>OU343037.1:8662831-9037641 GCA_910593735.2 Ectemnius lituratus
CCGAGAATCACCAGGAGTCTGCCTTCCAGTCACTCTCTCTCTCTCTCTCTCTCTCGCTTACTCTCTCCCAGTGGTGAAATATCGGGGGGCGCTGTTCTAGTCCCAATATAAATTTACGATGGCGCGAGAACGAGAGATAATATTAATCAGAAGACGCGGGGGAGAGCTTATCGCAACTCTCGCCGGTGGCCGTGATGGTACGAATCAATTAATTTATTGCTAGATAGTAAACACGAAGAAGGAAGATGTAAGTACATACATACTGCGTGGCAGGCGCTCCGGCCCGTGAGAAGGAGGGCCGCCGTAGCCGCCACCGTAGCTGCCGCCGTTGCCGTCGTAACCGCAACCGCACTGGCGGCCGAGAGTGGCTATCAGCCGGAATAATCGGAACATTATCGTCACCGGCGAATAAATATTCAACGATCCAATAAATCGTGGCACGCGGCCGCGCGGAAATGCCGGTGTATGGGTTAGGGGACGGGAAGGATCGTTAAGCATCTCAGGCTATCGGACTGCCGCAGGTAAGTAGCTCCGCTCCGGCTGCTCTCCGCTATAAAGGCTGGCTGAGCTGTTGGTTGAGCCGGCGGCTCGGCTCGGCGTAGCTCGGCGTTACGCTTGCCACCGTGCGTGCCCTCCACTCTAACCGATGGTAGAGCCTTAATAAGACATCGTGACTCGGCGCAATGTCAGGCCCTAAGTGATCGGTTAATTGTACATTAAAGCGTGCATAATAGAATTATCGACTCGCCGCCCGAACGGACAAAGGGCCACGTACCAGATAAAACGGCCGCCACTCTCAAGGAACTAGCATCTTCATCACATAATTTTGCTCGGCGGCAATCGGTTTACTTGACACTATTAGTTAACGTTATTAGTCCACGATGGACAATAATCGATCTCGAGAATCAACGAGTCAGCGTCGGCGGCGGCGGTGAGCTTTTTGCCCAGCTATCAATTTGCTAATTGTGCGTTGGCCGCTTCTTCGCACGAGCCGATATCGTAATTAGTACGCTTGCGCGCACGCTCTGTATATCGGGAATCGTGAGCAGTCGGTATTAATCTTATGCATTTGCTGGCAGCCGGCTTCGATACCGGCAATGTTTGATACCCAGCAATCCCAGGGCAATCAGTCACGGCGCGTTACGATGATTTCATTCGCCGCGCCCGCTATTAATTATCACCCGAGTAGCCAGTGCAGCGGCACGCACCCGTGCAAGTGAAGAGAGAGAGAGAGAGAGAGAGAGAGAGCACATACGATTCTAACGCGTCGAAATAACTAGCTGTAGTCGCTGGTAAAGAAGCCGGGGGTAATTAATGAAGTGCTCCCGATGCGATACCATTTTAGTCGTAGGCGAAGAGAGACTGGTTCTACTCCTCGACGAGTTCTACTGCTGGAGTGAGCGCCGGCTTAAATAAGGCGAATCATCCTGCTGCCATTACCACCGAACAATGTCAAGACACGTGCTACTACCATTTTCTACCCCACCGTCACTCTTTTCCCATATACACGCAAACATCTATCCTCCTTTCCCATAACGAATGCCACTCTATCCATTATCTAAGCAGTCCCACTTCCACGATAGATTCAAAAGCCGAATCGTAAATGGTATCCCATCGCCTTTTTTGGAAATATTTATTAAGAGTATATTGTGTGTAAATTTCATTAAAATCGGTTCATTGGTATTCTCGAAGATATCTCGTCAGAGTAACCAACTCCAACTATTCTAGGGAGCATGCAACCTGCTTCTGAGGCAGCTTGCTAGGAGAGCGCGTGCTTCTTCTCGGGTTGGTTTGTTAACCGCGGGTTAAGTCGTCGTTTGGAGGCCGCCGGTGGCAGGGCAAGCGCATTATAAAGCGAAACGATCCCGCGATAGGGATTCATTAACCATCGTTAATTAAGACATTATCACGTCATAATGATCTCGGGACCAAGCAGTTTAATGAATGAATGAGGCACGCCTCATAAATAATTAATCCGTCGATTAAACCCTGACCAGTGGCCGTGGCCGTGGCCGTGGCCGTGGACTGTTAACCGCGAGAATCAACGTCTCCGCGAACCCCTGCTCCATCCAATTCCTCCTGACTCCTCCCGACGATGCCTCCTGCCTCTTTTCAAGTTCCGTCTCTTCTCCTGCAACTCTGACCAAGAGACCATATTTCTTTCTACGCTCATTATTTCAACAAACCTCCGCGCTAATTGAACCAACATCTACACGCGCTCGAGAACGATATCTCGTTATCTTGGCCTAAAAAGTCAGAAAGCATAAGGAAGTCACGATCACGAAAGCTCGGATGGTGAAAGCTCGATTCACTCCTAGTAGTATATGGATCAGATACCTTACAATTGCCATCGAGTGAGACTTTCGCCTCTACCGGTTCCAATCTTCTGCAATTTGTAGTTTAATCAAAGGAATTTTATTCAATATCGGTGTGAAGACTTGTACGATAAAGTGGTGAAATAGTCAAGACATTTCTGTTCGTTAAAGATCCTGCGTCTAATCTTGAATGTTGTTGGCGAGGATCGCGCAATAGTGTTATATCAAGGATAACGGTTCGTGAGCGTTAGAGCTCTGCGCGAGATAGCTGTCGACGCCGTTTCACCAGAGGGAAAGATCCGGTCTGTTGCAGCTTGTGGCAAACGCGTTGGAAGGCCCGTCAATTGGCAGTTGACACTTGGCCCAGGTACTAACGGTGGTAGGAAGATACCGAGGACAAGAGTCAGTAATTCAGAAAGCGTATCGCGAAAAGTCATAAGCACGAGCAACAGTGGCTGTGGCAGTACAGCATGCTTGACCCCTTCCTCGGCGAGGTTTCCGTCGCTCGTTCCTGGACATACCGGAAAAGCCGGTACGAGATCGGAGCTGCCCTCTGCTCAGCGAAATGTCTTTTCTCGCCCCGAGCCGACCACCGAACTCCAGCCCGAAATAAACCTGTTTCGCTCGCGTAACGTTCCTGGCCGTTCGCGCGAGGCGACGAGACGAGAGGAAAGGCGCAAAACTACACGCGGTATCCAACCGCGTCGCAATGGCAGCATGTAAAGTGTAAAGTCAGAGTCAGTGTCAGCGAGGCACTTTGTCCAGGCCGCTTCTCGCATTTCACATCGGCAAGGAACGATCGGACGCTTGCTATCTCGCCTCCTGCGCTCGCTCCGCCCGACGAGTTTCGTGGCACCGGTAATTTCCGTCTTGGAACAGCCTTCTTAAAGGGCGGACCATTCATTAGGAGTCTCGGTCCGATGTAAGTATCGTGTTTTACCGCGTGCTCCTATGATAAATGGCAGTGACTCCAGTGTAGCCTACGAAACGCTCTTCGGTACCTGTCATGGTACCTGTTCGAGGCGACAGTTGCGAGTACACGATGCCCGTGCGCGTCACATGCGCATAAGGTCTCAGTGCGATCTACTAGCGCAAGGAGTACCTATCCTCTTCCGAGATCTCCCATCCTCTGGTCAACGGGAGTAGCTATCTCGCTGGTCCAAGCTCTTCGGGTCGGCGAGAAGAGAACACGGTACAGGTTGCGTACCGGCGTCTCGGCCGCGCGCGCGATTACCATAAGATCTGCATATCCCGGTGACGACTACTTCCCGTAGCCGTAAATAGTCCCGACGTGTCGCCGTCGTCGTCCCAGTCGTCGCAGTCTTCGTCCTCCTCCTCGTCGTTGTCGTCGTCGTCGGCGTCGTCGTCGTCGTCGTCGTCGATGAGAACGTAAAATTCCACGAGGACTTAAGACTGCATTTAAATGTGCGCGAGCCGATTACAGGCCACTCAGCCGCACAGTTCCTTCGCTCCCACGCGTTCTCTCTCGCTATCTACCGACGGCCTGGACTCCGATCCCGATAGCGATCAAACTTCTTTCTCAGCCGCCAATAACCAAACCAGTATCTATCTCCTGCTAACTGTCGAACACTTGGTGGTGCAGTTCCACTGCTCGACAACCACTACCGGCCCAGAACTATCAGTACTCGAGCAAGGCTATAACCAGATTGAAACAAGCCGAGCACTTGTTACCTTCTCGCTTCAAGATATTACAAATAAGTGAGATTTTTAGTTCGGTAAAAAGAAGCGCAAGGAATGATGGAAAAAATCTGTTGCTCTCTCCTGACTGAAATCCTGGCTACGCCCATGTCAGTTCAGGTGTACAGTTCCTTTGATAGAAAAGGTCAGCCGGTTAGTGGAACTAGCTGCGAAGCGATCACGCGCGATTAGCACGCGCTGAAAAAAGAACCGGCTAATCCATGGCGCAGTGGAAATATATATATCGTTCGATCGGCGGTGCGACGCTTAATTATTACCTGGATGATAAACGCTCGTGAATGCAGAGAGCAGCGAAGCGACCGCGAGCGCAATTACTGAGTTCTCGGGGATAGTTTTAAGAGCGCCAATTACACGCCGGGAAACGCGCGGTCCTTGAAGCACGAAGATAGGTATTAGTAATAATATATGACTTTACGGATGTCTGCTGGTAAAAATCACGGCACGCATGCTAGTCGCGTGTAACGAGGTTTCCTAACGTTTTCCTGCGTATGCCAAGGCCGATCCGTTGACATAATATGAAAGTGAGCAGCACGCGCGCCGATAGAGCGCTATCCGCACGCTTGAGACACCCTGCTAGAACCGAACAGTTTCCCAACAGTTTCCTGCCACTCCTGGATACGATAAATCAATGCTACCCCCGACACAGATCATTGGAGTCCAGCAAATCGAGAGCATATTCACACATGGAACCTGTACATTCTCTATCTATTTTTAATTGAATTTTTTCTTAATCTTACACCCAATCATTATACGTCACTTTGACACGCGAGAATAAAGTAAGTAATATGTATCCTATATGTATCCAATGACTTTAGTTAATTATAAAGAAAGCGTTAAAGGACAGAACGCACTGTAGGATGGATATGATGAAATGAAGGAGAGGTCCAGTGAAGAGACTGGTTAGCGGAGCTCTGTACCGGTATACGCGTGTAGGGGAATAGGTGAGTTACAAGCGAATACAGGTGTCAGAAGGCACACATGCGTGCGTGGCTGCTGCTGCAGAGGTAAAGGTGTGTAGAGGGAGAGCGAGGCGCGGCCAACGCTCACATTGTCACCGAGGCCTCGAGGTTCGAGCGCACGACCCGCTTTACTCGCTCGAGGAGAGAACATGGATTTCTTGAGGTACAAAATTCACCAGGAATCCAAAAAGCAACTGGCTGTCTTTCGACAGTTAGAGTCAGTGGTGTAATCAGTCGTGTCGAGTGAACGATCACCTTGAGTGATCGCCTCAGATTTTGGATAGCCAGTGGACGATAGACGACTGATAATTCCACTTCTCAACTTGTCTCTTGGCTAGAGAATTAAGCAAGCAAGCCGATCCTCTCGTCGTTGTCGTTGTCGCAGTCGTTCGTGTCCCGCTCGTCCAATCAGGGTCAGCAAGATCGACTTTCGTCCAAGATTTACAGCCTCCGAGATCTGAGATTCCACCGATTTTTATAGCGTCGCCTACCAAAAATCTTGCTTCCTTAGAGCAATCGGAGATGGAAGCGATGGTGACGGTGACCCCCTGGAAAGTTGGACTTGGCGAATGAAAGGTCAAGTGTCCCGACACTCGATTATACGAGACACCGGCCAGCGTAAATTCCCTAGCAGTGAGATTAATGTGAGCACAGGGCTGGCATGATGATTTTTCCGCGAAGCTGGAAATGAATGGCTCGTTAGAAGAGGCTGCTAGTAGTCTGACGAGTCACTCGAACATCCAATCATGTTAGGCAGTCAGTCAGTCGCTCAGTCCGTCAGTTAAGCATGCCGGCTCTCTTACGGATCGAGTATTTAATCGTCATTGGAATGAACGGCTCTCCTCTCCTCCTCTTCTGTCGCAACTTCCACCGGAATACGTCAGCATCGGACGAAGCAGACCTTAAGGAGTATCTGGCGCACTGGATGCGACGACGATGCCGACGCCTCCTCGATCCTCGATCCTTCGGAAACCACCCCCGCACTTATCCATCGGTATATCGCCTCTTCCACCGGAGAAGAATGCTCACGAAATCACTCACAGTTCTCACGCACGTGTCGCAGTATTTTCGCAATCTGAGCAGTGCTCGATCGTGGAATATTGAACGGATTGCTGGTAGATCGACGCGAGGATTTTCAAGAGAAATGGAGGACAACCGTTTCTCGACGAGAGATGCTATCGTTGGTGATAAAGTCCGATTTGGAGCGTCAGCGTAGAGCAGGCTCACTTCGAAAGTCCTTCCTTTTTTATTTCTCGGACTTGCTGGACACGAGTCTCGAGTCAAGGATGTCCAGCAGGCCGATGCAAGGCGTCGCTACGTGTCGCAATGTCCATCCGACGACGTCATCGACAAGCACCGGGGGACACCTTAACGAGTGTTGCTGCGAATCGGCTTAAACGGATCGTCGGCTAAGCCATCTTCGACTAGCTCCAGCTGGTCACTACGATAGACGATCCATGATCAATATCGATTGGACCAAGCATCGACTTTTAGCTCGAATACTTACAGCAGAACATTAACTTCAAGCCACCCTTAAACACGTGGTTCGATTTGTCCTGCAGTAAAATCGAGGTAGAAGATGAAGAGGCGCCACGGAATCCGAGCTTACGAAACTACGATGAGGAAACGTGCCAGGGTCGAGAGCTGGCGAAGGGAAAGAGTCGCTCTTCGGATTCCGGCGTGTGGACTACACCACTGGATGGAACACGAATGCCTGGAAGGCCGACGACATTTCGAGCCGTCGGCTTACATCATCGACAGAACCAGATCGCCGTAGACGCACACACAGTGGAAAATCAAGAGTGCTACCGCACCGCCGCGCCGCCCCGTGTACTCCTACCGATGCCCCGATTGCACGTACGGCAAAATTTCATAAAAAAGCCTGACCGATTGCGTCGCACTCGCCAGGCAGCATTTCTTATCCCGTTCTCGAGCCCGTCGATACTTACCTCGAGAGATCGAAAGATAGATGACGCCCGAGCTCTTTAACAATGACGGATTGAGCTTGCGATCGGGGACAAACATCCTGCCGGAATAGTCCTCGTAACCCACGAATTTCTTGGCACTCCTTTCAAGTGCCAAGTGCGTAACCAAGAGGAGGGAAGTAAGCAAGAGATCTCACACAATTCCACGTGTGTCTCATTAATCTCTCGTAGTATCTCGAGTATTCATTAGTCGCAGCACTGACAAGAACGAAGAGCGAGAGTATGGCTATTACAAATGCATTGGATAATAACACAGTATGCCACCGATATCACTTGCACATTCTCCAGAGAGAATGACTTGCCGCACAGCCTATATGAAGATCGCATCGCTGGCTCATCCACCCCGAGCAATGTCCTTTATTACTGGGCCAAGGATCTTGATTCACCCCTTTCAAGACCAAAGCCAAACCGTCTGTCCCTTGAATTTAATGTTGCTAATTTGTATTCTTTCACTTGAAGATGAAAATTAATGGTTGAAAAGGAGATATTGCTTTTTCTTAGTTAGTTCATTCCTCACTTTTTCTAGAGATTTTATTTGATGTTTCCCCAAAGATTTCACAAACTTTTCTGAATTGTTTATAAATCGATTGTTCGAGCATTAAAATGTGCATTCTGCAAAGAATCAGTGGCCGGCAGCGGATGGATGCAATAAGGAGGAGGCTGAAAGAGATCAGGTAGTGAGAAAGCCTGGGGGATAAAGACAGCGGGCGGGCTTCCCCAGTTGTCCGGCGCTCTCTCGAGATAGTACCTGTCGATCGTACGTGGAAACCGTCGCCTCGGGGACGGACAGGCTACTTGTATGCAGAATTGCGTCGTACATTGTGTTTGCTTTATTAATGCGTGCCGACCTTGCGGCTTTCGTGCGGCGCGCGAAGCGATCGCCGGCGCACATAAATACAGATCGAGTGTGGAAGCGAGCGAGAGCGAGAGCAAGAGCAAGAGCTCACCCTTTCTGGCGAACGAGTTCATTTAAATCGGCGGCCGATCGCCCGAGCCGATCGGCCGAAAAACGATTCGGGGAATCCCTTGGGCACGCCTATTTAACACGGAACGCCGTGAGGAAGCAGATTCATTATCCGCTGGAATCTTGATCGCCCGCGTGAATTCCTCGAAGAAAAAGGCTCCGAAGACCAAGTGAGCGTGCGCGCGCGCTCTTGTAAGACCGGCACGAGCCTGTCAGCTTGATAGCCTAGACGCCGGGTCCAGTTTACGCAATTCACCAGGCAGCAAACATTTATTATGCCCGCACCCATTTAAAAAGGAAGGCCTGGCTCAACGCTCGATAAGTGGCTAGCAGACGCGATTATTTTTGCGTCTGATACGACCGAACACTTGTTTGGAGGTGGCAGAGATGAGTGCTTCGATGATTGCTGGTTAGCTGACTGAGAGGATATATTTATTATACACTTTCATTTGATATTTATTTGATATATTTATCAAGAACGATGTTAATACATGATAGAAACGAGGGAGAAATAAGGTGGCGCATAAAGGTCATGAATTTAATAAAATAAGAGAAAGAGATGCAGGCGGATGTTAGAGGAATGAGAGAATCCCGCTGGTCGGCTTTAGGACCAGTTCTGTCAGAGCGGGCCGCTCCCAACTTTAGCGGGTTCGACGAAAAGCCTGAGCATGGACCACCGTCACCCGGCTTCCGTTTACCTCGGATTTATCGCGATCCACCGGCGAGCACCGATCGAAATCCTCGGGCCCCATTTTGTAAGGATGCCGCCCGCTACGCCTACCGGTTTCGCAGTCTCCCATACTCCTCTCTCTCTCTCTCTCTTTCTCCGCGTCTCTCCTTTTTCGCTTTTTTACGGTACTTTTGGCCAATTTCGGAATTCCTAGTCTCGAGTCTCTCTTACGCCAGAGTGACTCTCTCGGAGTGAGAGCTGCTCTTAGGCCGCTCGCTCTTCACCTGGCTAGACGAAACCATCAAGGTATACGGGTTGGAGATTCGTTATCACGATCGAGAGCCGATCCCCCGGCAGCTGCCTACTCTCTTATCCGTAGAAGCTTCGAGGTCGGCCAGTGGACGGCAATTTGCGCCGAGGTTCCTCCGATATGCCATCCAACCGAGCAAACGACTAGTCCGGCCTTACCGCCTGTTTACCCAACGCTCACACTCCTCTTACGATCTCTCAACTGATTCAGGATCACTGCCGTCGAGATCCTGTCTTTTCATCCTATCACAGGGATACTGGTACCAATACTTGCAAGATCTTGGACGATTCTGCTAGTAGTACTTGTCTCACTGAAACTGCAGGACGCCATTTTGGTAAAAGGCTGTGTATGAAAGGTGTGTGCTGCGATCGAGGAAAGACAGGTATACATAGAGGTGTATAGATAGGTGGACGAGTGGCGCGATCCCGCTCGCCTTCGTCACCGCAAGGAATTACGCAATAAGTAGAAGTCGTTTGGTTGGCTTCGACTGCCCGTTGGACGTTTCCACGGAGGCTGAGACTGAACGTGCGCGCACGACACGATAGTCTCCGTCTCTCTATCTCTCTCTCTCTCACTCTTCGCACTCAGTAATGTACACCGGGACTTCTGTTGCGCATCAGAGAGATTAATATGTGGTCTCAGCGAGGATTCCTTCCTCTCTCGAGTTGTACGGTGGCCGACCACAGATGTACACCAGCAAGTCAATTTAGTGCTTACTGCCAGCTAATATGTCTCGCGCTGAACGTACTCGCTCTCTCTTTCTATCCTTCTAGTCTACACGCTTTCTGTGATCCAAGATCTCTGAGATTGACTCTGCGTCGCTCACTTCGCCTTTACAATCAATTAAACGACAGCGTTGGCCTTTAGGCAGATTACTGACGTGTCATTAGGAATAATAAGTGAAGAGAAGAAATTGCGGAAACGATAGAGTAGCTGTTCCCGAGGGTCCTTGCATGATTAGGATCAAGGGGAATGGGAGATCGGTGCAAGTCCCGATTCGGATGCAAGCGGGCCCCGAGAGCATTCGGCGCGACCTTTCGTCCATGGTAATAACGATTATCGCGAGTGGCTGGAATTTAGAAACAGGTCGTTCTTCCCGAAGCAAGCCATAAATTGAACTTTCCCCTTGAGCTCTCGAGCGAAGTCGACCTCGTTCCGTCGGGGACGTGTCTCGTCCCGTGTGCGAGCTAGCTGTGCCGCGTTAAGGCGCTTACACGCCTGTTAAAGGTCCAGTCCGCCTAGGATTTCGACTTTTCGAGCTCACGCAATCCTGAAATATCGAGCTGTCCGTCGACATCGATATTCACCGAAGCTTTCGACACTTGGGCAACTGGCATAATACGCATTGATTTATCCACTCTACAACCTCATTCACAGTGTTCGAGTTGTTCAACTGTTAGAGAGTTCAGATTTAAGAGGCAGCTATGCTAGTTTCTAACAAAGATTGAATCGGAGTGAAGACTAGTGTCGACAAATGCAGAGGTGCTGTTTTAGGCGTGCGATGTGCTCGTCGATGCACCGTGACTGACGTGAACTTGAGGCAAGGACGCTCGAATCGCGGCTAACGAGACGCAACGCTCACCACGCGTTGCGCGGTTTCGCAACGCGTAACCTCTAAGGTGGAATGCGTTTAACGCTCGACGCCTACGGGACGCCTCTACATATAGTGGCGCGAAAAGCCTTGAGGAAGAGCGTTGCAACACGATCCTTTGAATCTCGGCTGGCTGCCAACTTTTAAAAGGCAGGCCGCCGCATGCAGCCAACTGCGTCCACGCAACTTATCCCCGGAGTGTGTCTGTGCCGGAAAGAGAGGGTGAGAGAAGAGAGAAAGAGAGAGAAACATTCTCCATCAAGGTGCGCACCGAGAGATAGGAAGCGATTAAAAAGCGCGTTATAGCCAGTTAGATAGTTGCCGGTAAGCGATGTGAGCGCGCGCGGCGAAGAATCTCCTGGCAAAATCAGAGATCGGGCCCGAAGAGAGTGGGGCCCCAACAAAGGGAGCACCGTCCACCCGCGCATAGATTTGAGGGAAAAAATGTGGATGAATGGTGCGAGGCGATGGTCGGTAGGAGGTAGCCGATAAAGGGTGGTTGGTGGATATAATAGATGACGGCGCGGCGAGCCCCTCGAAGTCGAAACGTCAATGGTTTCTCTTTGCAGTGGCACGAGCGGGGCAGAGAGTGCAGGGCCCCCTTATCCAGAGGTATCGGGCCCTAGTTAAGCGGCCGCCCGAGCACTAGATCAACGACAACTTTCGGCTTTTTCGCTCTCTTTCGATCGGGCCCGCTTCGAAGAGGCCGCTCGCGTTTGCCAGTCAAAGGGCTCCTCTTCCACCTAACAAATAGAACACGCATGCACGATCGCCTCCTCGTGTCCTTCCCTACATCCCTCGTTCCTCCCGTGCTCCGCCCGGCCCGCGATAGGGCCTCTTTTTTCTTCTTCTTCTCCTTCTTTTCCTCCTTCTTTCCTGCGGCCGAGCGTACCTCTGCCGGGGCCTTCTCGCCCGAAATACGTTTCCCTCCTTCTTCGGGGAGAGATGGAGCGCGTTCAGATCCAGGAGGGAATCGCCGCAAAGGCGGCCGCATCGCGTTGCTGCCGATGGGCCTTACCTCGAGGGGAGGAAATGGTACCAGCACCGACTGACTCACTCCTCACCCGCACCGCCAATCTCTCTTTCTCTTGCTCTTTCTCTCCCTGTCTCCGTCTCTGTGTCTGTGTCTTCCTTGGCTCCGCCAGCAGCAAGATAAAACGTCACGGAAGGAATTTGGCGGAGGGCTGTAAATATTATAAAGTGACGCTACGCAGAATGCGGGAGCTCAAAGGTTCGGTTGGCGTACGCGAGCGCGCGCGCGGGCGCATAGGAGAGAGAAAGAGAGGTAAAGAGCGCGGCGCGCAGGACAATGCCAGGGAGCAACGGGCCCAGATGGGCCCCCCTCCGACGTGAATTACGTTCGGGAGGAATAACTCGCGCCACCGTTCGCGATGGGGAGTCTCTCGAGCACCCTTCTACCTTGCTTTCTTCTTATCCGACCGACCTAAATGTTCCTGGCTCGGACTTTCTTTTGAAAAAGCGCAACAGTCTCAGCTCGCAGTCAGCGACGGCTAGCAATCGCTCATTGATTCGGCAGCGACGAGCTGGTAGCTTTATGAAACTGGGATCGGCGGGATAGTGGCGAGGAAACAACGGTAAACGGCGAAGACGATCGAAGGAGAGTTTAAGAGGCACCAGGCTCGCCCGATTACAGGAGGTTAACGTCTTTGGTACTGGGAAAGTCGCCGCTTCGCTCTTAGAGACTGAGACGAAGAGCCGGCGTGTCTGAGGCTGATGCACGCGTGCTACCTCGTGGATATGGCAGGCCGACCATAACTTATTCAGGCGTACGGCTATGGTACCTGACACGTAACAGTGTTCCGAGGTCGAGGGCCTCTCTCTCTCTCTCTCCCTCTCTCTCGCTTTCTCCCCTCTCTCTCTCTCTCTCTCTCTCTCTCTCTCTCTCTCTCTCTCTCTCTCTGTGGGCATACGGGTACAAGTGTGTGGAAAGGCGAAACAACGGGTTGTACTTGCACCTAGCTGCTGAGAATCGGCACCGATCAGCAAGCGGTTACTTGAAAGAGCTGGATTCTTCTCCGCGCCTAGGGAAGATTCTCCGATGCCAGGCACGCTAACAAACAGGCGGATTATCGTATTAATTCACAAAATTGTGTTCCAGGAACTGTTCCGAAAGACAGACGATTCACGCCAGTGTTGGAATTTGCAGAAGACAGGCTCGAACCTCTTGTGAACGAGGATAAAAGGGAAGAGGGGTTCGTGTGCATGTACAGTAGCCGGGAGCGAGGCAGGGAGAAGAGAACGCTAGTGGTACAGACCGCAAAACCGCAACAGCAGTAAACGCAAGCACGCGCCCCGTTCGAGGCACGTGGAAACCCGGTCTTCTACCGTCCCGTCATTCCAGCCTTCCTACTAAACGCTCGCATTTTCTTGATTAGTCCAGTAAACGACCATAAGTGTGCCCGTAACATCCCACCTTAGTCTTCGGAGCGCTCGTTCCCAATTAGTCTTAAGTATTCCAAGAAATATCGTAAGCGCTGGGAATGACTTAATACCAAAGAGAGACTAAGGCGGAAGCGCGCCTGAATCTGCATACAGTGCTCGCATACCAAAGGGATACGTGTGCCTGGTACCAAAGTCGGCCAGCAGAGAGAATTCGGGGCTCACCTTTTCTGGCCCCAAAAATCCAGATGGTTGCAGCGCATCATGCCGGCTCCCCTTGGAGGGCAAAGGTACTTTTTATAGTGTTTCTTTCGAAAAGGGGGATCAAGAGTAAAGTCGAGAGTGGAAGGAGGGGTAGATAGCTCGAAGGGAGGCCAGGCAGAGATAGAATACACGGGGTACCGGGTTTACGGGACGGCGAAGAGCAAGGGGGGCGTCCGAGGTAAGACAGGTGATGGTGGGCCTGAGGCCCACGGCGAAAGAGAGAAGACGCACGCACGCACGCACGCACGCACGCACGCACGCACGCAGACGCACGTTCTACGCATCCTACTCAGACAGGCACGCACACAACGGCGCGACGCGACGCAGGAGAGGCACACACCATTCGAACACAGAGCCGCGGAAGGCATTTTAACACATGGCATTCCTGTTGTCGGGACCCGGGATGCTTCGGCCCCGGCAACGTGGCTGGTGTTAAGTCCGCTTCACAAGAGCCGGTGCCTCGTGGCCAAGCAGGGCAGATATTGTTCCATGGAATTCGATCCCGCGCGATATTTGCATCGGTTTACCCGGCTAACAGAATATTTCCGAGTCATCGCCCGACACCATCCTTTTTTTTAAATGCGCAGCTTGTAGCCTCCACGCTTTTTGTTTCTTCTCTTCAGCCTTGGTAATGCTGATTGTGGAATAATAATCTCATGATTCTTTTCCTTGTGACGCTCGTGGAAGATTTTCGGAAAATCCTCGGAGCTCCTGTGAGTCACTTTACCCGCTCTGTAAACTGGATCTGACCCCTGGGCAGAGTACTGGCCCTGAACTGGGACACGTAATGCTCGATTCACGCTGCAGCATTTTGGAATCTATGGTATTCCTAAGGAGTGTATGGAAACTGAGATGGTCTGGGATCGAAGCCGGAGATAGTGAAGTCTATTTTCCCGGGGCCCTCGCTTTCCCTTTCTCGCAGTGTCTGTCGAGGTGGAGGCGCGAGCGCTCGCGCGCACGGCAAACACAATAGTCGTGCGCATTTACATGTGCATACAAACAGCGCGCCGAGAATTATACTTCCAGGAGAGGAGAATGCAGGTTGTCGGGCCATCGAGGGGAGAAGCGCACAGGAGAAACGCGGCGAAGATGGAGGCGAAGGCGAAGGCAAAGGCGAAGGCGGAGGAGGAGCGAGAACTCGGTATGGGAGGGCCCCGTTGGCACAGCCTGACAAATACACAATAATATACATCCTCGCAGCTCTATCTCGCATCGAGCCTTTCGCTCCCACCGGATAATTTCGCATCGACGAGACCCGATGGCGTATAGTTGGAACCCGGGATTACGTGACAAGTGGCCTGCCTGTGCCAGTCCTGCCCGTGGAACACCAGGAGCTACCTGTACCTTCAACACACTCTCCAATCCAGCAATTATTCTCATAATTAAGTAACATAATATTTTTAAATGGCACTTTTAGGATATAAGAATTGTGTTTGTAATAAAGATTACTATCATTTGCTTTGCTGCATATGTAATCTGATCGATCAGTTTACATATGTTATATGACCATGGTGATTGGACAATCGCGGCAGGAATAAATATACATCAAACAATATACATATTCACTGCTTGACGCCGTCTTAAAACTTTCGCATCACGGGGATCACTTCACATTGGCGAAGCGCGCACGCCGCTGTATATATTAATGAGGATAGCCGATATCAGTGTATCGCATCGGACTCGTAAAAGAACACTTTCCCTCTCCATCGTGTGTACCTGTCGAGCCACTTTGCATGTTCCTCCGGCATCGCTCTTTACGCACAGTTAGAGTGTGTGGCCGTGCGGTAGAAGAGCGGGGCCGGACGCGGTGCGGCGCTGCGCTGCGCTGCGCGTCGGCCCCCACGGGCTAGCGGTCCGCCGGCGCCCGGTCCGGCATCAATTACTCTATCGCTATTGAATAATAACACAATGTGAAACCGCTCGGCGGGCTTGGCCGTGCGTCGTGCATATGCTTTACATGTACAGTACGCAAAGGCCTCTCTTTCTCCAGGCAGCCTCCCCCACGCTCTCTCGATCGGGCCACCTTTCCAGGGGCCCCGCCGTCTTTCTCTGGCCCCGTCTGCACTCCGGTGCCCGACTCTCCTCTCCTTCTCACCGCCGGCTAGCGTATAAAGTTGCCATCGTGCGTTCGTCCGCGTTCATTCATAGGGGTCCAGTGAATGGCGTGTCCGGGGGAACCGTGTAGTAAAGCCATAGTACGCTTATGTCGCGCCCCTCCCCCGATCTCGCGCCTCTATCCTCCTTTTCTTCGAGCGCACGCCGCACTCCGGATCGATCTAACTTCCCTCGCGGATTCATTGAGACGCTGTGTTCTTCTTTATTGCCAAGGGTATAACTCAACTATAGTCAATCGCCACCCATATCACTTGGTCCCTCTCATACTCGGCCAATTCATTACAGTTGCGTACTGTGCTGACGCAAATCGCCAGACTCGTGGAATTTTCCTTCTTTTCCCTAGTTGCTTGTTTTTCGGTCAGCGTTTCTTCACTCGTATGCCTGCGTGCTCTTATTCGGACCTCTGTAAAGCTGAGCTCACTGTTACGCAGCGCCTTTCTTGTTCTGGCATCGCACATCGCGAGCAGCCAGGACAAATCCGCAACGGATGCTTGGCAGGTTCGCATCTCTGACACTGACGTCACCGTCAACAAGGACGTCCCGCGTGCAAAAACTCGGAATGCGATCTGTAAATCGAACAGCGATACGAACATCACTGGTCTTCGATAGGACTCTGCTTGATAGATATGGAAGAGGCCGCAGGTCATCGTGACCCCGATGCAAGTCGAAGTAGATGCCTGCTCGTCCTCTCCCCTCCCCCCCAACCTCCTCCTCCTCACCACTGTTTCTTGACTTCCACCCGTAGCGAACTAGTTTATCTAGGATCAGAGCGGCGTTTCACCGGGCCCAAATCGCTCCAATTATCCCTAATGTGCTCGAGATAGTTCTGGTGCTCTCGTTTTCGTTTGGCATCTTGTTCGGGCCCGGTGCAGATCGCACTTGCCGATATCGACGCCTACACTCCCAAGAAGGGGCTTAACAGAAATCCACGTAACCCGTAATTATCCTTGGTGAAGTATCGTGATTTTCGATGCTAATGTCCCAAGCGCTCTTTTTCACGGCGGCTGCTTTTTCCCGCGATTCCGGATTCTATCGTCGCGTGATCAGGCACGCGTCGCTCTCAAGAGAGTGCCGCAGGGGATAGCCAATCCTACCGAGAAAGAGAGAGAAAGGGGGAGAAAGAGAGAGATGGGCAGTCTCTTGGACTCCCTTGGGCATCGGGGGGCCGAGAGTGCAAGCGGAGTGGGAGTGGAGATATCTCTAATGAACCGGTCGGGCCCCGCGGGTCAAGCGCGGCTTATAATCGCCTTAAAATCTAGGGCCGACACGCACACACTGCGCAGAGACTGGCTTTATACTCGGCGCCGGGCTAACGGGTAGCGAAAACCCGTCTGACCTTTCCGAAAGTCGTCTGCCAGGGAGTTCCACCGTGTCCGATGGGTTTTCGATAAGTCTTTAGCGACACGCAACCACTTGGCGAGCTATCTTCTTTTTCCTAAAGCTACTTCTGTTCCGATGTATCTCTGCTCTATTAAATTCCCTTGAGAACCGCCTGTTACATGGAAGTGGAACGGTAGACATCGGTCGGTAATGGATAAAAAGGTTCTAACTTTTCATGGAAGCATATGAGTCCCAGAAGGGCACCCTCTTCGCAAGGGTACCCACAGTTTACCGGTAGAGATGGTGGCAGATGGAGCAACCGATCTCCAAGGGATGCTGTATCTTTCATCCGCGCTTTCCTACCCCTTCTAAGGTTACCGATCCCCGGGCCCAGACGTTCGCAGAATCGTGTTCGGGCCCAAAGGTCTGTAGATGTCACTAGATAGATTAAATCTCTGCGACACGCATGATTCCAGGACAACTGATCGTACGGGGGCACTGTCGCCTTAAATGACAAAACACAAACTTAGTACATTGCAGGCCCATACTGCGGAAGAGCTAGCTGTAAGGTCAGAGTAGGTGATAGGTGATACGGTGTATAGTGCAAAAGCCGCTAGTAGGTCAAGGACTTAGGAGACTTGGCAAAGTGGAAACTGGCAGTTTGGGTCCGCGGGCCCATGCACGGATTCGAGAGTACACGACATACATTCAGGTGGGAGGGGAGGAGCGTCCCTCTTTCTCTCTCGGGCAACACGGTCGGTATCTCTGATGCAACCGGGACTGACCCAGTCTCGTTTTCAGTGGTCGGCGCAACACACACGGGGCCCGCGCTGACCTCGCCCTTGCCAAGTAGGAACACTATAATAAAACCCGCCGTAAGACAGTGGGACCTCGCCTCCTCAGATTACCCAGATAACTTTAGCGTGCTCGTGGCTAACCGCCCGTCATTCATCAACCCCCACGGTACCACGAGGCCCCCTCCACTCGCGGCCCTCCCCCGAGTTGGGCCCTCACGTACACGCCGGGGCCCGACTCCCTTGTTTTGCGCCCGGTACACCGCGTGCTGTATCTCTTTCGGCTTCGTGACTACCTCAGCCCCATGGCGCACACCGGCGAGCGCACGCACCTATGTGTATGTATGTACCAGCGGCCTCAGATAACGGAGTGCTTGGGATAATTCCTGTGCGTCGGACCCGCTCGCCATGAATGAATGGGGGCCCCCTCCCTCTCGCTGCGCGGCTTCCTTCCAAGCGAGTCTTTAGCTCGGTGGCCAATCTTGTAACAACATCGATTAATTCCTCGCATTCTCAGTACTCCAATTTATACGGTAGCGAGCAACCTAGCGTGTAGATTGGGCCTTATAGAGTATCCGGGGAGAAGTAATAGCGAACGATGTCGTAAAATCTGGTCGATAAGGGGAGACTTCCGGAACAGTGGCTTCTCCCGTGGTTTGCGAGACAACAAAAAAAGAGGTGCGAGCTGGCCGCTGCTCCAGTGCTCCTGGCCAATTACCTCCAATATTGTGACGAGGATTAGCGTCACGGCGGCCCGGGATTTGCATGGTATTTGCATAATTCTGGTTGCATCTTGCGCCCCGTAATCTTCGGCCACCGGTGACGTCACCGATCTCGAGCTGACCGCGCGTAAACTTGGTGGAACGACGTCGGACTCGTAAGTACGGACATGCAGCTCCTCGCTATCCTAATCCCTTCCGGTGATAACTGTTACCCCGAACTCCCTCGATTAACTTGGTGAACCAGAACGCTCCTGCAGTATTTTCGCCTAACTAGAATATTTGTACATCGAAATAAACTGTATCGCTTGAAGCTGTTTTAAGTAGAGGAAGAGTATGTTTCATAGGGCCGGCGAGAGAGCTGCGAAGGCGATGTAGGGCCCAAAAGCGTGGTCCTTCGAAGGTCCACGGCCCACGCGCACCTTCCCGCCGGTTTTCTCGCTGGCCGGATGAGTGCCGTCGCTGTCGGCTTGGCTCGCACAACTGGTTTTTTAAACGCAGACAACGACGATGCCTACCTATACGTCGACCCCCCTGTCTCTCCCCCTTTCTCCATTTCTCTCCGGTTCTCTCCTTTCCCCCTTGGACTTTCCTTCGATGTATCTTGCTTCCACGCCGGGTGTCCGGCTCCTCTTGTTCCTTTTTCCTCGTTCTTTATAATCGCCAGTCGCCAGTACTCTCTCCCTGTCCCTTTCTCTCTTTCCCTCTTGGGGGACCAGACCCAAGCGAAAGAGCGTGGCTCTCGCCTCTAGCCGCGAGCATTCCCGGCCGCTATTTCGGCTCGGCTGCTCCACCAGAGATCCTGCTAAACTCCATCTCAAAACTCAACCAACACTCGCCTCCTTCCAATACGATTTCATAAGTTTCCTATACGCGCTGGTAGGTTTGGTAACCCTTTTCGATAAGGTCCAACTGCGCTAGAGCAGTAATCGAGTGGGCGAGCCGAGATGGACCGAGAAAGCTTTGGGATAGTAACTGGTAAACAAGCCCAGTCGAAAGTGACATGATCCAACCTTGGTACCAGTGCATCACACTCTTCCGTTATCCAGTAGCTTTGGTACAAGAATACCATGACTGTTCATTGGAGGTCCGAAAATTCCTAGTATCAAGCGAACCTCTCTTCTAGTTGCTCGGTGGTTCCGCTGTCGGCAAGTTAAGATTCTTGTCCGGCACAAGAGTAGCAAACAAATAACGAATACTGGGAAGGTTGCAGGAGAGTCTGAGGTAATGGTGAGCGCTTTGAGTTTTGTGTGTCGAACATCGCGCGCGTTGGATAGGAGCTCTCTCGCTTGGTCTCGCCGTCTCCCGGAGCTGCCTCCCTCGCTTCACCTCGCCTGGCCTCCTCACCTGGGAACACCATTTCTCGCCTGGTCTTTCTTGGCCTTGCTTCACCTGGCCTAGTAGAAGCTTGCCTCACCTCGTCGCCGCGGTCTCGACCTCATCTTCACCCTACTACTGCTCCTCCTCACCTTTTTTCACCATCCAGGTCCCCCTGCCTCATCCTACGCTCTATAAATATGTCTCTTCCTTCAACGAATAGACTTTCAATCTCTATGCATGGCTGTAGTTAGAATTTCAATCAGGAGGAGAGCAAAATGTTGCCTTAAAAAAGCTAGTGTCAATCAATGCTCCACAGTAAGTTTAGAATCGTTCATCACCGGTGTTTGCTACTTTTTAGAATTGTTGAGAAGCGAAGGTGATCCTTAGACGCTAGTCAATCTTGATAGACGCGCATTACATGGTAGAAAATAATATCACGCTCTCCGGTAATATGCCGTCGAGCTCACCTTTTGCGAGACGGCGATACTTGCACAAACAGGTGACATTCCCGGCTCCAGTTTCTTTTTTCTCGCGAGAGCGAGCAGGCGAGCGGGCGAGCGCGCGATTGCCTCGCACATATATATATATATATATATATACATATATATACACATATATCTAATGGCGGGGCAACGCGTGGCCGGTTATAAGCGGCTCTGAATATCGGCGCGCAGCGCTTACTTACGACTCTCCTGAGATAAATCTTGGCGCGAAAAATGCAGACGGTCGATCGGCCGCGTCCGTGTGCGTTTACCGGCGCGCCGCGTTTCAACATGCTACCGAACGCTCCAAGGTTTCTCTCCCTCGGATTCCTATAGGCTCTCGAGGATCAAGAGAACGAGAGGGAAATCCGCTTCGACAGCTTTCTCGGCGTCGATCCATCCAGGAAGCGAGCGAGGACACGAGGAACAAGTGGTAATTGTCGCTTCCCTGCCAAGAGACAAGTGATTCCTTGAAGAGAGACGATGAGGAAGTGAGCGGGAGTTGGTAGCGAGAGGGTTTTAGTTTTATTAGTACTTTCGGAGACTCGGTAACGTTTGAAAGGGACTTACGTTGGTCTCCATTCGATCCGGCCGGACTTGTTCGTCCGTGGCTTGGCATCGAGCTGTTTACACGCGCCTCGAAAGCGACAGAGAGACAGGGCTTGATGTAGGCAGCTACATACACACGAGAGCAGACCGCTGCCGGATGAACGTCAGGATGAATAGCGCTCGTTTAACGCCGCCGGAAGCCGAAAGCTAATGAGTTTAGGTGTCCCGAAGACAATGAGCCGCGCGCGAAGAGTCCTTTTCATCGGCTACCGCCCGTGCCGATTGACAGAGTGTGAACCAGCACTAATGTATTCCGAATGCTGGCTTGAAAAAGTGAAAGAAGCGGCTGCACTCGCGCTCTCGCTCTCCAGCTCCGCTTTTCAAACCGGCTGAATTGAAGACGTGGATAGTCTCGCATAGAAAATCTCGCGTACCATAGAGAATTCATCGTGTCCGCTGAAACGTATCGTAACAAACCGCCAGGTCATCTGCGATCCACCCTGCGCGCCACACAAATCGTCTGTCTTGCGCGCTTTTCTCGCTTTGGAAGAGCTATAAAAAACCGTTGGCGCCTTCGGGAAGCGAGAAGAAAAGGGTTGCGCAGTCCGTCCTCTCAACGTCAGTACGGTGGAGCGAGTGTAAGATCGTTGGTGCATTCACGCGATCGGCGAATGATCGATATGCAAAGGTTGACGGGCCAGTGTGCTCGTCGGTTGGTGCCGCTCGTTTGAATAACAGTGGCAGGAAATTTCCCTAAACGGCTCCAGGCCGAGAACACGGCAGGTCGGCCCTTGGCCCTCTTGCCAGGGTTCGAGTTGCGTCGCACAATAAAAGATAGGCATTAACTTGGCTCGCAACCTTCGCTTTCCCTTGCATTGCAAACCTTCGCGGTCTCCTCCTGCTATACACGCATACATACAGTCATCATTGCGATTGGTAAAGGCAGGCGAGAGAGTATTGGGCTGCTCTCACCCAAATATCGAGTCCGTAGGGAGAGCCGATAGCGGAGGCTGGCTAGAGTAGCGGCCCTTTTCCTACCTGCTCTACCTGCTGTCCCGCATTCGAGCTGCAGCCGTCCCCGGTGTAACACTGTCGAGATACATTTGGGTCCTGAGGGGTTGGACTCTCGAAAATGGGAATGATCGGATGTCGCGCCTTCACAGCATCGAGTATCCACTATTGAACGCTCGTTCGATAATCGCCAAAGAGACACCTAACGAAACAGGTCGCAAGCACCTGGAGGAAGTGGTGGTTTTTTCTTCAGGTGATCACTATTATATTCGGGACTTCATTCCTCTTTCCCTCTTTCCCTATGCCGCGCGCACACGCTCAACTTTGGCCAGCTATATCACTCTAATTCCATTTCACTCTCAAGGCGTAAATCCCGGCAGGTCTCGGGTGTATCTTGGAGACAAGGCGGCGCTAGTAAATTGGAAGACGGAGTGTTCTCTAGATGCCCGACTTGCGAGGGCGAGAAACTGCAAAGTCCACAGAAGCCACGCGCACCGAGTGTCTAGAGCAGAGCAGAGAAGAGATGAGTGAGAGTGAGAGAGAGACACGGTTGCTCCGCACTCGAGTCTAATCGTATACGCACACACGCAGCTCTCGCTCCTTTGGCGAACAATTTATTAGATAGTCCCGGATAACTGCCAATGCTAATAACGGCCGTCTCGAAGAAGCTGGAACGCGATAAGGGCGAGAGAGTCGTCCTCGGAACCGCGATTTCCGGGTCTCCACGGGAGAGGAGAGAGTATGATATCCACCCACGCATCGAGAGGAGAATCTCTTGTGTCCCTGGGAGCGCGGAAAAAGGGAGATCCTTGTCTTCGCCCGGAAGAAATCGCCGCTCGTCGCCGCTGCTTTACGACGCCGATTCCAATCCAGCCGGGGGAATCGAGAGATCCCCGGGGTTAGTCTGTAAAACGAGACTCCTTATCCTACTTCGCCGGATACTTCCCTACCGGATTTCATTGCTACCTTGGCAATCGCTCCTCGAACAGGGTGTAGCATTACCCGCGATCTCCCCCGATTTATTGCTCGGTACATGTATCGGTATATCAATTAACGTGCCTCGGACGCTTGCCAAGTTTATTCTACTGATCGTCCGGATACAGATATCTTCACCGGACAGTGCTAAGTCATCCAGTAGCAGTCGATCGAGAGGTCTTTAAAGTAGGAGCTACTGACAGTCATCTGAATAACATCGCTCGCTTATGGACCTCGTACTATTTATCTCTTACTATTATACTATATTTATATCTCATTATATCATAATGAATGCAAAAGTGAGGTGTGCCGAGGTCAATGTGCCAAGGACGCAAGCCTTTGAAAAGCGATCTGATAGAAAAGGGAGTTGAATCATCAGTTTCCTGGAAAAGGAACTTCCACCTGTCAGTCAGACATCCTTTCCTTTCCCCTCGCACTATGCCTCTCAGTTACAAGTATTTTCTCTGTGGAGGCTGAACAGGTCGAAAAATGGTGAAGCATTGGATGCTGGGTTACAGATGCTCGTTGGGTCCAGATCTTTTGGGGTCGCGTGCTCCAAGAGGATCGCCCACAATTCCTGAGCTAGCTGGCTGGCTGGTCGGTGTCTCGTCCATTCAAGAGGCCGCGTGTGCACCGTGCGCGCCGGACGGTGCTAACAGGTTCACGTGGATTAGCATAATCGTCATAAAGCATGCAGCCTCGATGAATTATTTATCCGACTACTCGGGCTCGGAGCCGAAGATACATCGGGCGAAAAGTTGGCGGCCCGTTGCCGATGCTGACTCCCGCGATGCTAGCCCCTTCAAACCGGACACGCTCCTTCGTAAGCTGGCGAAGATTCTCTCCTTCTCCTCGCATTTCTCTAAGAAACCAAGAGGCAGCACGAGACGTTACGGAAAAAAGTGAACCGTGGGGTAAGAAGGCACACTACACCAAGGGAGGAGTAAGGAAAGGAAAGAAAGTGAGGGCTTCTTCCTCCGAGTCTCTTCCTCGTTTGGCGCGAGCCGGCTCCTTTGGCATTTGCATATTACGCCGGGCGCTCCCCCGGCGCAGCCAATCCCCGAGGATGCGACGCATTAATTCTCGATTCGTGGCCGTCCAGGATATGACCTTAACCCACACCGCCACTGATTATCCTGCCAAGAAAACATTGCCACGTGCTTCTCTCAGCCGTCTCTAAACCTACCCGTAACTCGTCCTCTTTTCGTAACACTAGATTTCCACCCGAGACACATAATAATACTGATCGTCGTTAGCTTCTCTTAACCGTTGGAAAGGTCTTTTTTTAACGGTCCTATATTTTTCACGCGGGGGGCCAACTGATCTCGCGAAATCCGTTGAAACTAGCGAGAGCTAATAACGAATCTTCGGCAACGGTTCTTCGTGAGAGACAGTCAACGAGTGATCGAACCCTTCGGTTGTGGATCGGAGAACGAATCGCTTGGAGGCCTCTCGAAGATGAGTAGTGATCCCCCTCTACTGATGGCGCGAAGGAGCGGAGTCAAGGTGATAGGCAAAACAGGATGAGGAGTGGAGCTCAGTGGCCGGGCAGGCGGAAGCTAGAGACAAGACCGTGAGAATATTTTTCAGGAGATCGCTCTCTTCGCTGGTGGTAGGCCAGGGCGTCGCTCGTATTATAAATCTCCGATGATCGGGCGGAGGAGAGGGAGAGAGGGTTTGTCGGGAGGTAGCGGTGTTTGAATAGGAAGAGCTCAGGTAATGTGCCCATTTGAATATACCTGGTTCAGGCTGGTTCGCGTCTGGCCCCATTCGATCTCTTTTCTCCGTCTATCTATCTCTCTTTCTCTCTTGCTCCGGCGCTCCGGCCAGAAGAGAGATCTTCGTTGCTCTCTCCCTCAGGTGCGCGCGGTCGGTGCAGGGCCGGTCGTTGCATAATTTAAAATTCAAGGGTGAGAGAGCCTCGGCAGTCGGAGCAGTGTAAGGGGTTGCAGGGGAGGCGGAGGGCTAGGGGCTAGTGGTGCGCGCAACCCTTCCACGGCCGATCTGGAACAATAAACACAGCGTGGAAAGGGTGACCCCGTAGTATCGGACGGATGTATCCTCGGGCTCAGGTAGCCGCGAGATTTTGCATAGATCTCCATACGTTATGCATCCCTTTTTTCTCCGCGGCGTTTAAAGGCCCAGGTATATATCCTGCCAGTGTCATCCCTATGGGAAAGTGTATGCAAACCATTGTGACCCCCGCGTCCGTCCGAGAGAGCGAGAGAGAGAGAGAGAGAGAGAGAGAGAGGGGGTAGAAAGATCACACCCCTGAGATAGATGGTCCTCGAAGGTCGCTTCGGCGAACCGTGAGCCTGCCGGAACCCTTTCCTTCCGCTCTTACTTTGCCTTCGTCCTTCCTTCCGATCTGCTGTTTCGACTTCCTCTAGCTAGCCCTTTCCCCCCCCCCCTCCCCTCCTCCGCCCTTTCTGCTCGATGGTACACCTTGCCCTGTCCTCCACCTTAACGCAGCCTCTCGCTCGCATCCACTGCCAACCCTCTCCCATAGCTGGCCTTCTTCCTTGTTCTCCTTCACCCCCTTCCTTTCCCATCCTGGGATAATCTTGCATACGTAAGGATCCATCCCGAACGTGCTGGATCCTTGCGTCACTCCTGGGACCCGGCTGCTGCTACCGCTGGACCAATCAGACCGAAAGTTTCGCCGCGCGAGGTGAAACGAGCCGACGCAGAAGTCCCATTGTTAGGCAAAGAAGTAACCGCCGGTAGTAAGAGCTTTTTCCTCGACCGTTTTTTTTCTTTTTCTCTTTCTCTTCGCTCAAACGTCATCGGGTTAGTCTGTCGATGATTCCAACGGATGTCGGATAACACCCGGATGATCGGTTCTTCGTGGAACTGTCCGTTGGAAGAAAAATTGATTCCCTCCAAACCGACAAGGCGGAGTTTCGGTTGGTTCGAGAGTTGCCGTTGCTTTTTACTAATTCCTTTCGTAGTGGAATGCAAAATAAACTAGGTGGGCGTGTGCGAAGAGCTGGAGTACGGGGAAATGCGATGAATCGAGGAAATGGTAATTCAGTCAGCGGGGGTGGAAATAGGGAGATGGCGTTGGTTGATGGTGTAGTAGAGTGCACAGGGTCGGTCGGCACGAGCGCGACAGGTGAATGCCGCGCGCGCTCGCCTAGCCGAGCCGTCGTCCTTTGCACCTGACGAAATTAAAATAAACGCAGTCATCTCATTTTCATTCTCATTAGTATACGAGGAACAAGTGGGCTAACGGCTTCCTACGGAACCGGGTGTGACAGAGAAAGAAAGCCTGGGGACCCAGACCTTCGGCCAACTTCTCCCTCTCTCCTTCCTTACCCGCTCTCCTTGCTTCTCGCGCCTCCTTCCCTCTCATTCACGGGGCTAAGGGAATCCCCGCATAATATTAAAACCTTTAAGGCCACCACTGTCGCTCTCTTCCACTCTCCAAGGGTGCATTCTAGTCTCGCTGCACTCGCGTGCTCTCGCAACTCCAACTTTCTTGGCTCGGCGAGAGGAGAGGATACATGTATGCATATCTCGCCGGACTGGGACTTTCGACCCGACAAAAAACAGTAGCCGCAAACAGAGAGAGAGAGAGAGAGAGAGTGAGAGGGGGCAAGAAAAAAAAAGGAACAAGAAGAATCCTACGGGCTCTTCTCCCCCGACTCGTTATGTCGAACCTCTCACGGTCGCGTGCCAACTAACCACCTATGAAACACTGCTCGTGCCCGCAAACCTATGCTAATGTATGCCGCGCGTATGCAACGCGCTCCCTCCGTCTCTCTTTCTCCCAGCGATCTCCTGCTCTTACCCATGAATGCACGTGCGATGCATTCCTGCGGGCGGGCTTGCTACATACCACTATGAAAATCATACACCCACAATTTTCCCGCGGCTCCTGTCGATCGGGCCCGATTTAAGAGTGCTCTGCCATTAGAGCTCTCTCGGAGAGTCGAGCAGAAAGAGAGGGAGTGAGATGAGCTAATGTATATCGCGATTATGATAATGAATTACGATGCGGCAGGCTGCCGAGCGAATTGAAATTTATCGATGGACGTCACTCCAGCAGAAATGCGTACCGCGTCAATTAAATTCAATTTCTTCCTGGTGGACTGGCGTGGCTTTAACGCGATTAATAGTGGCCCCGACTAATTTCATAGCGGCCGACATGTGCCCCCGTGCTACGGTTCCTTTTTCCTTCCGTCGGCCTCCCTATTATATATCCACGCTCTTTTTGCCATCTGCCGCCCGAATGTTTCGAGCTTGTAATTCCTATTTGAGAGGAGCGAAGAATAGCTCGATCCCAAAAGAGAAGAGATCTATCCACTTGTCGCTCGGGATATTCTATTAAAACGATATGAAAATGATAAAGTGGTGATTAATGGTGCCGCTTAAAGCTTGAAGGATTAATGGTGACTGTAGCCGCCGTAACCGCCGCCGCTCTGTGTTGCGGCGGCTACCAGATCGGTGAATGTATAATGCTAATGCGAATTGACCGGTGAATATGAAAGCCGTAGTTACGCACACTGTTGCCCGAGCGGCGGCGGTGGCGGTGGCGGCGGCGGCGGCGGCGGCGGAGGAGAGCGTAGCCTGTGCTAACTTCATTAACCCTGACAAAACGACACACGCGCTTTCATAGAAGAATGCAACTTGACGTCTCTACTGGCCGAGCGAGAGAACGCGCGCGCGCGCGCCCATAATCTCCGACACAAAAGCCTGAATCGGCCGCGAGGCTGCGCGTAGATCATGTACTGCCGCGGCTATTGTGAGCCTTTAATACACTAAACTCGAGTACCGACAACACCATACATCCTCGTTGCAACCTGTACTGTCATTCCACCACACCATATACTACCAACTGCCTTACCTCGTTTCTAATCTACAAATTCGACCGCCTCGTCTCGGTCGTATGATCATTCGGAACTTTCCTCCATTCTCTTTCTCTCTTTACCGAACTTTACCTGTGTGAACAAGGCATGCGCGTGGAAGGAGGCTCGCAGTACTTGTTGCCGATCGTTTCGCGCTAACTAGAAAAAGGAGAATACTTGTTTGGCAAGTACGAGCCGTTATGTCCGCTAGAGAGAAGCGACGTCCACGCGCAGCGACTAGAGTCTAGCGTGGGTGCCAGGTCGCAGTAAGGTCGAGCGGCCTCTCGGACTCGTAAGCAGCCGCTCTACCAAGCGCATATACATCCATCCAACCGACACACAAAGTGCGAGTGCACTCGCTCGGCTTTTTCCTCTCTAAAGTTTTACTGGGCAAGCGCGCGAAATTAGCCCTGCACCGTCTTGTCTCGCTTGTGTATCTTGGAGTGCGAGTGGCGTGCGTACTATCCTGGCATCATTGCGGACAAATTGCGTTGCGTTCGCCTTCATTGCGAAACTTTGCGATACAAGTGCACCGCGCACCTAACACACGACGTGTGACGAGAACGCCGCGCGCAAGGCATTTTCAACCTCTTGCTCCGCTTTGCTCTAATAAAATATTTTATCGCGCCATCGCAAACCTTACCCCTTTGCGTCACAAGCTGATCTTACTATGAAATCACTGGTTTGTATTACTTCTACCAGTGGCTCAAACCCAGCCTCTACCCAGGCTTAAAACTTTCATCGGAATATTCCATTTTCAATTAAAATATATTGCTTTCAATAAAAGACGACTGATTGACTGGTATTATAGGACGTCCGATATTAAAAACGGAATCGATCTCATCGTGCGCTGGGACACATCTCTCGCTGTACACTTACCTTCCCCATGAATCGGCCTAGCCAGCCAATATCTGTTGTTTTTCGATACAGCAATAAGTCGGTGCCAGCAGTGCTCGGAATAATTGCGCTTCGACTTTCCGGCGGGTTCGAATTGTGTGCGCCCGATTTTATGAGATGTGTGTGTGTGTGTGTGCGTGTCTGTGTCAGCATACAATTCGTACAAATTGAATGCGGAGCCGGTGAGTTGGCGCGGAGCTCTGCGCGTTGGATAAACCAAAGGGCCGAGTTTTTACGAGTCTAATGGAATTATCGGAGCGCAGGTATAGGTCGGCTTTTTTAGCCTGGCTGTATCCAGCACCATAACCGTTTCGCGCGATTGCCGCGTAATCGAGAGAATCAATTGAAATGCGTGCCCTCTAACAGGCACTCTCCGGCTCTACCGACTCGTACATTCAGTGGCACTAAAAACACGCCGGATTATTTTCGGGATACACGTCGACAAAGTCACTTGACAACAGTGCGAGTGTAGGGAAATAGAATAAATAAGACAGAAGTAGTGATCGGCAAGTTTATTTATTAGAATCAATATATGATAAAGTAATTCCGAGCAGTGGGACGAGCGGGCGAGCTTTGTAAATTTGTAAGTACCAGTAACTGGCGCTGCCACGTCCCGCTGTTTGCGCGTGCATTTAGAGTAGAATCCGAGCGCGCTCAGGTTGCCGAGGTTTGCGGAAAGAATTCTATAAAATTAGCGCCCGTGAAATTAAACAAATTTCACCGAGCGGTCGGCACGGTGCGCTGGCGAGACGAGTCAATATTACATCGATAAACACTCTTGCTTCTGAAAGGACCCGCTATCTTCTCGCCTCCCAGCTCTTCTCTCCGGATTCTCCCCCTCCAATTCCCGACTGTCCTCATCCGACTTGCTCTCACAGATTTGCCATCGAACAAGTGTCTGACTGATCCAAAGTCCACCAAGACTTCCTGTCATTCTGAAAGCAAGACTATGTTAAAGTTGATACGTAATGAGGTGCAATGGATCGCGCTTGTAGCTCTGGGACATTAAGCCCTGCTTCACAAACAAATCTTGCGCAAGTCCCGTCAAGGTATTATGCGAGTAATACCGCTTAACGGTATCACTAAGGCAGGAGTGTGTCCGGCGACGAAGAGAGGAGAGAAAGCGAGCCGAAGGAAACTGGCACGGGAGCCTGTCCGTCTGGGAATAGAGGGCAGAAGGAAGCGAAGCCGAACTCGCGAAAGCGTGTACGATACGGGGAGAAGCAAGCACGCCGACGACGATTTCTCGAAACTAGGAAGTCCGCGTTTATTGAGTATGTATGCGTTGACGCTCGCGCGCGCGCGCGCCTATGCGGTAAGGTAGCTTGCACACCTAACCAACACCTTGGTCAGATGGACAATGTTCGCATAGGCTCGTCGGGTCGAGACCGGTCGTCGTGACTCGGCCTCTAAAAATAGCTGTCTAGAATAGCGCGAAAACTGGCTGTTTTTACGATAATTACCGTCACTTAGTGCCAGGACTCCTTTCATCGAATGGCCGGGCCCTTTACACGTGTGGTCGGCACGCCCGGGGAGACTGGTCTCCCAGATGTTGGGGTATACGCCTCTCGACAGGTAGATCTATCTATGTTCGTTCGATCGAGTACATACGCGGTGTCCAACATATTCTCGATCGATCTCAAAGAGTCCGAAGGCATTGGAGCGGCCTGGCATCGGAGTCCGGGCATAGTAATGTCCGGTAGTGAGGCATCTCCTGTGGGATGTCTCTACCACGTACGGAATGTCGGCGCTCCGGCGAGTGGTTGTCCGGTGTACACGTAGCGACGTGTGTGGGCACGTGTGCTTGGATCACAAGGGTCGAGCAATATAGCAGTATTCGGCCACCGCTTCTGTAGCTGCGCGGACAGTACGGCCGCAGGATACTCGCTCGCTCCTCGGTCCCCGATCTTGGGCCTTGCCTTCTGCCTTGGGCCCGAAGCTCGAGCTCGAGCTCGAGCTCGAGCTCTCCAGTCCCGAGCCCTTCCACCCCCATCCTCCGCTCGCTCCGCTCCAACCAAGCGTACCTTCTCTCGCTTCATTCTACTCCCTGCTTTCCTTCGGGGGCCCTTCACTTCCTCCCGGCACAGTGGTGGCTCGAATAAGTCAACTCGCTTTTATTCTTGTCTCTGGGATATTCTTTATAGCGGCTGGCCCGGGCCCGGTATACGTGTGCCGTACGTTATAAGACGCAGGCAGCGCGCGGCTCGGGGCCCAACGAGCGACGACCGAGCCCCGCCGGACCCCGTGAACAGTACAAGAGGCACGGGGCTACAAGTGAGGCCCCGTGTTCAGGCCCTTACTTATTGGACAGTTTACACGCCGCGCGTTTTCATGCCTCCCAGCGGAGAGGAGAGCGTGGATTATGGCGAGGGGGGCCCGTTCCTCCGAGGTGACGCCTACGGAAATACAACGTGGCTCGCCTCCGTAAAATATCGGACGATCGACTCACACGGGCCGCATAAATATCGCTGTCAACGCGAACGATGCTTTATGGGCCCCATTGGGCCCGTACTAATTGGGAGGATGATTTGTCCTTTGATCTGAAATCGAGCAAGACAAGCCTGGCTGATGATGTCGCAGTAATTCCAGCAATTTTGTCACTGATTCTTCGTTTTCTATCCGTTTTGATACTCAACGAATGAATTTATGAAGCGTTCAGGAGAATTCGAAAACCTTCGAAAAGTCGAAAGTTATGAACTAGGACTCTGGAATTTATATCACTTTTTCCTCGATGCAAGAAAACATTCTACACCAAATTTCAGCCCCTGAAAAGGTCGAAAAGACTAAAAAAATAATGAGAAGATTTAATTTCCCTTAGTGGAGGGAAAGAAAGGACCTTGATCGGGATGGAATCCCACATTGATTGGCTAAGCTCGCGGGCCTCGGTAGAGGGACTGGCATAACTCTTGTGGAATAGCAGGTAATAATATGCGCACGGAGTTTATGTCGCCGATGGATTCATACGTCACGGCTTTATTGTGAGGCCCCAGCAAGAGGGCCCGGGTAGTCTCGTGAAAAGGAGAAGGAAGGAGCCGCCGCGAGCGTTTGCATAAAAATACACCTGGTGATTGAGTACCTTAGAAAATTTAAGCGCTATAGGTTACGGCCTGCGAGGGAAACAATATGTCCTCCTCGACTTCCTTCCTTCCTTCCTGCCTGCCTACTTGCCTGCATGGACCGTTACAGAAAAGTTATAGCCTTCCAATGGCCAAGCGGTACACGTCTCATTGTCACTCGAAGAATTACCTCTTTCAACGTCGCAACGATAAGAACAGTAGTGTCTTATTTCCAGCGGTAGATCTGGGATCAAGTTAAAGCCTATACGCTCGCACCCCGAGGAAAGTGCTGGTAGACAACCCCATGGAGTGAGTGGAGAGATAGTCTGTAAGCGCGAAAGGTGAAAAGAGGAGCGTCCGGCCAAGGGTAAGGTTCAGAGAGATGAAGGCAGTGGTCTCCTCCGAGTGGAGATCCGGCCAGCAAGATGATTATCGGGCATATAGGAAATTGAAAGGGTGTCTAAGGAGGTGTCTAGTGGGCACTCGGCGGGGGCGGTTTTCTCCACGGGGTAGCATTCGACTTATGGGGTCTTAAGGGTATTCGGACACCCACACGGCGAGATGGTGCTCGCCGATAGTCACTGCCCACCTCGGATAATAGGTTCCACGGGTCTCCGCGTCCCGCAGAAGCCAACCCCCTCCGTCTTTAACCGGCTAAGACACTTCTCTCGCTAAGCGATTGGAAATATCCCCGAGCCCTCTCTCTTTTCTCTCGCTCTCTCCTCGCCTTCCTCGCTTTCTTCTCTCCCTCACTCTTTCTCTCTCTCTCTCTCTCTCTCTCTCTCTCTCTCTCTCTCTCTCTCTCTCTCTCTCTCTCTCTCTCTCTCTCTCTCTCTCCCGATCTGATCGGTCGGGAGCGTACGCGCGCGCGCGCACGCGGTCAGGTGCACACACCTCTTTACGCTCTCCGATCGCTATCTGCCAAATCACTATCAATCACTCGGTGATCCAGACACCGGATGCTGCGCGAGCCAGCCTGCGAGCCAATCTTCAGCCTAAGCCCTCCTCGGCCTCCTCCTCCTCCTCCTCTTGGACGCGATAAATAAATCGGACGATCAGCTTTAACGAGCCATCTTCCCCGAGCCAAAGCCCCCCTCCGCCCGAGAGAAATTTCAAGGAGCGCCCCGATAACACCTTCGCGACTCTACGCATTTTCTTATTCCCTTGAAAGACTCCTCCCAACACCATTTCGCTTCCGCACACCCCGCGGTTAAAAAAGGGGGATCATTAAATCAAGATTAAGTCTCGATTAATCGGTGACCTCAGTAATAAAGGGAAGGGAAAGGGAGATACAGGTATCTCGAACCTCTACGGTCTCGACTCGTTGTTTACCTTGCTCATTATTAGGCCCGAAGGTATAAGAGGTGAGTGGCTCACCGGTTGGAAGCAGCTCCTCGCTGGTTCTCATTATGTTCCACCGTGAAATTTGGCGACCTCTCCACTCCTGTCAGTGAGCTGTGGATCATCGATCACACACACACGCGCGCGCGCGCACTCTCATAGAGACCAGTGGCTGAGCCCTGAAACAATACAGGACGAGATCAAGGCATCCGAGGCTCTCGAGTCTGAGTGAGAGAAGGAGAAAGAGTGCGAGCTCGTCAAATCGCAATTAGACGGACGATTTTAAAGTGATTTTTCATGGTGATTATAGAGCTGCCGGCGAAGCTCGCTCAGGTCGACGTACGTGTAAGCGCTTTCCCCAGGCACACGTAACACCTATCCATGGCTCGCGCAGGAATATAGCTCTCGCCTATGAATTACAGCTATGAATTACACTTGATTGAGCTAGGATCGCATGCGAGGTCCAATGCGCGCTCGAGTTATCCGAGCGTTTATCCTTACGTAGGCCAGCGACAGTGGAATGAGCGTAAGTATAATTAAGCGATAGAGTGCCAGCGGACGAATGGTCGAGAACTCGCGTTGTCTCGGCATCGATCGCCTAGGGAAGCCAATAAGCATTCTATTCTACGTGTAGCTAGGGAGCATCAAACTGTCAGATACAATCTCGGAGCGGCCCGTTATTAGTGGACTTTGTGGAGTGGACTCTTTAGGCTGCTCGCACACTCGGATCGAATTGCATCGGTGCGCAACGGCCCGAGACCGAAACCTTTATTATTCTCGCACCGTTGCCGCCGGCTATCGCGACAATTTATTTAACAATCCAAGTATAAGCAGCGCGCGCACGCTCGCGACGGACGCACGCTCACTGAGAGAAGAAAGATGCCGAGCCGGTGCAAGTTTTACCGTTAGCGGCGGCACACTCCGGCATATCGATAGGGTACAAATGGACTGGCATTAAACGCCCGATACCACGTGGATAAGGCCGCGCTCGCTCGAAACGCCCGGCCCATTAATAATACTGCTCTGCTCAATAGGTCACTAGGAGGCCGGGCTGTATCGTTGGAATTTTTTACGCAACACGTGCAAAGGAGTTAGTAGCGGAACGACCGAGGAATCGCCAAATTCAGCAGGATCCCGGCACCCGATTCGTCGCATTCGCACACTCGTGAGTGGCAAGCGTGATCGGATGTAAGGATGGCTTGACAGAGAGATAGAGAGAAAGAGTAAGGGAAGGGGTAGAAAGGATGGTCACAGCTCGATGGCGAGGCTTGGGCGTCGAGGATATCACGGTAGGCGAAAGGGGGGGTGGAGGGGCCTTAGGAAGAGCGCATAAATGGCGATCGATACGGCGGCAATAATAAAAGAAAAGGAGGATCGATCGAAAAGGGGCCGAAGGACCGGCGGCAGTGGCGATCCGAGTGCCTGGCCGCCTGCTCACGATGCTAACCCAGTTCGCTCGGCCTGAAATCGGAGCCGAGATATCGAAAACTCGATATCCGAGAGGAGCCTCCTCCGGCAGAGGCTCTTCTTGGCAAAGAGGCCCCGCTCGAGCAAAAAGGGCCCCGTGTAGCCACGGATACTTGGCGGGAGCGTTCCCTTGGAATGCGCGTAAACTCCTGGCTTTAACCCCGAGGATCGTGCAACCCTTATTTTCACGTCGACGACTCGTGTACCGAGCTTAAGACGTTTCTCCAACTGGTACTTCTAATATAACGCACTTCGAATATAGTGCATTTGCTTCTTACAATACTCTTACTTCGATAACACCCACTCTGTCCCGAGAATCTTGTACCAGCAGTTACCCGAACCCAACAGTTCTTATCCCGACAGATATTATTTTCAGGATTAAGTCGAAGGAAATCATTACATATTACTTTCATAGTCGACGAAAGATTAATGATCGAGGCAAATTTATCGCGGAAAGATATTTCGCAAGGCAACTTTCTTCTCTTCTCATTTTTATAGTCGATGGACTGGCGATCGGAAGATCGTCGTCTCGATTGCTCAGTGAAATTCCCGGCGATTCTGGGGTGGGCCGTTAATCCTGAGGCGAATCTTCCTTCGAAGAAGGCAATCCCGAGCGCGGATAAAAACAGCAGGGCGACGCAAGGCGGACGATATAGTTCGCTGGAATAGAATTCGCGTCCAAGTGGCAGACCACAATGGGACGAGGAGCGGTGCGCCTCGTGTCCTCCTCGACTTCCTTGGCAGCTGCACGAGGATGCCACGTAAAAAAGTGTCCGGTTTGGCAACGCCTCGCTCCATTCACCGTTAACCCTCGAGATAGGTTTGCGGGTTAGAGAGCCGGCGAGGCACGAGTCTCCTCTCTTCGGCGGGAGAGCGCAGGAGAGGAGAGAACGTGGTCGAAAAGCGAAGAATATAGGATAGTCGACTAGATAGACCGAGGAGAAAGAGGAAAGAGTGAGGTACAGAAAGAGAGAGAGAGAGAGAGAAAGAGAGCGAGAAACGAATAGGTGGGAGTCGAAACTCGTTATTCCCTAAAACCGATGTCGCCGCCGTTGGCCGAGTGAGGATACGGTGATACCTGTGCGCATCCATCGGGTCCCATCGTCCCCCTTTCTCTCCTAGCTCTTCTCTCCTGATATGGCTGGCCGTATCGCTGCGTTCGGTTACCAAACTGGACATAAATTAATCCTGTCAAATGTCCTCGTTCGTTAGCTGGTCCGGGACCCTCTACTCCCCTGCTGCCTCGCTCTCCCTCTCACTCTTCCTCTGCCGCGCCGCACCGCGCCGCGCCGTGTCTGCTCGAACACACCGCTAAGCAAGGTTAATCTTAACTTATAGGTATGAGGCTTGCGTAAGCCTGTCTTGCCCTAGCCGGTCCAGCAGCCGCCTTCCGAGCATCCTTCCTTCTTCTTCCTTACATACACACAACTCGATCCCTTCCTTATCCATTTCCTTACACCCGAAGCAAGTGCACGCGTTTCCATACAACTCGGGTGAAACTGAGAGAAGCGGCGAGCGGGAGAAATCTCAGCGCCCCGTAGGAATGACGGAAAGGAATGCCATGATGCTTCGCTCAAACTAGCAGTAGGAACCAGTATCAGCTAGGACACCGTTACGCCAGAGGAAGCGACCGGGCTTGTTAATTAGTCGCGGTGAGACAGAGAGGGGCGGACGCGCCTAATTAATTTTTTCCGCTGCTTTACAGTTATGAAGTGCGCGCTCAGTGATGTTAGGGCCCTGATTATCGCAAATTTCGGAAGCGTACCGTGTCAACGAGATAAGAAAAAGGGGAGTATTAGTATTAGGGAGCGGCTGTCGTGCTCTCGAAATGTCGACTTTCACAGAGGGCCCATCGAGCGGGGCCCACGCGTTCACGCTAAGCGAGTTAAATCCGATTGCGAAAGTGATGCAACCAAGCGCGCAGCTGCTTACACCGTTTTACACCGAAAGTGCGTCTAAGGATCGGTCGAGTTACCGGTTCCACGGGACTCGCACCTTATCCGGTATTCGATCACCCGATCGATCCCGAATGACTCGGGCCTCTCGCCGCTAATGGTCGCTCCGGATCATTTGGGAAAAGCGTGCCGACCACCGAGAGCCGCGGGCCCTCGTCCGCTAACCAAACAATTGTACTCGTTGTCCTTGTAATATCCACTTGTACCGCCACTCGGATAGCCTACTTCCACAGAGTATACACACGTATTATACACCGTAGCCGATGGAACGATTTCCACATAGTCGCGCGCGAACGCCCGCAATAGCTATGAATGAAAAGTTGGCACCGGCACAATTCGACAGTGAGTCCGAGAGAGATAGCTAGCAGACGCATTAACTACACCCCAAGCTATTGTTCCGTTTCATTTCAGCTCGCCAACACGAGAGCCAGCCCCGTTGGAATTTCACTGGCCTCCAAAGCACATGGGGAGCCAGAAGCCTTACATCCCCCGCAAGCGCCGCTAGCCTGCTTCAAGTTATCGCCTTAGCTATAAAACAATACACCTCCGCTCCACACAGAGAAAGCATATTGTGGTTATTGTTGAATTAAACCATGCTGCAGGAAGGGTAGAATAGAATCGCAATAGAAGTCACTGTTGAAATTTCATACTTCAACCCTCTAAACCATCCCCTTGGGTTCCTTCTGTTCGATCCAGTGCGCTTTTGAATGTTTCCGCGCTTGCCCTTCGACACTGTCAATTGACATAGAAAAACCTGTGGAAAAATGTCTCTTGGACGAAATTCTAGTGGAAATTCTACTGATATTCCGCGTATGAGTAAGGGTGGTGGGGGGTAAGTTGCGAAAAAAGGGGGTTGAAATATCGAGTGGTAGGGCTCTCTGTCTGTCTCCCTCTATCTGGCTGGCAGAGGAATCCCTCCGCGATGGTAGTAGCGCTGGGCTCGAGCTATTCCAGAATCTCCCCGAGGTTCCGCTACGACGGGGTGTCTCGCGATTTATGCAAAATGGTACGCAGCTCCCGAGGGAGCTGCTGGGAGCTGCTGGTCGACCCTCTATCCAACACGTGCGCGCTTCCACTGTTCCACCGGGGCCCCCACACACTCTACTACTACCCCTGTACTTGCCGAAGAGTCTTTCCTTTTCTTTCGGTCTCGCCGTTTTGCTCCAGAGGAAAGGCTCTCTCTTCTCTTCTCTGGCTCCGAGGATCCAAGCCCCCTTTCTTTCTTACCTCGCGGGATTCTGCCTCTCCTCTATCATCGACCTCCGCCACGACCCAGCTGCTCCCGAACTTTCCAAGGGACTTCACGTTTTTCCCTCTCCCTCTCCATCTCGCCACATTCTCCACTCTGGTTTTTTTTCCGGCGAAAAGCACCGAGCGACAGAATTGATTCCAATCTGAGAAGTTGGCAGTGCTGGGCGGTTCGATATATCATATCACCGTCGATGGGTAAGTAATGTTTATTCGATCGAATTGAGTAGTCGGCTATTTCGCTGCGGGATTACGCGCCGTACAATCAGATGAAAAGGCAGTGAGAGAGCGCGGCGGCCGTTCAGTAGCGGCGTTGGAGATCGATTGGCAGGAGAGAGCCCGGGGCCATTCCGTTCGGATTAAATACATCTTCCGGCGGCATGTATCGAATTAATCGCGCCGCGACATCGTTTTACTACATACCGCTCTCTCCCTTTCACCCCTTCCTCGATTCTCCCATCAAATCCCAGAGCTATCTGCGAATCGGGGAATGAACAACGGGAGCAGCGTGTCCCGTGAGCAGTGCTCGCTCCCGCTCCCGCCGGCATAAAAAGCCCTGTAGATACATAGGTATGTGTATCATTGAGGCGAGAGAGTCACGCCGGTTCGAAAGGCGAGCGCGTCGCGTGGCCCCGTCGTGCTGGATATATTAGCGTCGAGAGGAGAGCTCGGAAGACATCGCGATTCAAGATCAGCACCACGCGTGCACACCGACGGACGAATGCTTCGTTCCTTCTCTTTCATCTCCTTTCGACTCGCCAAAGCCTAACTGTCTCTCACTCTCTCGCTCTCGCTCGCATTCTCGAAGGGTGTCGGAATAAATAGGCACTTACGAGAGCCGGATGATCGAGGGACCGTGGATCATTTAATTTAATTACCCCGCGAGGGTTAATAGAAGAGATAAAGGTGGCTGCACTCGTGCTACTGCTGCTGGATATTATCCGTCGTCCTGCCCTTCTACCAATGGTGCTCAAGTTGGAGAAATAAATCGGGCCCTCCCTTGATTCCCTGCCGCAAAAACTCAGCATTTCTAATTTATTGAATACTACATACATTCAAACAAGCCCGGCTCCAACTGGAATGAGAGGAATCATAAGGCTGGGGGTTAAAAACTTACAGGAGCAGTAAAACGTCGCGCTGCCAAGGGTGCAATTAATTATCGTGGAAAGTAGCGAGCGCAATGCTCTTCCTCTTCCTCTCTCTCTCTCCCTTTTTCTTTGTCTCTCTCCCTGGACGTGTGCGAGGGAGAGTGTCGAGCGGTGCAGAAAAGGCACGCCGAATTATGCTGGTAGTAATTAGTGGCTATCTCCGCGAAGATTATTGTTCAATTACGAGGGGATAAAGGCGCCTCATCGGCTATTATGGGCCCGACTACCTCTTTTTCGCGCCGAGCGACTCCCGTGCCGCTCTCTCGTCTTTAATGACAGTCGCCCGGGCACCTCGGAGAATCCTCGAGCTGCATTTCTCCGTGTCAGTGAGCCTCCGCCTCGCGTCAGCCAGTCATTCCCGTTCGAATCCTCGGCGATCTCTCGCCGAGCCTGGAAAACTCGAAAGTGGGGAGATCATCGACTAGAGTGTCGCACACACAGAGAGAGCCGCTACCACCACCGGCGTCGTCGTCGTGCCGTCGGCTCGACATTTAATTTCATAAACCGCAACTGTTGCCTCCATTGGCTTCGAAAGGGAGCACCACTAACAGTTATGATCCCGACCTCCCGTTCTTAATCGACGACTCACCCTCGCCCTTTCCACTAAAATAACTTCTCAGTCATCAGAGCAGAGTGTTCCACTCGGAATCGACTCTTTCACTCTCCCTCTCTCCTTCTCTCTCATTCTCTTTATCTCTCCAGCATTCCCGATCTAAACACAGAGATGGGTCGTTTGCGTCTCTGGCGTGCGGGGACAAATTATAATTCGGTCGGCAGGAGATATATCCAGCACGTGCTCGCCGTGTCCCGTGGTTCTTTTGTTGCGCCTTCGGTAATTTCGATGGGCGGTCATATTAACGACGCCCCCCGGATGACAGGTCGCGCGCGAAAGAGAGAGAGAGGCATTGAGAGTAAGAGAGTACGAATGCCGAGGAGGTGAAGCGAGGGGGTACGATGGAGACTAGCTAGCGGTGGTTAGAGGGCTCAGGCGGGGGGGCCCTGCTAGGGCCCGCAAGCCGGCGCATCAGGCCGCGGATGTCTCTGGTATTGTATGCAGATGAAGAAGGCAGGGCGACAATGACTCGGGACGTCGGGCCCGGGGCCCGCTCCGCTCGTCTCGCACCGAAAGAAACTCATCCGCCCCGGCAAAAGGGGGCCCTCCCTTGGCTCGTGCTTGGCACCGTCGTGCCCTCCTCTCGTTCCTCTTTCAGACACGCTTATGTACTACGCATCCATACATTAACATGTCATCATCGTGTAGAAACCGAGCTGATCCAACCGCCTCCTCCCGCTCTCCTGTTCTCCTTCTTCCTTCTCTCGTTCTTGCCATACCATTCTTTCTCCTCCTCCGTGCGGAGAACCACGAGCCCGCTCTTTCGCCCCGAATTCGTGAGTGCAGAACTCGGGCCCTAATGCGAGGATTATGTACGTGGGCGCCTTTTCGGTGACTAGTCAAGAAAATAGGTAGGATAGAAGGTTGCCACTCCCAGGTCAGATATGGCGCAGTGGATTCGAGGTTGTATGATATACTAGATTTTCTTGTAGAATATTGACATTGGGTGATAGAAGATATAAGAAGAGACAATGGTAAATCGGATAGGATATTTGAAGTTGGAAGTGTGACTGTAGGAAAGCTTGGGTACTAGTCGAGGAAAGAGAATGGGAGTATCGGTGAGGCTGCGTCGGGAGGAGGCATGGTAGCCGGTCGATATGACTCCGGGGGTTGTTTGGCAGATATACACGTAGAGGCTCGCGTACAGGGAGGCACGTAGAGCGAGCGTAGACGTTGACACAGGTAGAGGAGGACAGGCAAGCAGGCAGGCAGGCAGGCAGGCAGGCAGAGGCAGGCAGAGGCAAGCAGGCAGGCAAGCAGGCAGGCAGGCAGGCAGGCAGGCAGCTTGGTCCATAGCCCGCAGGAGCGAAAAGGTAGAGGAGTCAGAGCGGCAGAGGATAGGGCGAGGAGAGTTGTTCGGCGCGTATGTAGGGAGAGAGCTGGATTGGTAAACCGGTCACGTAGTCCTCGGCGATGAATGGACCCGCCGAGTCGAGCTCGGAGCCGGGAATTGGCTACTGGGCATACCACGACCACCTACCCCACTGCGTCAGCTTTAGCAACCCCACGGCAACGTAAAATTACAAAGAGCTCCTCCGAAACCCACCCATCCACCACCCACCCATCCCCGCACTAACCTCGCGCGCCAATTCTCGCGAGAAATTGGTCCATCGCATCCGACGAATCTCCTAGAAACTTGGGCCCTTTCTGACCCTTTGGTCAAGCGAACTTCAATTCCGATATCTTACCTTTATAAACTGCTGCTAGTGTATTCATCGTTCTAAGGGTTGGCAAGGAAAGTTGTCGAGTCATAGCTATGGGAGGGGTAGTTTCTGATAGTGCTAGGTGTGATTAAGTGTTGGTGTAAGGGGCTCAACCGGTAGATGGAGATTCGAAAGATCAGCAGCGATGTAACACGTAATCAGGATTCCATTCGAGCTATTCTCCAGGGCCCGGCCGCTCGTTGTCATACCATTGGAAATCAGCTTGGAGAGAGAGCTCTCGTACAACTTGGACGTCTCTCGCCCGGAGTATCTAGGTGCACCCCCTTCGCGCTTTCGAGGCCCCTTATGCAATCTAAAGCAAGCCTCTGATCTGCCATAAAGTCATTTCATAACCCATCCCGAGGGTTAAGTACCCCCGAGTCCCAAATCCCGAGTTAAGCGCGTGAACCCACCGAGAGTAAGAGAGAGACTCCAGCGAGCATCCAAGTTTCATGCGACACTATCTCTCTCAGCCAATCTGTTTGTCAACCCTAACATACCAGTTCTCTTTCTCGTAAATACTTCTTCTCTACAGACTTTTTTGCCATGGAGCGTAAGCAAATACAATGGATAATTAAGTGTACCAATCAGAGAGTATAAACTGGTGGTGCGCGCTTAGGCGAGTCCTATAATCCTCGAGGGAGCGCGAGGAGCCGCGCGGATCACCGTTAAACGCCATAATTCGAGGCTTCAGCGCTAATGGCTTCGAAGGAATCTCGATTGCGATAGAGAGCGCGTATTCCTCTCAGACAGGCCGTTCCCTCGTTACGAAAGCGTGCTCGCGTTCTTCAACGCGAGCCTCGGACAACCGGTCAAAGTCTCTTCGAGCAAAGCAGCCGCTCTAGCTGGAAAACTGCCCTAATTGAAGTGCGGCGAAAGTGGCGCAAGGACGCCGGAACAAGTGGCACGGAATAAAAGGAGCGGCGGGGGTGACACGTTGGGAACAGAATTAAAAAATAAAACCTCCTTATAAATCAAACAGGCTGTCAGGCAACACGGCGGTTACGTTGCCAACTTTTCCCTTTCCATCTTGCTAGCTTGCTCACACCTCGAACCAAAGAGAGAGAAATGGTGCAAAGGAGGGCTGCGTCCACCAAGGAAGCGAAAACCCTTTCGTTAATTGCACATCGCAGATGCTGGACCGTTGCAGACTCCCGCTTTACGAGCTGTTCCCTCACGCCACCCCAAAGCATAGAACGAGCGTCGAAAAAAAGCTGGACTTCTTTGTCCCGGCGAGATGTTACTCCTCGTAAGCCCCGAAAGTCCCTTCCAGGCGATTACAACTTCATCCAGTAATCGTAACAGCCTACCTTTAACCCCAGTAGGAGCTCAACAATCCGGAATTAGAAGCGTGACAAATTCAACTCAATTCTACTGACTCCTCTGCAACTTCTATATGTCCTCATAAAAAATATAATTAACTTCGGTGATCCTGTACATCCCTTGCTTGATCCATTGGGAATGGGTGAGGTGTGTGTTCGTCCAACTAAGTAAACTTGCCGAATTATACATAAAATAATGTATTTTATTGTAGTACTCCACTTCGCTACAGTCATTAACATTGATTTAACACAATTCTTATGCCGTAAGTTGCTAGGGTAATTGTATGTAATTTCCACACTGACATGACGCTCGGCTGGCGACGGGACACTGGCGCGATCGCTCGCTCGAGGGCGGGCGGGGTTGTGGGGACGATATCAGAGCAATGTCTGCAAGCTGCAACAATCCAAGTAAATCCAATTTAATGAAGAAAGGTAGCAAGGGTGTAGAAGAGTCGGGAGTCGGTTAGCAGAGGATAGGAAAGTGATATGTTGACAAGAAGAATACAGGAAAGTCGGATGAAGGTGATCGGCTGGTGGCTGGGCTGGTCCAGGTGAGTTCGCGGATATCTCGCATGCGAGATCTCTTCTTCACGGACTCCGAGGAAGTTAAGGAAGCCGAGCGAGGGGGAAACCAAAAAGGGGATTCGAAGGTGGAGGCGAGCGAGGTAACGTTATTAATTGGCTACACGATAAAACAGTGTTAGTCCCCATTCGCTGTCCTTCGCCGGACCCCCCCTGGCTTCTTCTTAAGATATGGGGCCACGCGACTCCCCTTGCTCGCTCGCTCTCTCGCTCTTCTCTATATGCGTACATATGCGTGCGTGAGCGTCCGTTCCTCCAGCGGGACGAGTTGCCTCCTCTTGTATCGCGGTGCTGGAGGTCCCGTGAGAATTCCCGGGGAAAAAGGAATCTAACGATCGCACCCTTCCCCGGGAATCATGACTATCTCGAGGCCGTGGGTCCGCTTCGAATTTCAAACTATTTAGAAGGAGTAGAGAGACGAATTTGGCCGAGTTCAATTCACTTATCAAGTACAGTACTTAAATTGCTAACACGTCAAAGTTGGTGAATGCTCGGATTAGGAGAATGGTAATTCAAAGGGACAAGAGCAGGCGTTCCCTTACATTTCTCGTGCGCTCTGTTTTCTATCGGAGGTGAACACGGTGGTGCAAATCGAATACTGGCTTGTTACGGGGGATCCGGTGTCGATGGAGTATACGACTACGTACACATATATCGCGTGTCTCTCGAAAACGCCTTCTCTCTCCCTTATACCCTTCCAGTGGGTTCATTCGGTTTCCTTGATTTTTTTGTTAAGCCGGTGCGTGCATGTTGCGGCCGTTGTTGCTGTTGCCGTTGTTGTCCCTCCCATGGACACGGGCGAGCGCGGGTATGAGCGGCCCCATAGGCCATAAGGGCTAACAAGGCGATTACTCATGCCTCCCATAAGAAGAAGTTACAAGCGGCTTCGGAGGTTTATTGCGGCAAATGGCGAAATTTGTACCTCGCTAACGATCGCCCGTCTTTTTTCCTCCTTGCCGTGCGCCCCCTACCCCCGCATCGGGGACCCCAAACCATCTCTGGACCCCCAATACGGCAACCACCGTTCAACAATTCGATCTTGACAATCGAACAGCCTCCTGCTGACGTGATGACATCGTCTTTCCGTCACGGCCACCGTTTTCACTCTTGCCAATATCCTGGACTGTAAATTTCTTTAAGCTCGAATAAGTCTCATCGTCTAGTTGACAGCGAGTAGAACATTTCAGTTCTTGCAGCGCCTACGTAATTACAGTGGTCTCAGACTTGTCGGAACGAGCTAATGAAAAGCAAATGAATGTAATTGGTTATGTAAAGGTGTCATTAAAAGAAATAGAAGTTTCTTAATTGCTGCAGTGAACTGCATTTTCATGGGGTGTATTTTTAGCGAGAGAGCCGTCTTCATCGTGGGGACGCATTAGCAGTTTACCATCCCACCCTATATCGCATTCCCAATGGGCCCAGTGTTAGGACCACGGCGGGCTCGGACCTGGTAAGGTCTAATTAGATTTTAAGTGAGAAATTGAGCCCGCCGGCAATTTTAAGGAAGCCGAACAGACCGCTCTGATTAATATCATTATGCGTGCTCGCTCGTTACATCGCCGGACCCATCGGGATGCAGCTCGGACGCGTACAGGTCCATTCAAATTTTCCTCACTCCAGAATCAAAACATCATAGTACCCAATTCCTTTTAAGCATTCGTTGTAGGCTCGTTATGATCATTAGAATTTTTTAAACTTCCATTTATCACATTTCTAATAGCAATTCGATCGCAATCACGAATGACCAGCGATCATAATTATTTCTCGTCTTGGAGGGCCTTGAATGTGAAATAGATACGAATGATACGATCAATGCTCCAGATCGCTTGAAATATGAGCGCAGATCGTATCTTTGGAATTCTACGAGCTCGTTGATTCGGGGCCAAGATTTTGAAGGGGTCTGTATGAAAAGATATGGTTGCTCGTGTGGTGCAGATCTGCCGGGAGGCCCGGGGAAAGGAGTGCCTCCCGGAGGAAGTAACGACTAGCAAAGGAGCGGAGTATCATGAAACAAAAAGAAGCCGCTACATTGGCAATCGCTAATTTTCACCCGAACGCGACATGCAACACCCCGTGCGGAGAATTACCGAGTGATATCGATGGGATCAAATCCAGAACTCCCTCGAACGATCTCGCGTGCGGTGCAAATATTGAGAACCGGTAATCAGGTCGTTTCGACGACGACGGCGGCGGCGGCGGCGGCGGCGGGGCCAATAAACGTTTCCATAAATTACACGTTACAGCTTCCAAGTTTAGCATTCCCGAGCGGCTAAGAGTGCGATCGTCTCATTTTAATTTTAGCTCATTTTACTAACTAATATGCTCGATTGAAAAAGCGGCGAAGTCTATTAACCCGAGGCGCGGACAGTAAACGAACGCAAGCCGATACTAAGTAGTGAACGGATTCTCATGGCGACTGGTGTTATTGTACTCGTACAGCAATCGATCGTAATAATCGTTTAATGTGCCGCTAATGAAACCTCTATCCAGCGTGCTAATGATCGCAATCACTCCCGATCATCGACGACAGCGTCACACGTCAGGGTACAGAGCTCCCTCACCGTAGACTCCAGCGACCAACAGACGAACGTACACTCTCGTGCTCAAAATGAAGATTTATGTAAAAATATTCTCCGAGCGGATCGCATTAATAATAGAGACGCCTCACTAATTAGACGTTTCCCTAACTGCCCCCTGGCAATGCTCGACAGATTCTGCGCTCTGCTTACTCTCCGATTCAGCTATTCTCCATAATACAATTAAATATAATCCGATCCATTATGCGTCACTTATGGACATGGATAATGTATATGTATCATCGAAAGTAGCATGGAATTAGCAGAGATATTATGCGGTGGAATATATTAGTCAAGAGCTGTCGTTGCCCCCTCAGATTTTTCAAGCTTTATCTTTCTATCTATTATTATCTACCGCTTGATTACCCTCCAGACACTTCTTCACCTTGACACCTTAATTACTTGTCAACTTCAAAACTTGTAAACTAAATTAAAAAATAAGTCAACAAGTTTTTAAGAAAAATGTGAAAGAACTTACGAATCTTTGCGATCAAGAGGGAGGGATTAACGACCATTTCCCTGCTCGCATCAGCTGCCTAACATTACGATGGTGACATGGCGTGGCTAATAATGGCCCTTAAATACCGGTGCGATCAGGACGTTCCAGTACTCGAGGGACACACCCTCCATAAACGAGCGTTTCCCGAAATCTCGAGCGGTTCTTAAAATAGACAGACACCTGTCGTCGCGCCGACACGGAACTTGCACGCACGTGCTCCCCTTGAATTTCGCAATCGTCCGCAAACACGAATTTACTCGCCCAACCAGCCAACGATGAGTTAAAGTCTTCTTTAAAAAAACAACCCATCATTCATAACCCGCTATATTAATGGGCAAGCGGGTGAATATTAATTTAAATCGCGTCGAGAAAGAATGCCTTCCTAATTAAAAGCCACGACAGATAGTGTTATCAAGAAGAACCAAAAAGTTGGCTCTTTAAGGAGGCCTTAAAAAATGAACGAGGTGTTCCAGGTTAGTTAGTTTAATTAATGGCCAAATTCATCAAGGAGACGTTCCCACAATGAGCTCCGAGAGAGGGGGAAGCACGTGCTCTCTTTCTCTCACCCTTCAGCCACGAGTTATGGACAACCCTTTTTCTCGGGGAACAAGCAGCTTTCAATGACGAGCAAGCTGTCGCGGAGACAAAACCGTAACGGTTGGAGAGCCGGTGCTCGTCCGGACAGCATCTTCCGCCTTGGGCAACGGTCACTCTGGACCGTTTCAGGCGGCTGGACCAGATCTCGAAACTGGATTCCTAGGTTGCTACGGAAAAAGGGCTCGAAACCGGGCTATCTTGCCAGGAAGGAAGGTGAAAGTACACACGTGCAACACACCCGTCAAAAGGAAGAGATTGTCTCAATTGAACAGGCTCAATGTTTCAACCACACTAAAACACGTATACTTTCGATGGTCCACATAGAAACTTTAACACATCGTTGACCGAGCATTTTCTACAAACATAAATCTACACAACCGCTACGACTTACTACTTTCATAATTGCATCCTGGATACTAGTGTATTGCAAGCGTGTGTGTCTAACTATGTGAGGGACATGGAGTCTATCTCAGAATTGGTTCCGAGCACTCCGGAATCTCTGGAGTGTGCAAGACAAATTGCCGGCCCACTCCACATAATTAAAGTCCGGCACGTCGTGCCGGGGTATCTGCGATCGGGCGGAAGCTCGGCAACCGCAGCTTTTCTACGGGAGCTGACCGGATAAGAGTCGCGCTGAGAAAAGCAGAAGCTGTTCTTCCCTCTCTCCTTCTCTCTCTCTCTCTCTCTCTCTCTCTCTCTCTCTCTCTCTCTCTCTCTCTCTCTCTCTCTCTCTCTCGCTGTCTTTCTCGAGCGAAGGATCCAAGGATCAGATAGTGAGACGTCGTATCGGTGTCGCGGGAGGCTGCTCACCGAGCGCTCCTAGTATCAAGTCATCAGGCGAGCGAGCCGAGAAGCGAACGTAGCCGGAGATCGAATTAAAGGAAGAAGCTGCGTGGAAGGACGGCAGAGTCAGCGCACACTCGTACGATGATAAATGATACGCTGAAACGTGGTGGCTAGCACGAACGATACACCGTGAAACTTCCACCCTGCTGGGGTAACACGGGCAGGACACACATCCGACAGGTTTAAGGAGCGAGAGAGAAAGACAGTGAAGTTAAGAAGACGAAGGTCTCAGTGGCGAACGAGAGCGAATGGAAGCCGAGAAAGAAGAGTACGCGAACGGAGCGGAGGGACACAGACGCAGGAAAGCGGCATTGTAAAAAAAAAAAGGAGAAGCAGATCACCGACGAAAGAGTAGTCCGGTCTTCTTCTACGTGGTGTGTTGTACTGACCGGTGCCCACTCAGAGGAGAGAGAATCCTGCGCGTTCTCGCGACTCCCGAAGGCTAGAACTCCTAGGGAATCTGGGCGAAACCGGTCCAGGCGGATTCGGAGCACCCGCTGCTCCATCCAGACTCCTGGCTACCCTCTACCTGTCCTCCTTCTTCTCCCGATCTTTCGACTCTCTTCTTTTCATGTTGCTAGAACTCTTCCTCAATCGCTCGCTATTTCTAGAGCCGTTCCTCGAGAATGTACAGTAAGCATTCGTCATTTAATTTGAAAAAATTCAATCTCATTAGTTTGTAAACAGAACGGAATATGCGAGGAGCAGTAGCACCTGCGAGAAACAAGAATAGCTCACTTTCCTGGAGAAGCGAAGGTCACCACGCGCTTGCTGTACACCGAGACGAGATTATATCTGAGCGCGGAGAAAAAGTCGAGCGTCCTGGACGTCGATGACGCGATTAGGACGGAACGTCGCAGCCGTCGTCGCTGGGTCACGCCTATGACGAATCACCTCGTAAAGCGCGTAAGGACAACCGCCTCCTCCGAGGATTCTTCGAGGTCCTGTCGACGCGGTGACAAAAGGTACACGTCCACTGCGTTTGACCCGTGACCTCCACCAGATCGATCCTTACACCGATCTCTCACTATTATATAATCGATTAGGAAGCTGTTCTTTACAGTTCGGGAACGACGCGCATATCTTGTCCCCAAAAATTGCGACAGACTTTCTTGTGTTCGGATATTTCAAAGGGGTCAATAACAAGGGATGTATTTCGGCAGTGTGAAAGGGATCCTTCGAATAGACACTTGGCCGCTCGAGTTCTCGCAGAAGCAGCGGCAGCAGCAGCAGCAGCAACATCCGAAAAGGATCGTGCCGGGCGAGCATGCCCGAAGGATTATACATCCCCTGACCTCACCTTTGAATTCCGGCCCCTCGCTCGCCTCCTGTTCTTCGCCGGAATCTCTCTTCCTACTCCTTCTCTCAGCCTCCGTGACTAGCACGCCCGAGATAGAGAGAAGTATGTATAGAGAGAACGAGCAAGAATCGTGCGTGAAAGTTCATGTGGCGATTCTTCGTGCCACCGTGCGACGTATCCCTTTGGTTCTTCTCGAGCGTGAGCTTTCGGCACATGGAACGCAGCTATGTGATCCACGGGATCGCGGCTTCTCTGCATCCTCGACATTATCTATCCTTGCTTCCTCACGCTCTTTCGCCAACTCCTCCCACCCAGCATCCCGTTCCAGAGAGAGGAGGCACCCAAAGGTCTATAAAAGCTCGAGGGTTATCGGAGAACAAGCGGAATCGCTCGAGCACCGACCAAAGAAACACGTGTCCAGCTTTCGTTGAAGCTAAAGTATTGTCCCTTTCCTGTACCGCCTCTTTCAACCATCGCATTTTTTCCCTTGACTATACAATTTAGCTGTTTGCTCTTCAACCTTTGAAAATAATTGCTACCGATTGATTACCAATCGTGGCGCCCTAACTGTGTTGGTATTAAAAGCAATGGCAAGGGTAGAACTACTGGTGCGCTTGGAAGTCGATTACTTCCACTGCGAAGGGTTAGCAGTTCCTTGGGCGAAATTTTATTACACTCGTGTTTCGTCGCAGGTAGAGTCGAAGGAAATAAACAAGAAGGAGAGATATAGGAAGGGAGGGTTGAAAGAAGAAGGGAAGAGAATGACGAGAAGTGTGTGTTGGTATATTGGAAGGCGAGTGGTGGCAGACGGCAGCGTGCACGCTCGTTTCCCAGTTTCGTCCGCGAGCCGGATTACATTCCGGAGATCTTAACGAGACGTAATTACACGGCGAAAGGTACGGGGCGACGGATGCCTTCGGAATATAGCTACTAACACGATAATTGCCGCTATTACGCTCTCAAACGTCGTATTTAACGGCTAAACGCCGTTCGCCTACTAATCGTACGGGGAAGCCCCATTGATCGATCGGAATTGATACCCCAGCGTTACGCGTTTCTGCGTACCCCGACGCCTTTCCTATCTATCTCGGCTAGCAGCCTTACAAATAAGCGCAATCTCCTCCACTGCCCATTCACCAACGATTTACTCCCTTCTCTCCCATTACCTCACACTATTTTTCTCAGCCATTAACATTTTATCCCGAACTCCAATTAATCCAGCCATGAGAGAGATCGTTTTTCCCTAGTTAGCATTTTGAATATAGAATATTTAGGAGTGATTTTCCAGTGATTCTTGACGTGCTGGGAATGAGGAAGCGCGTGGATTATTTCTCGATTAGCCGAGACAAGGATATTCACCGGTGGACGGGAAGCGTGCGAGTGAAGGGTCCTTGCCCTGGAATTAGGTAACGCGCCAAATGCGTTTACCTGGTCGACGCAGAGGGTAATCCTGTAAGCGCCCCTTATTACGCTCCGAGTGCTCCATTGTCGGTCGATCTTAACTTCTCCGGATTATAAACTGTCTCTCAGTTCGGTATTAGCGTTTTCTTTGGCGGCCTTTCTGTATCGAGTTTTTCTCCTTTCGGGAACTCGGACTCCCGCTGGGCAGAGCACGAGAGAACGGCTGGTAGTTCGAAAGGAAAGCCCAGAGAGAACTCTATGCTCCAACAGCTTCGACGATAGACTGAAAATGGAGTCGTAATGTGTAGTCTGTCTTTGAGATCGACGACCTCTTCTCCAGAAAATAAATTCAACGACTGGCGACATGCTCTCGGAAGTGCGCGCGGCTTTGAATTAGGATAAGGATGATTCTGGCCAAGGAATTTGGCGAATAATAAATAATCCGCGCAACAGGGCTTATCTCGGTCGGTGGTAGTAGAAGTGGAAAAAAAGGATCTCGAAATGGGATGTCCTCCTTTGCTACCACCAAGTCGCTGGGATACTGCTGGTCCACGATGCACGGATAAAGGCGCGATCCATAATTCCTCTTTCTCTTTTGCCCGGTGCACTCGCGCGCTCGCGCGCGCACTTCCCTTGCGTAATTAATGAACACCGGGTAGAATAGAGAGAATTATTGCAGCAGCGCGCTCGCGAGTTCTTTTATGAAAAGGGCCCGAGATTGAAATCATGCCCACGGCTACCAGCGTACGATTCATGCATCTTCCACAAAAGTGAGGCAGGCCGAGTAAGTGTCACAGTGCGCACTCGATCCAATCCCACACAGCCTGGGACCACACCACAATCGCAAATTCGACAGAGACAGAGACGAAGATTGTTACGTATCTCTAGATTACATGCGTTCGACGTATCATCAATAAAATCCAATTACATATTCACAGAACCACTAAGACTGATCATTAACGTTGGAATTTTCCGGTTGAAAAAGCAGACTGGAAAACAGGCCGGAGCAGTTAATTCGTAATAGCGATGAAAACAGGCTGGGACGCGCGTGGCGTTTGTTCGGTGGGCGAGGAGAAATTGTGACAGAGCGTTGGGCAGCTGTTCGAGGGGGTTCTTTGGCCTGCAATGGCAATGTAACAACAGTAGCGTCTACGCACCCCAACCAACAGGGTGTCGGAAGGTGGATGAAAGTGTGTGGTACGTATACCACGATCTGCAGACTAAAGGAGGCAAACAAAAACTATGGATCGAGCACAATGCGACATTTTGACGATGGGAATCCAGAAAAGCGAGGATCGAACGACTCCTGGGCGGGAAATCAGAGCGAAAATCAGACGAGACGTACTCGATCATCTGATCCGACATCTCGGTTGGCAAATGACTAGTCGTTTCGAGGTCTCCGGGTTAAAAGTTCACTAGGAGAAATACAAAAGCAGTTCGAAAAATGCATATTCATTCTTCACCGTACGTCTTAAAGATTCCCGAGCAATTAAATATCAAGAAAATGTAATTCTCCTCCCTGATTGGAATGACGTTACGTCGTAGCCTATATTCCACGACGAATTAATTCGAGTCGACCTTGCTCGTTTTCATCCGGACAACAAGACAGGTAGCTGATAACAGGAGCAAAAATCTGCCGAGGAAAAACAGAGCCACTTTTTGCTTGCTCGCTAGAAGCGCGGTAGAAGCCGCTCGACGAGATACCAGATCTCTGTGGTATATGGAAGGCAAAAAACCAACGCACCGATCATGGCTAATTCGACTCGCGCGACTATCGGACAGGTACGGAGCAGAGCGGAGTGTACTGGAAACTGGGAATTAATAAGATAGCGTACACTCTATCTACGGACAGCAGTTTGTCGCGATCGGTGGATTATGAGTCAGAGTAACCTTCGAGCGAGCGCGCGTGGCATACCGCTGCAAAAGTCAGAAGTCAACGAGAGATATGCCTATCTCACTCTCTCTCTCTCTCTCTCTCCTTCTCTCTGTCTAAAGTGCTAAGTTTCTGTCTAAACTTTGGAGGAAGAAGATGTCAATAGGCCGATGGAGCGTAGAATTAGTGGAAGCCAGGTGAGCGAGCGAAGTGTAGATAATCCACGTGTGATGTGGATTCCGGATGTTAGAGAGGGGCTGGCTTGCCACCCGGTAGAGGATGGAGCAGCATCAGGCATGAGAGATGCCCGAGCGTGCCAGGAAGAATAGCCGGAAAAGCCCTCGATGACGCTTGGAATTGGCGTTAGGTGCGGAGTCTCTCTTCTTTCTCTCCTCTGCTCTCTCTCTCTCTCTCTTTCTCTCTCTCTCTCTCTCGTTGGTTCGCTCGGCGTCGTCCCGGTGGACCGCAAACAAAAGTGGAAAAACCAGGGGTGGAGATGCTGCAGACGGTGATCCGTGTCCTCTTTCCTGCTCCCGCTCCCGACGCGCCCGCCTCTCTTCTCTCCTCTCCTCTCCTCGCCATGACTCCCGGCATCGCTCTTTTCTCGCCCGTGCCTCGCCGCCGCTAATGCGACTGGACAACAATGCGGACCCGTCCGCATTGCACGCGTCCGACCGCTAATTCCTCACGTTTTTTTCTCCCCCACCGGTCCAGAGCGTGTTGCTCTTACTCTCCAACCCTCGCCCGCTTTCGATCGTCTTTGCCACTCCTGCGCTTTGTACGCGCGCGCGCCCGCGCGCCCGCGCTCCTCCTTCCCTTCCCACCTCCCTTGGCTTCGGACAGCTCTCTCCTCTCTTCCGAATACCACCCTGGAATTGGATTTCAGGAAGGACTTTTTTTGCGAGAGCCTTCGCATCTGGACTACACGCGTCTTCCGCGATCTCCCCCGAAAAATCTTGTTCTTTATTTTCTTGTATATCAGTTACGCTGACGGTTAGGAATGATTTCTAAAGGCTTCTACTCGGAATATCATCAAGGCGTTGATACGCACTCAAGAGGGAAGGCAAGAGAGCGTAGCGAGTCGAGCTAGGTCGAAAAGGGGGCCAGAGAAAAATTGATAGAGAAAGTCGACTTTGCCATGGTGAAAGAGAGGATGTTCCATAGGAGTCGGATGGGCGGAGGGGGGTTGGTCGCGTCTTTCGAGGATTCCTATCGGTTCGATGGAAATGCAAATGCCGCGCGTCGAATCCCTCGGGTGGATGCCACGGGGAAAAGAGAAACAGAGAGCTCGGCGACCATAGAAATTGAGTTCTGGCGAGCGCTATACAGCCTCCTCCCCGATATACACATACATACCCGTATGTATCCCTGACAAGGTCACGCGTTTCCACGGGCAGCCGGCGAACACAACGGAAAACTGAATCAGAGCGTATCCGCAAGTTGATAAAACCTCATTCCGGTGTGTTCCTAAGAACAGTGGAGTGTAGATCCGGCGGATTACATCCGTGGAATAAGGGGATCGTCTCGAGAGGACTAACATTTTCCGCAGCCTTGGCATCGTTGAGTATACTGCGACAGAGAAAGCATTCTCTCGATTGCTCTGTCAGAGAGGAGCTTTTAAACGTGTAGCCGGGTAGGAAACGAATTCCGGCGAGCTGATGCGGTGATGGTGGTGGCGGCGGCGGTGGTGGTGGTGGTGGTGGTGGTGGTGGTATTGGGGGCCGAGTGTCCCGCAGGTAAATATTTCGTCGCCCGGTCGTTCGCGACTGTAAAGCGAGAGAGGCTTGGTGCGGTGGCTCGTTAAATTTGTCAGCGAGACCGGAATTCCTCCTGGAGTCCACCACCCCCGCGGGCGATCCCCCGTTTATCGTGACACCCGGCGCGCGTTTCGGCAACCGGTAGCTTGATACCGTAGCCTCTGCCTGGATCTACTCGTATTCTGCTACCCCCGAACCTCACTCACCCCTATCACCCTCTCTCCCTCTCAACCCCTGAGCTCTCCTACTGCGGACGCCGACGCCGCCGATGCCGCCGCCGCCGCCGCCGCCGCCGATCCACCGTCGAATTTGCATGGCATTTACATCCGATTGCGGCGTAACGCAGCCTGAAAGTGCCAGCCATTGCGTGGATACTGTAGCACCGTTCGTTCAGAATCACACCAACCCTTTTACTCTGTCTCTCCTCGGGGGTTCAGTCGGTACCCGATGAAACTATCGACTACCTCTATATCGAGTTCTCTCCATCGATGTCAAAGCGAGCCCGGAGTACCCGAATGCACGCGGATGCCATGATAGAATGCGATGTTGGTCCATGAACCGAAGAGCCTCTTGCGATGTCTGCCGAGTGACTTTGCGAGCATGCGGAGAGTGAGTCGGTGAATGAGTAGAGTATTTTTGTAGACGTTCTTGCATGCAGGTCCCTGTGACATAGGCGGCAATCGATGCTGCTCGTCCCACGAGACCTCATTGTATGGAAGCCTACGTATACGTTGGCTTTCGCAAGCGATGCTTGTCGGAGGTATTAATACTCCAACGGGGAGAAGCGATAGCTCGCGTGGCGAATCGGCATCGAGTCGATCATCCCACCATCATACACATTGATTAACCGTTGCTTTTAATGTTGGTAGATTTCTTCTGTGAAAGAAATCCCTGAGAACTTCTGATAGAGATTGCCGAGAGAATCGTTAATCGGAGAGATAGTGGGATATCGTAGACGATGGAAGAAGTTCGTGGAGATTTCCGAGCGGAGCGTTCAAGGTAACGGCGCGGCGGGCGGCGAGGAGTCAGGGTCGTAGATGCAGTTACGGCGGAATTGAGCATTATTTTGCCGCGAGTGCCCCGCCATCACTTAAGTCAGTCGGGCGTGTGCGCGGCTATGTGCGTGTCATAGGTCCCATTATCGCGGCCACTTGCTGCCGAGAGATGACGATACGTGTATCCATAGACGTACATACGTATGCACATACGTGAATGCGCCCGTTGAACTTCATACTCGCGCGACTCGAAACGATTCGACCCATTTCAGCCGACCGCGCCAGATAAACTCGAGGGTTTACGGCCGGCAGCTTTAGTCGGCTTCGAGAGCACTCGCTCTCTACTCTCATCCTAACGCCGATCCTCCTCCTTCCTCTCTGTCATTGTCTTGCCTCCGACAATTTATTCAATCTCTCCTGGCGCTTATCATCTTAGCACGCGCACCTTCACCAATCACAAATTCACCCAGTGATTCCTTCGATCGGCCATCTTCTTAGCTAGTCTTCCTGACAGACTTTTTCCCGAAAGGCTTAAGGGCTCGATCCACCATGGCGGGGTAGTTTTTATCAAGACAGGCATTGACAGAGAGACGAGCAACAGGATGCTTATAAAAGCGAGCCGAGAGAGCGGGACCGTCGTAAACGTCGCGAATACGCTCGCCGCAGGACTTCTCACTTTTTATCGGCTATCACAAAGTCACGCGATGTAATCTCGCAAAAGAAGTTACCACATTTTTTGCGCTTGCTATCAACTTAAAGGAAACACAAACAAAAATCGACGTCTTGTAACAATGGTTAGAATGAAGAAATGTATGAACAATTCAAGAAAGATAGAAGGAAGAGTGGGTCAGGTCATCATTGCTAGAAGGAGAGTGGGGCTCCTGCCGGTTCTAATGAATGACTCTCTAGTGAATAATCGGGTAAGGGTTCCGTTGCCGAGGGTGCAAGGTGGGTTAGTCGAGGGTAAGCAGGTTCTCCTCATTAGAAAGCGAGCGAACGAGGTGTGTGTGTGTGTGTATGAGTGCGTGTGTCCGCTCTGTTCCAGTGTTGATTCGCGATTCAAGCGGGCCGAGTTTACGGTAGAGTTCACGTTAGTGTAACGCACACCGGGATGCAGCCGGAACGCGCGTAGCCCGACGCTCGCTCGCCAGGATCTACATAATGTTTATTATGCTAACCTAGGCCAACGCGCTTGCATCAACAAGTGTTATATTATCATTCAAATAAAATGTTTTAATCTGCATACGTTTTATCGGTCTCCCGCGGGCATACGGAATGTGCCAGCGGCACGGGAGACACGCGCTCGCACGCGCCTCACACATACATGCACACAGACACACACACACACACTTTGACTGAGGACTGCCAGACACGCGCCTACTACTCCTCGAGGTCCTTTTAAATAATCGCACTCCTCGACGAGGAGTCCGGCAATTCCTCGACGTCCCGTTCATCGCTCCACATTGGCAACCCTTCATTAAATCTTCTACCTGCTCGCCAGACGCATATCGATACTATGGAAGCGTCGGCATCATTCTTGAGAATGCCGTCACCTATTTTACTTCCTCATTAAATGACATGGGAAGCCGTGGTGCGATAGCAGCGAGATCGCAGTAGACGCGCGGAGCAAAAGGTCAATGAAGTTACTCTCGTGCCGAGCGTAATACCCGATCGGACTCAACTTGTGTATATGTGTGTGTCTGTGTCTGTGTCGTACGAATACATATTCACCAGGCCATTCAAGCGAGTGTACCGATGCACTAGCGCCTATGATACCAAGGGATAGATAGCTGTGCAAAATTCTTCAAGTCGATATCTCGAGGCGCTACAGGGGTGCAGAAGGAAGTCGGGCTGTTTAACTTTTGCGTCATAAGTGTCCGGGAATAAAGGTGCACCGGGACACTTTGTCATCCTGCTCGACAGGCATCACGTATCCCGCGCGGATAGAAACTTCCACCGACGTAGATTTTCGATTACACGTGCCAAAGAAGAAGACTGAAAAGTTTTCCAGTCTAAGTCTAATCTGTCGCGTCCCTATTGGTCCCAGGGGTAGCAAGAGAGGGTAGTTCTTGTCGAATAAAAGCGTCGATTTAAATAAAATATTAGGTTGATAAGGTAAGTTATGGTAGAGGAATCTGAAATTTCACACGTCTCCTGGCGAATAGTATGGTCATGCGGAAGCAAGGATCTCTTTGGGTCAGTCACACATGCAAACATAGTGAGGCTGTCTCGCTCACCAGGGTGGGATCTTTCCGTGCCACCTGTGTCTTCATTATTCAGCAATGCAAATAGATCTGCCGGCGCGCTGGCGCATTACCATAATTAGATTCAATATTTGTAGCTCGTCACGCTATTACTATAATTCATGGGGAAGAGGCTGGAGAGGGTGGTAGTGGGCAAAGCGGTGTCCGTCGGTCGGTCCGATGATTTGTCAGGGAGACGGACGGGCATCCGTGACGATGATACCGCGTTTCCTGGGCGTACATTCGCGCGCGCATTCACTTTCCCGTGTAATCATCGACTGCCAGCGGCTAACCTGCTGCCGCATTGACTAACGGATAATCGAGCTGTTCACACGTCAGCTGGATTCGTAAGTTGCCAATCTCTGTCAAAAGCGCGGCAGTATTTAAAATCTCCGGAATCGAGAGGGAATAATGTTTTATGCAAATAAAACAGTATGTAGTAGAGTTCGATCTCGTTAGCTACTACTGAATGGAGCTTCCAATGAAAATGAGGATGAATCGATGAAAGGATGCTTTGAATAGGTAAATAACTAGAAAGAGATCGGAGAGTATCCAGAGAGAGCAGTGAGTGGTTAGTAGTGCGCGAGAGAGAAATTGAAGATTAATCCTCGCTGTCAGGCGTGCTGCCAATTAGCGGGCTTGCTATTCGTTGCGATTTAGCAAGGCAGTGGCTGTGTACCGGTGACGAGCGAGAGAGATACGGGGGCCCTGGAATTACCGAAGGCTCGTGGCTGCGATCGGTTTATTAATATGACAGGTGCGGGTCAAGTGGCAGGCACGGAATGCGCAGCGGCGCCCGCTCTCCTGTCCATTCACGAAACGTTTTTTATGACAGCGCGTGTCGAAGAAAAGGGCGTGGAAAAGACCGCCAGTCTAATTGACTTGCAATCACAGAATGACATCTGACTCGGATGATTCCCACCGATTACCAAGAATGAGTACGATTAGCCGATTCTTTCCGGATGCTTTTCGGCCTGAAAATCCATGATCGCAATCGGTCCAGACACGCGTTTTCTCATAAATTATTCAAACGGGCGCTAGCACGCCAGTGGAAACGAGAAACACAGACGCACATAGGTGTGTGGACGCGCGCGGGCGTGCAGGGAGTCCGCGAGAGGAGTGAAAAAATGCTGAGAAACTGGTCTTCGAGGTTGAGAGTGTGTGCGCGCCGACACACGCGCGTGTCCCTGCTTCCACCCTACCTGTCGAAGGCCGCAATAGCGTAATAACTTATGCTAAATGTTTTTCCGCACAGATACACCCGTGGAAAGGACTTCGCGCGCGATTGCGAAGGTCAACGGCGACGTGAACGGGACCCGGTCTCGGCTTTGCTCGACCCGAGCAGCTCACCCGACCGCCTTGCGCCGCTTCTCTGTCTCACAGCATCAAGCATCCAACATCTCCGAGTCTCTCTACCCGACCACGCACGCCTCTCTTCTCTCCTATCAACTTCGTCTTCTCATCCTCGCGCTGCACTGCGAGGATCCAGCGACACCGTGATCCCTTTTCAAACGATCTTCGTGGAACGTACATCCGACAAGAGTTACGTCATTCGGCTGTTCGCTCTCGCCCGGAGAGAGCCAATCAGTCGGGCAGTAAACCCCGCGGCAGAATGGGACTGCAACTTCCATCTTATCCAATCACAAACCTCTCTCTCTCACTTTCCTTCTTCTTCTCTCATAACTCTTCAACCAAAATTCCTGTCAATATCAAATTTCAAAAATACCACCAACAACCTTTTCCCAGCGAATGTTTTCGACCTAGTCAGTATGGATCGGAGTGGACGTTTGCCCTCAATTAACTTCATAAGTGAGTAAGGAGGCGGACGCTCGATTCATCCGTGTATCTCTTAGCCGCGTCGTCGCTCGTGCCGCGTCTTCTCTACTTCTCCACCGATCCCCAGTCTTTTTCAATCCGGGTGACGAGCGATTCACAGGGTTGCAGAGATTGGTTACTCGGGGACTAGTAGCGAAAGGTCATTGCAGGAGCCGCGTTCTAATCTCGATTTGGTTGGTAGAGGGTTGAGACGGTGAGGGCTTCAGCCACGAGAGATCCAGGCGGACAAGAGATAGGCAGGATAAGCGAGAGCTCGCTCGTGCTCGCAGGGAAAGTAAGCGCAACAAGCGAGCAAGCGAGCGAGCGAGCAAGCAAGCAAGCAAGCAAGCAAGCAAGCACAGGCTTCTCGGATCGAGGAGAGACTCGACGTTAGGCTGGCTGGCTGGCTGGCTCGACGAGGCAGGCACGCCTACGCTAGAGCATGCCGCTCGTCGCCAGAGAGCAGAGAGAGGCCGGAGAGGTTGTTGGAGAGGCCGATGTTTACGTGTGTCGCCTGGCGAGCGAGCTGGCTGGCGAGAGCGCGCGCGTACCCTGTCTGCTCTCCTCCGTACAGGTGTACGTTTCACGAAGGCGCGCGTAGGCTCGTTTACTTAGCCAATGCCATAGCTGAGTTATTTATCTGTCTTTTGCCCGGCAGCAGCACTGGCCGAGAATGCCTCGATACAGCCATGAGAGAGAGAGAGAGAGAGAGAGAGAGAGAGAAAGAGAGAGAGAGAGAGAGAGAGAGAGAGAGAGAGAGAGAGAGAGAGAGAGAGAGAGAGAGAGAGAGAGAGAGAGAGAGAAAGAGAGAGACGTAGCATGCTGGTGTGGCTGCGTGCTTGCTTGGCGAGCCAACACTCCTAGAGAGCGCGTGGGTCCGGGCTGTTCAAGGCCTACCTGCTTATGTGCTGCTCTGGACGCGCGAGATCTTGCTCTCTCTCTCTCTCTCTCTCTCTCTCTCTCTCTCTCTCTCTCCCTCTCCCTCTCCCTCTCTCTTCCTTTCTTACTTTTATCTTTTTCCCTCGTGTCGCTCGTGAGGCAAGAGCTACGCAATATCTCGCGTGCGCCGCCGTGGAAAAAATAGCGGACAGCACAGACAGACACAGACACAGACAGGACAGGCAGCAGCATACACAGAGTACGGAGTGTGTTGAGAGAGGAAAGAAACGCTCGTTGGCGCAGAGCGCTGGAGCCGGACAAGCCGAGAGTCAGAGGCGCGAGGAACGGAGAGACACGCAAATACAGGGAGAGCAGAGAAGAACAGCATCGACACCGGCTCCTCATCGCCGAGAGCTAAGAGGAGAAAGAAGTCGACTCGAGAGAGTGGAGTTCCGTGACACGAGCGAGCTACTCTCGAAGATTGGGACTCCTGAACGCAGGATGTATGTGCACCGAGAGATAGATTGAGAAGAGAGAAAGAGAGAGAGAGAGAGAGTGGCAACCGATATCTAAGAGGAAAGACAGAGGAGTCTGCCTATTTTGCCGGCGGTTGTACGGACGCGCGCTAATGTCCCCAGACAGATCGCTCTACCAATTGGAGCAAGAGCACCGGGCTCGATTAGAGCTCCTCTCGAACAAGGCCGGCTGTGTAGGCCGCGCACCAAAAACTGGGATCACTACCGTCGGTGAAACCACTCTCTTTCCTGTGGGAGTTCCCGGTATGGGCTCCTCTCCTCGCGGAGAGCGGCGGCGCGCCGGCTCTATGGTGCAAGGTGTAGATGATACATGTATATGTTAGGTGCGTGTGAGTGCGTAGAGTGCCAACGACGGATCCGTAGCATTACGTACATACATACATGCTTGGCTCGGCGAGCTCTCCGTAGCCGGATTGTCAAGTGACGTCAGCGCACCGGAAATGGAATGTAGGTAGCTGTGCTTATTAAGCTTCCCCGGGAGGCAGAGGCAGAGAGCGCGCCAGAGGAGAGGAGAGGAGAGTGGCTCGTCACTCGAGAGAGAGTCGGACAAGAGAATGAGAGAGCGAGAGAGAGAGAGAGAGAGAGAGAGAGAGAGAGAGAAAAGGAGAGGGAAAGAGAGAGGAAGCGTTTCGCTGAGTGATGGAGAGTGCGTGTGTATAGGAGAGAAAGAGAGGGCTCGCGGGAAGGATGGAGTTCAATTGTTTCCTCCGCACACGCGTGCCACAAGTGCCACATATCGTTGGAGTCGCCGTTCCTCCTATGCACGAGCGGACGTAGGTATACCTACGTCCGCCTCTCTCGGGATAGGTAGCCTCGTACTCGTCGTCGGCTCGGAGGACGCCGGCGACGACAACGACGACGACGAAGTTGATCCTAGTGTGGGCATCGGCCATTAAATCAATGCGCCGCTGTCAGGATCTGTTCACGCCTCGCTGATATGTCCGCGGAATGCCAACTAGCCCCGACTGCCTTGAGTCCGTCATGGGAAAGATTGCCAATGTGCTCGAAGCCAGCTTTGCGACGCGATGCCAGCGACAATAAAACTATAGTGAGCTGTTTTTGAAGTCAAACGAATCGGAGTTACCTTCAAAGAGAAGATGAGCTCGTTCACAGAGAGTCTATCGAGGAGGAGGTTAGAGGAGAGTCGGGGCTTTCGAGACGCGCGGTAAACAAGAGTTTGGAAAGTTAGGAGATCAGGAGGTGCACTGGGGCCAGAAATGAGTCTGGCGTCGGGTGAGCTTTGTGCGAGAGAGGAGTGCGATCTCTTGTCGCCACTCCCCAGCGCGAAATGCCAAAGAGGACTCGAGTGGAGTTCGTCGGATGAGTTTAAAGTTTGGCCCGCCGGCTTCGTAACAGGGGACTCTCGGAACTAAGGCGCCACCGGGGCTTGGATCAGAGTGATTCTATCCAAGGTGTGCGAGTAAACAAGTCCCGAACTAATAATTACATTTTTGGCACAACTTGATTGAGCCATCAGACCTTCTCAGCCCTGCACCTGTTCCTCGGTTGCTCGATCGCCTAATTAGGCTGTCAATCAGAGCAGACCGATTAGCGGTTGCAAAGCGAGAAAGCGTCAGACATCGGAAATGCCGGTACGTCGACTCGTAATTCTCCGATAGGTGCGAATGACGGAAGGGTTGAAATCGACGGTACAAGGGTGGCGAAAAGCACGAGGAGGATTCGTTGGAGTCTACGCAGGGCGCATGTCTCTTCGGCTCGAAGGGGTTTCGTCGGAGCCTGCGCCGAATCACCTTCGCTCGGATTTTTCCTCCCTTGCTCTCGATCCAGCCAGCGTACACCCCGCCTTCGATGCCTCTCGCCATCCTTCTCACTTGCTTTCTCTCGGAATCGCCATTACTATATCTACCTCCGATCACCCTATCGCTTCCACTTACTCCACCATTATTTCCTTTTGTCTGTCTGGACACACTTATTTTTCATCACAGATTTGCTAGATTATTAATCAACAGGGCACTGACTCTTACAAGACAGTTATTACCACCGACACGAATAGTAATGACTGGTAGGAAAGGGCGTCGTTAGTCCGAGCAGAAAGCACGTGATATTCGGGGCGCATAAGTGGATTCAGTGGAGGAAGAATATGACTGGCCGAGAGAGCGAGCCAGTCTCGACTGGGGCAAGTGATGTCCCAAGGGTGCGACAGGTGTGACACTAAATTAGCGTATGGATTTACGAATGGCGAAGTGGGGTGGCGGCGCGAAGGGCAGTGCCGAGCAACCGCGAACAACGCCGTTAAGGATTTTACGATCGCGATATAAAACTGGCGGAGGCAGCCAGCCGCACGCGGCCACCGAAACAAATTAAATATCAGGATATATCGCGATGGCCCTGCTCGTCCCGGGCCTATTTATTACGTCAGTCGACCTTACAGAAATCACGTTACATAAATTAGCGTGTCTCGGAAGCCGAGCGGAGCCGCGCGAGCCAAGCAGGACGGAGTGCCGGGAAGAAGGTGGTGCACGTATTGCTGTTCTCCCGTACGCTCCTGCCGATGCCGCCTCGATTGAAACCTGTTCTCAAAATGGACTGGGCTCTTGCTATTATCGCGCCTCATTATTTTCCTCGAAAGGCAGCAGCGACGCGCTTGCCTGCCAGCCTCTGCCTCTGCCTCTGCCTCTGCCTCGCCTCTGCCAGCCTGACCACCGAAGAATTCCTTCCTCTCAGGGAAAAAAGTGAGCCGCGTGAATACTTAACGAGCACTCCTTGCCTCGCTTCTTCCACGTGCACTCGCCGCTCTTCGTAGCGTACGTGCGCGCGCGCTCGCTCGCTTGCTCGCTCTCCCCTGCCTCACCTATCTAGCCGTGCTTCCTTGGGAGCGCGAGGATCGACCGACACACGAGGAACCGGAAGCACGTGTCCGCACGAGGAGACTCCGCAGTCTGTAGTCTGTACACGGTCTCTGGGAGATATCCCTTTTGCTTTAGGTGTCGGTGGGTGGTCGTGAAACTGGCAAGTCCAACGCCCATTCCATTGAACATTCTTCCTCAACGATTACGACCAATAAGTTGTAAGAGTATGGGAAACGACGGTGTTGAAGGTAAATCGTGTAAAAGGCATGTATGATTTTTGGCACTAGCTAAGCAAATATAGCACATTCCACGAAATAGGTTTGGGGCACCGCAAAAAGGCATCGTTCGACTTGCCGGTCGCGCTGGGTCGAGATTTACGAGACAGGTTACCGCATTTCAAATATAAAGGTCACTCGTATTTCGTGTCTGCGCCCAAAAGGCTCCGGAGTCTCTCTTAATCGTTCGCGCCACTCCTTATCGCCATCAATCGTCAGCCAATCAGTGTGTGTGTGTGTGTGTGTGTATCTGTCGACTTTCGTCATTCTCGATGGAATCCTAAATCCAACTTCGTCTATGTATTTCTTGCAAAAACTGGGAATGACAAAATCGCTGAGAGATTGGTGGGGTGAAATTTGATCGAAGTGTGCGCGCATGTGGATAGCGGTGCAATCACGATGCGAATGAAAATGGATATGTGTACATTGCTGTGCGATGCGTCGCCACCTGTGCAAAGTAGTTCACCGTCACGAAAACCTCGCTCGCTGTTATTGTTTATCCTGAAAACACTCGGCAGCCCCGAGATCGTGCCACTCGTCCATCTCGGTAAGCAAAGTATCCCCGAAAAATTGGGCCACTCGTAATCTCTCCCCTTGAAATGAATTGTCTCCCCGCGGGCACGTGCTGCGATTGAAAAGTAAGAAGAGAGCGCGACGCTGGCTGCCAGCGATAAGACAGGCTGCTGTTAACAGGTTTTGCGTTTGCGCCCGTTGCAATTTGTCGCGATCTGCCATCGACTTTCTTATTCGCTCGTTTTTTATTCGCGGAGACGCCCGCCAATTCCCTGTAGTCAGCTAGTCAGCTAGTCAGCTAGTCGAAAGGATAAGAGAACTTCCCGCCACGAGACTAGTCGCACTTGTGCATGTATGTACGCCCCCACTCTTGACACCGCACTGCCGCCGATATACTTGTGACAGGAATGTGTTTCTCTACTTTTGCTGAATGTTTGCTCGCGAACGTAACGTGTTTGCCAAGTGATGCGAGACTTTGACTCGAAACACATAACACGAATCAGATTAATTCGAATCGCGATCAAATGGGATTGCGGCTAATAGAGAGACGGATGAAGCTAGATAGCGAGGGAAGGGGAAAAGAGAAGATTGCGTTGTTTCCTGAGTAGAAGGAAAATATTTACGATTTCTTTGAGAGTGGATTCGAGAGCAGCCAATCTTGGGGAGGACATCGAGGCAAACGGATAGTATATACATATACGAAGGGGCGGAGGAATACGCGATATCCCCTGAAATAGGAATCCAGCGGCAAACAATTGGAATAATTCTGTCATTGGCCAGCCAAATGCCAGATAATTAAAGAGGGAAATCGGAAAATAGTGCGTATGGATAATAGTATGCGTGGCCGATTGTCTCGCCGAGGGTCCGCGGATGGGTGGTGTGCTCAGGCACACGCGGCCTGGAATTAGTTTAGTCGTCGGGTGATAGCACGGCAAATAAAGCAGTACGCCAGATATATGTTGTATTACTTTCATGTCGTTTATTAATTAAAATTCAGTAGCAATTTAGTCTCTTCCACTTCTAACAAAATGTGTTCTGTTCATCAACCATTCCTCCAGATCTTTATTCGTTTAGGTTAATAATTAATAATTAATGGCTTAATCGTAATAATATACATGGGTGGGGGCTGAAGGTCTGAGGGGGGTTTTAAGGGGCGGGGGTGGTTGGGGTTGAGGGGTGTTTGGATGGGGGGAAAGGCTATCGGACACCTCTCGCGTGTGTATCACCTATTTATGCGTAAGTATCTTTACAACATGCTTCTTCGTCGCCGCACAATCTCATTCGCTCCGGCACACTCGCGCGCATATCCACAATACCACATTCTCGCCCGCACATTCTCTCCCTCTCACTCTCACTACATATATGCACATTGTCGTGTGGTGTCGCCACGCAAAGAATCGACGTACTCGAACCAGAGAGAAGGTGCCCGGGACGACTTTGGTGACGGCCTGAGATCGACGAAAGTTTCGCCAGCCAGCCCGCCTCGGATTCGATCGAGGTGCGAACGAGGAGCAGCGAGCACCTTGCCCGACGAGGATATCCAGCTCTCCGACTGCTATTTTCTACCTAGATTCTTGGCAAACCCAGCCGAGTCTCATTGTTGTCAGATGATGGCTGCGTTACTTCGATGTCTGGATGATTCTCGTCGAGCAACATGCCCTTCTCTCCACGACCTCCTCCTGTCCCGCCAACTCTAGTCTCTCTGAGTGTGTATCTGTGTGTGTGTGTGTGTGTTTGTGTTTGTATGTGACACGCGCAGGTTTCGCACAAATCTACACTCTCACGTCGCTGTATCCTCGAGACGATGGTCCACGCATCCTCCGCACTTTATGTACACAGAAAGAGGACTATTCGACTGAGCGCCGGTTGTGCCGCCCGCTGCTGCTGCCGCCGCCGCCGCTGCCGCCTTTCAATCTCGCAATCCAGCGGGCTATCGATTTGGAAAACAATGTGTATTTCGCCACCCCTCGGCGGGGGGTGGTACCGGACACAAGCACGCATCTCCGCGCGCGTGCCCCTTGACCTGACTGTGAGAGCGTGGCTGGATGTATGTGGATGGATGTTTGTGTTTGTTGCGCCAATAAAATCATCTTCTAAATTGGGAATTCCGTGGCGAAATTAAAGTTCGCACGCTTCCTCGCTGCCCCGGAAAATCACTCTGTCGGCATAGCTTGTTATCCCTCCCTGCCTCGCTACTCTTTCACTCTCTCATTCTCTCTCGCGCTCGCTCGCTCGCTCGCTCGCTCGCTTGCTTGCTTGCTTGCTTGCTTATCATCCTCATCGAAATTATACACCTAAACAAAACAAAAAAAAACAGCAACTATGTAGTGTCACGTTGTACGACGACCAGTCGCGCGACGATTTCTTTGGCCCAACAAGTCAGTGATCTCCCCTGTGTGTCTCGTAGCGTTTAATCTACGCCTCGCCGGATCCTCTTTCTCTCCGCTGCTCTTTTTCCACGCCGACGGTATGGAAAAGTGAGAATACGCTTCGCCATCGGGCCCGCCAATAAAGCAAACGCGTCCAGGTACATTAGGGGTGGTGGTGGTTCACAGGTCTCCGAAATGTTCATGCAAGATTATACATAGAGGGTGGTACTTGACACATGTACCAACTATGTCGATGTTACTCTAAAAATTCCACTCTCGGCTCTGATTTCGTACATTTTAATAATCAATACAACGAGATAAAACAATTACATATGCAGTGAGTGAGATCGACATTGCTGAGTTCCATTTGTCCGCATGAGGCTGTACGCAGACAGATCTAATTGTAAGACGCGAGGGAGCAGTGGCACGGGGGCGCGAATAAAATTGGAAAGCCAGAGTGTCCACGCGGACGAGTCTGCGGAGGCAGAAGAGCGAGATAAGCGTTGCGGGGCCAATTGAGCAAATAATCACAGGAGGAACGGTCGGCCCGATATAATGGCAGGCGTAATCCCGGTGTCACGAACGCGCTCGAACGTAACGCGTTTAATGAAGCCGTATCTCGTCGTGGGCCTCCCGACGAATGGGACTTATTTGCGCGGCGTAGCGCAAATAAGGGGGCGAAAAGGACACTTCGAAGGCGAAGGACTCAACCTCTCGCCGGCATCGTCCGCCGTGAAACACGATAATTACTCTGGCTCGGCAAAACACTCTCAACGAGAGTGAGGAGGGGATAGCGGAGCATTCGTCCGGAGTCCTAAACTCGTTGGCTTCGGGACTAGAGATACGCGGTAAGAATCACAGATGTCTGCCCGTGGACAAGGCAAGGTGGGCCCCAGCGGGGACACAAAGTCTCGGCTCGCCCTTCGAACGTATCATTACGGTGCGGGGAATGACGACGTATTACTGGGATAAGTGGCCTTTAGTGTACATGCTGAGCAGCCAGTTCGAATGGGAGACACGAGGGCAGAACGATATTAGTCCGGACGACACGCCGCACACAGTTGATGAAACCTGTCACTTTTCTCTCCGTGGAGTCTCCTCGTTAACTTCGTCCAGCCCACCCTGATCCATTCCTACTAATAGACTCGTCCAAGTGTAATCGCTCCCTTTTCCCCCAGCCCTCTGTCGTCCGGCGATCTTCTATTTATTAGGAAAACCATCCTGCCATCGCGGATTCCCGTACGCGCTGGTTTCAGTGCGGTCACACACGATGGGATAATCGCTATTCCGATGCAACAGTGATTCATAAGCGTTTCGGCGAATTTCTACTGCAAATACTGAGGAAGCGCGCGCGCTCGCGCGCGCGAGAGAGAGTGAGTGAGAGAGCCTGGGCACTGGCGCCATGAATGACGAGTCGCTGGCTTCTAGAATCGAGGAACTTGCGCAAATTTCCTGGCACGCGGGATTCATCCGGAAAACTGTGCCGATACCGCAAGAATACGAATGTCCCTCTTAAACGCCGACTGACCTTCCCATTAGTCGATTCCGAGATTCACCTGATGTTGGCGTCAAATTAAAGTGACTTGATGTGGAAGGAAGATTGCGAATGATCCTGATAACGCGACCTTTTCGGGACTCGGCAGTGCGAGCCTAGCGAATAAAAAAGGAGAAGGTGGGAAGCTGTTTTGCGTAGGCACGGACTACACGGCCGATGTTCGCGGCGACGATCAGGAGATAAGAATAAACTGTGAGATAAGGCGCCGGATGGCTAAGGGATGCTCGACAAAGTGCGCGCGACCACCTACGCACGGAAACCCTTTGGAAAGAAAAGCATTGGGAAAGACTTTGGACATCCGCCGTCTTTTTGAGTCTAGTGTCGCGAGAAAGGCAGATGCGAGCCAAATGGTGGAAAAGAATAATGAAAAATGTGAAAGTGCCGGAATGAGTGGTAGTGCGTCCGTTGGCGGTAAGGTCCGAGGGCGAGAAAGACGGAGAGAAAGAGTCAGAGTCGATGCCCGGCGGCGATGGAACGCCTGCGAGATTCTCTGGGTTTTTGGCGGCCACCGGGCAGCAACGCAGCGACCATAATTACAGTAACGAGACAATAATAATAATCGTATGCCGCAATCTACGCAATAGTCCGCCATAATAATAGAGTGCAATAATAAGTGACAAAAATAAAGATGACAAATAATATAATAGCAATAATAATAAGATCGTCGCAGGTAGCGGCGATAATGACGACAGCATGCTCCACCGTTACAAATAACGCTTTCTCCAACCGTAAACGCCGTAATAATATAATAATAATAATAATGTAGCTACAACCCCCCGTCCACGGCGCTATAACTCTCCAATTTCTCATATAACACATACTATATCCTCGTGTATTTTATACATCGTACTCTCATATTTATATATCTGCGACCATTTATGTATACATACATCTATGTATAGGGAGAGAGATTTCTATAGATATAGGTTTTGTCTATACTTACTTTATACAGAAGGGCTTTTTCATAGCGTGGGGGGAATCTGCCGCCGCTAGGATTCGGCACACGTTTTCCAACACGCGCGATATATCCCCGATACATCCAATATGTGCGTGCGCCCCGTGTTCGTATCTCCCTTTTTTAGTCTTTTCGGTTTTTGCTTAGTCGCGCCACACGCCTAGAAAGTTGCAGGCAGTCGCCCCTTCCTCGCATGCTGCTGCTCCTGGTGGTGGTGCTGCTACTGCTTTTCCTCATCGAAATTTCCGGAGGCCACCCCAGACCTGTCGAGAGTCACCTGTGTGCCTTGCCTGCTCCCTTTGGCGGCAGGACGACGTAGTTGAGGGCGAAGGTGGCAGCGGGAACATCGATGCTGACGGAGTGAGGCGCGTGAGGGCATCGGGAAGGACGTCGGCGATGGCGACGACGTGCCGCCGTCGATACCGACGGCCAGGTGGTGCACACCGGGCCAGCCAGTCCAAGGCCGACGAGTTTGCCCGCGACGGCGGCGACAGCGACGACGACGATGGCGCGCGTGTATATCCTTTCTCATTTAACTTACTAGCTTTATCTAGTACATTATTTACAGTTCGTATTTACTTATGTTACATCACCCGCCGCGGTGAGTTTGCACGAAGCAAACCGGCACGGCGAGCTCGGCACTCGCTCCTCCATGGTCCAGCCGATCTTTTCCATCGTTTCCATCGTTTCCATCTTTTCAATTTTTTCTCTTGTGCTGGCGCTGTGCTTACTGCTTGCTGCCGAAGCACACGGGACACCCGGCGAGAAATCACTGTGCATCTCTCGCCGACTGTTCGTCCTTGAGGAAAGAGTCCGACACGAATAAGTCTACTGTGGCCAAAGTACGTGGTTAACCCGGCACCGGGAGAGAGATCTCGCACTTGTTTCACCGTCGCAATGACGACAACGAGAACAACGAACAAGTACGAACGGCGAGCGGAGTTCTCCTCCGGCGGGGGTCGGACGCGCGCGGGCGGGCGCGCGAACGGTTTTTCTAGGTGTGCACGAATAACTTTGACCGCACGATAGAACAGTTCACGGGTCCTCGTGAGTGTTTTTGGCAGGCACGCGGAACACTTGTCCCCCGGCACGCTGTGCTGGCTCAGAGAATGAAGCCGCACAGGTAGAGAGCAGCCAGTGGGATTCGGATGTTGGAAGATCCGTGTAGACTGGTAGCCGACGGAGTCAACAGCCGTGTGCACAGGGGGCTCGAATCATCACTGGTTCTTGCTGATTCGAGTAATATGATGGAGATGGAGGCTGGAGAAGCGAGAACTGGTCAGAGGCGGCTGGCCACCTCCCCGGTTGGTCGAACCGGGATATCGGCCTCTCGTTGGCCCGTTGAACCTCGTCGAAGACGAAGCCGAGGATCTCGACGTTGGCGGAGACTGAGCTGCTAGCGTTGGCGGTGAGCTACGAGGTACTGTAGCTACCGGTGCGAGCTTGCAGGTAATGGTGATAGAAGGGCGGTAGGGTCTCCGGCGTCGAGGAGGTATTCGGCGTATTCTGCGAGGTTATCGCGAGGCCCAACGGGGGAGGCCCGGGCGAACGCTAGTGGGCCGTGAGCGAGTGCGCCGTAAGGCCCTGAGGACTGAGCATCGGCGGACTGTGACTGTGGCCCATCGGTGAGCCGTGCAGGTGGTCCTGCGGATGGTAACCCTGGTGGAGTCCACCCTGGTTTTGGTGTCCTGGTGGCATGCCTTCCATAATACCGTCGCCGAGGGTGTTCGGCGGCGTCATTCTCTTCTCCTTCTGTCGGCGATTGCAGAACCACACCCTCACCACTTCCTTCTCGAGCTGCAGACTGTCCGCCAGACTGGTGATCTCCTGAGCGGAGGGCTTCGGCTGCTTGTGGAAATGTTGTTCGAGGGCTCCCTTCACCGAGACCTCGATCGAAGTCCTCTTCTTCCTCTTCCTGCCCTGAGCGGCGATCTTGTCGATGCTTGTTGGCGATCCGGTCGTCGAGTCCGCCTCCTCGAGCCACTTTTGCAGCAGCGGCTTCAGCTTGCACATGTTCTTGAAGCTTAGCTGGAGAGCCTCGAACCTGCATATCGTCGTCTGGGAGAAGACATTGCCGTAGAGAGTACCGAGCGCGAGACCAACGTCTGCCTGGGTGAAGCCGAGCTTGATGCGTCGCTGTTTGAACTGCTTGGCGAAGGCCTCGAGGTCGTCGGACGTTGGCGTATCCTCCTCGCCGGCGCTATGGTCCCGGTCGAGCGGGTGGCCCGGATGAAGCGGGTGACCCGCTGGAGGACTATGGTTCTGCGCGTCCCGCAGGTGATGCGGAAGGCCGCCCTGGTGATTGTGTAGTTGGTGCGGGTGTTGGTGCGGATGCTGGTGGAGCATTCCGTTCATCGCGGCATGATATTGCTGCAGGGTCGTCGGCGACGCGGCACCGCCGGACGGGTTGTAGTGACCCGCCGGGACGACGGGCGCGTGCCACGAGTGCGGCGATCCCATGCCGGGGGATTGATGGGGTCCACGATGATGCATCCCTTGCTCGGAGGCGGCAGCCGCCGCGGCGGCCGCACTTGCCGCCGCCGCTGCGGCCAGCGGCTTGACATCTAGGCTGGTATTGCCCTGGTGAGGATGATGGTGAGGGTGGTGGCCCGTATGGTGCATCCCCATCGAGGCTGCCCATGGGTCGCTTCCTGGCTGAAGGCTGACCCAAGGGTTCGCCGAGGAGAGGCTCGCCGCCGGGTGCGAGAGCCCATTTGGCGAGGGTGACGACGTCACCTGGTGATGATGAGGATGGTGGTGATGATGCTGGGGCGCCGGCATGTACTTCATCTCCCCGGCGTCCGCGGCGCTACGGGGCGAGCCCGAGGAGTACCCACCCACGGCGATGTTCATCCCGATCGCTGTACCCGAACCACCATCCAGCTCGTTAGACACTGCGCTACTAATCGGCATGTACGTCGTAGCGGCCATCTACCACTTCTCCAAGGAGCTTCGCGAGAATTCTCTCCGCGAAACCCTAGAGACACCTCCTTCTCGCCCCCTCTCGCTCTCTACTGTCTTTCCAGTTGATTTACCTTGCTTTATCACCCTACTTTTGCACTCCGCCAACTTTCACAGTCTTCTCAAACACTAACTCTTTCTTCCTCCTTGCTTCTTTCTTCTTTATTAACACCCGCTTCTGCAGTTCTAGCTAGTTGTCCTGTCGCTCTCGAAAGGTAGTACTCCGAGTTTCGAGTGGAGGAAGACACTGCGAGTAAATCAAGTCCAGCCACCGTGTTATCCACTAACGAAGTCCGTCGGTATGGCTGCTCGTTCACCGAGCAGCTCGATTTAAATGCCCGTAAGCGAGAATAAGGATGGTCTCAGTAACAGAGAACTACACTCGGAACAGTCCATAATTCGCGACGACGCACCGGGCTCCGGACAAACGGCATCGTCGCGCACAGGCTGCAGGCTCGCTCATAACTTGACAGAAGTGTCATCGACGTCGAGAGGATGGCGACATCAGCAGCAGCAGCCTGAGGATGTCGAGCCGCCGATGGAGAACGCTCGGTCTCGAGACCGACGTTCCTCTCTCCCGATATCCTATCTCAAGATCCTCGGGAGATGCGTTCACATCCGATGAATTCTGCAGGTTTGATCCAAGCAGAGAGAAGCAGACAAAGAGAGAGAGAGAGAGAGAGAGAGAGAGAGAGAGAGAGAGAGAGAGAGATAGTTCCCTCCGCGAAAACCGTATCACTCGCGGCGAAGATTCTGAGAGGGTGACTGACTGTCGGCTTCTCACCCGCGGTCACTCATTCCTCCTTGGAACTTGAACGTTATCACTGTGGGCAAGCGACGAATATTGTTGCTCGTCGATATATCGGTATTCCGCACTGGTCGCCGATGATTTCTCGAGTTGGCAGAGGCCGGTGATCGCGGTTGGTTCGCGCGAGATGCGGCGGCCGGGTCGGGTCGGGCCGGGCCGGGATACGTGTTCACCGAGTACGTGGAGGAAGTCGACTCAACTCGACTGGAGGATGGTGCACGGCACGATACTCGGGCTTGCGGCGAGGACCCGAGCGGCTCTCGGCTCGGCGTAAAGGGACGGTAAACGCGCGGCACGCCGCGGAAAAGTTCGACGGGAGGAGAGTAGAAGGTAGAGGTAATATGGAGGTGTCGTGCGTGTGTGTTTTCTTGGCGGTGAGTCCCTCCTGCCTCCTCTGTGTACACACTTGTAAGAGTGAGAGAGAGAGAGTGAGTGGTGTGTGGTGCGCGCGAGGAGAGACGGGTGGTTAGAGAGATCTCGCTCGGGCTCTCTCATGCGTTATGCATGTCGTAGCTGAGAGCGACTGACTGCCTCGCCTCGCAGCTCGCCCGAGCTTCCCGAGGCTCCCGAGCCGCTCGGTGGAGGCCCGTCATGCGCGCCACGCTCCTGCACATCCCCACCAAAAACACCAGCGTCGACAGCCATTGGCCGACGTTGCAAGGTGGCCGTCGACGAACGTCACCGTCAGGCGGAACTCGAGCTGACCGCGCCTACGGGGCACCCCAGGCGCCACTGCTTCTCTACCCCTCACCCTTCTCTTCCACCCTACACATCTCGCTCTCTTTCGCTCTCCCAACCACACCACCGCTCTCGCCTGCTCTCTCTACCTTTACCTCTACCACTGCCTCTACCTCTACCTCTACCTCTACTTCACGAACGCTGCCTGCCTGCCTGCCTGCTTGCCGTCCACCGGCGGCGGCGGCACCAGCACCGCTGCCACCGCCACCGTCACAACCACCGCCACGCTGATACCGATTCGGCAGCCAGCGAGAACCCGAACTAGTGTCTGCGCCCGAGACACCCGCTACTCACAACTCCCAAACCGACTGCCGGCTCGCTCGCTACCCGCTCGCATCACTTTTACGTTCTTCTACCTATATCATTTTGCACTCTATCAACGTATTTTTCAACAATTATTTGTACTGTGTTCAAGATTTATGTAGAGCCATGAGAAGTATTACGTGACTGTCATACAGGAACAACAGGTATACCTTTTGAAAGTACTATTATATGAGAGTTCAATAACGACGATTATTATACCGGGCAAGACAAGTTCTAGTTCAAAAGTATTAATTTAGTCAAGTAGATCGAGTCAGTCGTATCAAGGCGATATTGTAATTGGTGAGAGTGGACCCCGGGCGACCGGTCGGGCACCTTGTCCTCGAAGCGCGTTCAGTAGTACAGGTCAACGCGGCATCATTAACAGCTCTGCGTACGCGGCCGAATGAATTTGGCTGGCTGGCTGGCTGGCTGGCTGGCTGGCAGGCTGGCTCAGCGTTCTCGGCTCTGGGAGATCGATTTTTCAGCGGCACTCGCCCGCAGGCTCGCCTCCGCCGACAGTTTCATTTCCTTTTGCACGTCGCTCGCGGTGCAACAGGTGCACGGCTAACCATTGGCTCCTCGTCGCCCGCTGATTACGCGCCGTTGCCTCGTTATCGATATTCGATTCCACGTACCCAGCTATACTATCTAGTAGCGAGAAGGCAGACAAGAAGAATTCGTCAGGGCTTACCAGTTGGAAGCGTTCTCGTTAGCTGAGAGAGTTCGGATGGAGAAGGATCGAATGATTTCGCAGGGAGACTTGCTGCGAGAGACGTCGGGAGCTTCCGGGCCCGACGAGTGCCGGCAGCTCACCGGAAAAGGTGTACGAGGTGTACTCGTCACGCAACAGGTACTCGTTCGTGGTGATTAATTACCGACGGCGAGCGGGCGAGCGGGCAAGCGGGCCAGCAGGGCCCCGAGGGGGTGGTATCAATAGGAAAGAGCGAATAAAAAAGCTTGTTTCGTCGGCTGCCAACGCAGTCTAACCAAGTGGTCGAGCAGCGAAAGGGTAACACCGAGCGAATGGGCGAGAGTGAGAGGAGGCAGAGATCGAAACAGTGGATGAAGGGGGTGAGAGCGAGGGAGAGCAAGCGAGCGAGGTTTAGTACATTTAAATGAGAGCCACAGGTAGCAGCATTATGCAGTACGTGCCAGCCACCCCTCAGGAGGGGTGAGTTAGATCATCGTGTGCCGGGGATCCCCCTGTGTCGTACTGTTTCAACTAACCAGCTGGCTTTGCGCCTTCGCACCTGTGGGTACTACAATTCCAGCCTCACGCATCTCTACCATAGTCACTAATTTTTCTCTCTCACTTATCATTTCAACCCTTTACCCCTAAGAGTGACATCACTGGAGTCAGTGCGTAACAGTTTATATTTGGCTGATAATATAAATGCGAATGGGAATCGTGTCGATGCGTAATAGGTAGGCGAGAGATATCGGAACAGGTTGTTCTAGTAGCTGTCGTACACAACTCCGGCCTTTGAATGGTCAGTAGAGCAAGCATACTATTGGCTACGCTTATCAGCCACTTTGTTTAACACTACTCGAAGTGCGGGGACAAGTTTCACGCGCGGACTTTGCGCACTAGCGACGAATAAGCGAGAAATGTCTGAAATGCATTGGATATGTCCGAGGACGAAAGGCTGAGCTGAGATTTCGTCGGAGGCAACTGAGATCCTGCGACTCTGCTATTTTTCTTGCTCGCTTTCTCAGCGCGTGATCTACGAGCTACCGATAGCGGCAGGGACGAGAGCGCATAAATTCCCGTTCGTTACGCGCGTGGTGGCACCCTGCCATAAGTGCCAGTGGAATGGTAGGAAATCATAAATAAGAAGCAATAATAGAATCGTCTTTACATATGTATCGGCCGGATGACGGATTATGAATGGCTCTACTTAACATGCCGAAGACGGGCTGCGAGCATTCGTCGAACTCGCCTATCGCGAGTAAGGAGTAAGGACGTCTGCCCGACAGATACAGTCTTTTTCTACTTCACAACAATCTATTCCAATACGCAGATTCATCCCTTTACAACCGACACATTCTCCTGAATCCGCGAAACCGGTTAGATCGGAGTTATTCGGAAAACTGTTCAATTGAAAGATATGAAAATACGTAGGATTAATAGGACGGTGTGAACTCCGGTTGAAACCTGGGGGCGACAAGGTGTTCAGCGTTCACCCGCGCATGTTTCAGCCGCAGCACTCCTCGGGATCGATCGGCTCGAGAGCGAGAGCGAGAGCGAGCGAGAGAGACCGAGAGAGACCGAGAGAGAAAGAGAGAGAGAGAGAGAGAGTAATGCAGGCTTAATTCGATTTCGCGCAGCCCCCCGTTGCGTCAAATTCGATCGCAGCCTGGCGAGAAAGGTTTGCTTAGGACTACGGACAGGTAGCGGACGGCTTTCCGCTCGGCGTGTCTGGTGCAAGGGGTGAACTTTGGAGGCAAGGAGGAAAGCAAGGGTAAGGGTAAGGGTAAGGGCGAGTAACATCGAGCGGACATAGGACAGAGAGACTACGTGCAGTTACAGTAAGCCAGAAGCAACGGCTTGTTTCGAGCAGCAACAGCAGCGGCAGCAGCATTGGCAGCGAAGAAACACTTTACTACCTGAAACGTTTGCTTGCATAATTTAAGCGCCCTTTTCTAACTGGGGCCCGTGGGGGGCCCACCCTGGGCGCACCTTGTTACGTGCGCGGCGGCCCCGGTATCCCTCGGGGGGTGCGAAAACATTAGTGAAAGACACCAGGGCCACAGCGGAGACTGCGCTGGCTTGCCTCCGAGCCAAGACCACTTCGAGAAATTGGACCCGACAACTCTTCCTTCGGCCTCCGCCCCCGCCCCCGCCCCCCACCCCCCACGCCCCTTTCTCTCCTCGTTGGCGTGCGAAATCTTGCGGTTTTCCGCGCGATTACGGTCGTTCTTGTCCGCATCAACATTTCGCCCATCTAACTGCACTCGTCAGATACGCGTCCGCCGGAAAGGCCGACGGATTTCAATCGACGTCGAGGAGCCGTTGTGTTTGAAGGGAACTGCTCGATGGCGCACGTGCTGATCTCCATACGAAATCCTCTCTGAAGAGCGACTTTGGAAGAGAAGGAGAGACAGAGAGAGGGAGAGAGAGGGAGAGAGCAATGGGCAATAAAGCGATAGGCAGGCACGCACGCCCAGCTGGCGGACAATCGTCCCAGGGTGCTGTGTGCCCGGGAGTGGCTGGAAATACACAATCGTTGCCTCGTTAGCCGGCCGTCGAAAGTGACAGGAGCGCGGCAAGGACGCGGCCACGGCGACGTCTTGCGACAGGTAGAGCGCCCTACTAGAGAAAACACGGGAAACACTCCTCGTTCGGAATAGAACGTAATGGCCACTTTCTGCTGAAAGGACCAAATTAAATCGAAAGATAAGATAGATCCTTTGTTCTGTTTTTAGAAATAATTCTTATGCCTAAGATCTTACAGGATCAATCGACTTATAGTTTGCAAAGTTCGCGGATCCTTTCTGCCATTTGGCTAGACCCGACTACCTGAGTAGTTGGGCTAGGAGTCAAGGAGTTCGTGCAAAGCGGGTATTTAGAACGTGTCGTAGGTCGTGGCTGGTGTAAAAAAAGGAGGGAAAAAAGAGGAAGAAACGGCGGGCCGGTGGCGCGCGACCCCCCGTACGCGCGTACGTGAATGGAGAACGTTAACCGGGCGTAATTTGACCGCCTTTATGCCTCGAATGAATATATTAATATTTTAATACGAAATACGCTATGAGGGATTTTACGGCGCGCGCTCGCTCGCGCTGCTCTATGGCTTTTCCCTATTGTGGGCATCCGAGTGCGGCTGCCGGAGCGCAAAGAAGAGAGAGTGAGAGAGCGAGTGAGTGAGTGCCGAAGCGGAGGAAAGGAGGGGCGCTGAACAGCCCGTAAAAGCGGAGGGGCGCCTCAAGGAGGAAAGAGAAGTACCAGCGAAATGATCGGGAATAGTACAGCCGAGAGAGCAAGAGAGTATGATATAGCAGGGTTAGAGGGGAAACTGTTGAAGGGGGATAACGCGGAGCGGGAGTAATTGTGGCCAAGTGGGAGAAATGCGAAGAGAGTAGGGGAAGGTGGGGATGAGTAGCGACGGAAGGAGACGGCGAGAGTAATAGAGAGTGACAGGAAAATCGGCTAGTACAACTAGAGGCCACCAGGTAGCAGTAGTGCGCGGCGCACCCGCTCGCGCAATTGTGGAAAAGTCGGCTTCATCCCCTCCGGAAGGGCGAATCACCCTCTGTCAAGTACGCACTCGGGTGAAGGTAAACGTGCTGCCATCCGCCGAGTAAAGTGCGAACCGAATTTCCCCGGAACTTCACGAAATCGACCTCTACTAACTTGCAGGGTAATTCCACTGGCGGTGCGCACTTTATAGATTCAACTAGTTCAATCCTCGCGAAAGCATCAAGCGCACAATCGATGGAAATGTTGATTGGCATGCATTGGGAAAAGTGTATCAGTTAGGAGGTGGGAAAAATGGCCGGCATAATCGGAAGGCATCGAGAGCTTAATGAGAATATAATCCGCTCGCCAGGACATTGTTGATGCGGGCGGACGGGAGCACGAGCGCCCGGTAATTCGCATGGGTAGGGCAATTAATAATTTATAAGAGGGAACGTTCCCAGTCACTTTCACTGATTCGTTAGAGGCCCCGATCGTTGTCACGACTGCGTTGATGACGGTGCACGCGGCTGATCTATCGAGTTTGTCCTGCGATTAGAGTCACAGAAAAGAGAGAATCTCGCACGATGTTCTCGGAGAAGCGAGAAGCAAGATTGAAAAAACGTATGCGGAGGGTCACTCTTTTGCCGAGCGGGCTAAGTAACTCTCCGACGAGGGAAAATCAATAGGCCGCGCGTGGAAGGATGCGAGGAGAGCGCGCGCGAGGAAATATGTCGAAGAGAGAAAGAGAAAGAGAGAAAGAAACTGTGTGGGAGATGGAGTGTGGGACAGAGAGAAGACAATGGTTTTATTTACTGCCGCTGGTTCGTGACCTGAATTTTGACGATTCCGAGCGGCCGAGTGGAAGCCACGATTCGCTTCCGCGCGCGCGGCTCTCGCTTGCGTCTCTTTATGAATCTGATCCTACGCCGAGCCGCGTTGGCATAGGATACGCCTGGAAAAATAGGAAAAAAAATATGATCCGTGTTCTTTCGTTCCTACCGCCTGCCTTCCCCAACGAGCCTTACTCACCAGATATAACAATATGTATAAACGTGCACCCAATTATGAAAAATTCAGAGATGAGAAGGAAAAACTTCAAGAAATAGACAATATTTCAAGTGCTTGGAAGTGAAGAAAGTACCAATAGTCTGATATTTTCAATTTTTCCTACAACGAAACGGTAAGGGAAACATTAGAGAAGTTAAACGCCTCGGTGGAAATCGTGAGTTAGTCCTTCAGGAGCTCTCGCATAGATTAGGCTTAGTCGAAGATTCGATTACAGCCATGGGATGGATCTGCTCTCCGGATCTCTGGACTAACTTCGGTGACCACGGCGCTCCCTAGGAGCGAACGAAACCTCACCTGGCTCTGCATGGGAATTTGCGTTTGAGATCGACGACGACGACCTTACTTGTCTTCGGAGAGTGTCCAAAGTGCAAACTACTTCCGCACGAAGACGAGGGAAACTTTATCCGCTGTGGTCAGCCTCTCCTTGCAAGGAAGCAAGGGAGTTTCTAGGAAAGACCACCCCCAGCTTCATCTCACAACTCACTTACATGAGAGTCTACACGAAATAACACACAGGGACTCGGGTGTTATTGCTAGAGAATGAAGAGTAACGACGAAGAGAGGCAACTTCCCCAAGGCAACGGCACTTCCCCACCTTGGCTGCTTTGGGTTTAGTTTCCTCGGGGGCAGCAGCCGAGCAAAACAGAACCGCAGAAGGCCCGAAACTCTCGGCAAGATTACGATCGGAGGCCCGAAGTATGCACCGCGCCAATTTGCCGATCAAAATTATTATTAAGAGCTATCCAAGAGCCTCGGGAGGAACCGGCCTCCATCGGCCCGCCGCCACCATCGGCCTACCGCTAGTTTCATCCTGCGCTTCGCGAAATCATTCTCCTGAATCCAGCAAATTCTCCCAGCTAATTCTACTTAAAACATCCTGAGTGATACAAGACTGTTATAATTTTTATGAAATTAAATTCGACATCTTTTCTATAATTCAATATAATTTAGTAGAATTCGTTTAACTTTGAAGTTCTTCCAAAGTCAATGTAGCTAGGATCTCATACGGTCCGATGATTAGGAAGCGAGGGTAGCGAAAGTAGAAAGTAGAGGGTGGTAGCAAGGGAGGCATAAAGAGGAGAGCAATCCGTAGCTCTTATGAAGTATATATACGGTATATATCTGGAGTGGTCGAGGATCGGAGAAAGGAAGGACGAAGAGAGTGTATGTAGGTACGCGCGCGAACGTCCGAAAGAAGAGGAGAACGAAGGGAGGGCGGCTGAGCAGGCGGCATCGGGGCAGCGGAGGAGATGAAAAAGGAGCATAGAGAGCGAAAGAGGTGGAAGGAAGAAATGGCCGAAGGGGGTGGAGGAGAACGAGCGAACGTCAGGGGCAAACAGTAGAGGAAGAGCGAGAGATTGGAGGCTAAGCCTGTAATCACGAGATTGCCAGGAGCTACTGCAGCTGATTGTTATCTTGTATCTACACCCACCACTTTATCGCCGGCCATCTTATTACTCTCGACATATTGACGTCACGCACGTACACCGGAGAGGAGAAAGCCCCGATATACTCCTGGCTGCATCCTTCTTCTTCCTCATCCTCATCTCTCTCACGGTACAGTCTAGTCTTGGCCGATCTTAACGAAAGCTGCTGCCCGTCGGCTATCCGCGGCTCACCATCCGATCCACACCACTCTCCTCCACCACTTCATCCTCTTCCATCATTCGCATTTGCGATTATTCTTCTCGCACTGGACCGCCCTCACTCCTCTCGCTGTTACTCGATGACCGAGCTAATTAATCTAGTGCTATCGAATGTCGGCAACCCTATGAGGAGAAAGGTTCCTCAGTTACGTGAAATGCAGGTTTCGGCAGTGAGAGGATCTCTACGTGGGAAGTCTCACTGAATTGTTGGGAAACAACAAGATTCTCTTTCACGGTGGTCCTCGCAATTGCTGAGCTCTCTTTCGGTATTACCGCACTTTGTGTTTCTTAAATCAACCTGACTGATTAATTAGGCTCTCCGGATCCATTTAGTACGACTAATCGCACTAGCTGCAATTAGACTCTTTAGACTGATACTAGTACTCAGGTGGAGTCAAGCACGAATAGTTTGAAGCCGAGTGGTTTTAGCCTCACGCGTGTGTCGGCTAGAGGGGAAAAAGCGGCTGCCGCCGGCGGGAAGAAAGCAGGTAATGGAAGGAAAAGAAGGAATTCACGAACTGCAAAACGCAATTATCGGCATTAGTCCGCGGGGTATCACGATCCGGGCCGGTCCTGGCGCGCTCGAGTGGGTGGTGGAGCTTCTGTACCGGGTGTGTAATCTATCCCCGATCGTTTCGTTCGATTTCTCTATCCCTATCCCATCGAATCAACGATATCCCGTGCCCAGAGCAAACGACATCTTTTTACTCTGCTATATTTTGACCTCTGATACTGTCTGTCGTCATCAATGAAAAGAAGTCACATTAACAGCTAACTTATCTATCCTTTGTGAAACTCAGGAAGCATTAAAATGCAAAGTTATACAAATGGTCATCAGTCCATTCTGCGATGCAAATATGAAACGTAACGGAGTTTGTTAAATGAAGATACTGAAAACATATTTGTTCCATTATGAAAATAGTCGGTCAACAATGTGCTAAATACCCAGGAACCTGCATTCTCTATGAGCGACTCGACTAGAGTAGGTCATTAGCTCTGGAACAAGGAAAATCAGTGAGACATAATCGTTGTAGGTTTCAGTCGATTACCTCTCTCTTGGTAACGAGGCTTGCCTCGTCTCTAATCGTAATCGCGCGATGATTCTTCGTTATGAAACGATCCTAATAACCAGTCTCCAGCCTCCACTCACTAGAAGCCCACCATCCCTGCCAGTGCGGGAGAAGCCGATTTTAAATTGCAAGTGCATCGGGCACGTAGTGCCCCCGGGAATTAGCCGGCTACCGCCTAATAGGAACTAATTCGAGACGAATCGCCCGGCGAGAGTTATGGCGGCGAAAGAATTTAGTATTAATAATTTAGCGCGTCGCGACTTGCATCGCGATCATCCGCTCTCAGCTTCCTATACGGGGCGATCAAAATAGCCTCGTACTTTTTAATCTATAATCTATATTCACTTAGAAAACTCATCTAATAATAATACTTCTACATATAATACCTGCAATAATTTCACCCAAAAACACATACTTTTTATAGTACATTCAAATATATACTCCGGACATTATATCATAAGAACTCGTAGTACATCCAAGTTGATACTATATTGATCTGAAAGTACTTGTATTCGACGTGGCAACAAAAGACGAAGATCAATGAAGGAGAAGATTTGAGACAAGGGGGTCGATATCGAGAGATTCGAATCGAGACACCCCATATACTGGAAGTGGCTTTGGTAGGAAGCCCGGTAGCCCAGGGCCATAAGGTCGGCCCACCTCTACACCCTCACCCACACGCGCGAGAAACGGCGGAGGAAGAGACCATGCATGAGAAGACGACTCGGTGTAGTAGCCAGGGAAGAGCGGAAGATGAAGAGGAAGAAGCAGGCAAACCCTTACTTGTCTTGGAGAGAAAGAGTAGTGGCAAGAAAGAGGGAAGAGGATCAGCGCGCCGAGAGGGCCAGAGAAAGAGGGCATTCACATGCGAGTGCAGCAGGGCATGCTCTATACTTTGCGTCCTCCTATCTGTATCTCAATTCTGACGCCGCGAGAAGAAGAACAGGGTGCAGGGTGCAGGGTGCAGGCTACCGGACGAACTAAAGCTCGATTCACATGATAGCTCCACTTGCAATCATTTCTTCTTCCCCTGAACTTATATTTATTTTATAAATTAAGCGCTCATATCATTACTAATGTACTCTGTTAATAATTCCATTTACAAGTGAATATAATAATATTCATTCTTGATCTTAAGCATTGAGTGAACATAGATGTAATGTGAATGAAGCTTAAGAAGGAAGGATCGAAGGCGAGAGGGAGGGAATCCTTAGGCGAAGGACGCGGATGCGATGCGATGCGTTAGCGGGCGATAGCATGCGATTGCAGAGAGAAGAGCGCGTGCGAGTAGGAGAGGGAGAGAAAGAAGGCCGGAGACGATGCCCCGAATGGGTCCCTCTGTTGTGTCGGGGCTGACTCCGTAATTTTCTAATTATACACTCCAAAATAATTGGTTATTATCCTCCTCAAGTGTCTGACCTCCTCGTGCAGCTACATGTGTATCTATTCCCGTGTGAGTGTCGGTGTGCGATGCTGCGCTGAAGAGTGCGGATACACTCGAGCCCATAGGGTATCACGAGGGCGTCATGGAACTTGCTTCTTCATCTTCCTTCTCTCCCAGTTCCGATGCTTCTGCTATAGTGGAACTGTTGTTGTTTGTTTGCGCATCCGAGAATTTGTCTCAGCATGCTGCGACGAATTTGTACCCACCCCGGTTGTCCGAGATAAGAATCGCCGAAAGACTGGCGAGAGAGTACGCAACGAGTAAGAGCGATGGCGAGAGCGCAAGGAGCTGATTTCGTAGGCGGGATCGCGTTTCCGAAGCAGAGTCGCAATTAATCTCGGCAACTCGGCGAGAATTCGAAGTTCTTCCAAGAGACGAGGAAGGCCAAAGAGAACGACAGACATAGAACTAAGAGGGTTAAAGAGTGAGAGAGATAGTTGGTGTGCACTCGCTCGGCGATAAATTAGCGTCGGATTCATGAGTTTTCGTCGGCCAGGATCCGCCGGTAGCAACGGTAGTCTCTTCGGGGACAGGACGATAGTCATCTCCTTTCACGAAAGGTCCGGCTGATTCGGACTAGACGCGACCCAACGCTTCACCCTAATTTGCCGTCGAACAGCGTGCGGAACTGTCACGCTGCCGAGCGGCACTCCGGTATTAATAAAAAGCTTGAGAAATAGCTCGTGCAATATTTGGAATCACTCTTCCTGTCGACGATACTTCTTCCACGATTGCCTGATTGCGATACCTTGATAACTCGGAGATCTTAGCTTCTTTAAGTCGATCTATGCAAACTCATCGATCTCTTTAGACATTTTCTTGCGGTCCTCTCAATTATGCGTGACACATGCATATCCATGCTCGAAGGGAATTTGGAAATTCAAACGCACTCCTTTGTGGCTTTGTTCTTACCGAAATCCTGAGATAAAAGGGGAGCACGCAATGTCGGGCAGCAGGAGAAAGGAACGGGTGAAAGAAAAGGGAAGTTCCGAAGCGTAAAGAATCGTGTTGCGCGGGGTGAAAGCTTGTCGAGCGGCACATCTCGACAGATTAGGGGATAAGTTTACGGTAGAGTCGCTAAGATTTACGACGCGCGGCTCGCGGTTAACCCTGACTCAAATGTAAGTTTTCAAAATCTGCATCTTTGCATTAATTATGGAAGTCTGCATCGGGCAGAAATACTATCGCGTCACTCAACAATATTCCTGCTTGAAATACTCACTCATTTCATGTTTGATGAGGAAGATGCATTGAGTAAGAATTCTTCTTGAAATGAGAACTGAACAGATTACAAGAATCACTGGCATCGAGTGCCAGGTTGGCTTCCCATCGTAAATCACGACGACCGTGCGTCCGACAAGAGGACTCCGGAGATCGCAGCATCCGTTTACCGATGTTAACCAGTCGAGACAGTGTTTTCGGTGTGCGTCAGTACAAGCGGGACAAGATGTGTCCGAAGGATCGGCGAACGATATCGCCGATATCTCTAGGCTTTGGAAGTCGGAGTGACAGATCGCCGCCAGTATCTCTCGGAAGAATGCCAAGGAAACGATAGCTGTCAACGGAAAGACGGCCTCGGAACTTCTCCCGGGTGGCGACGTGTAAATGCCTAGTCCCTGTTTACTGCTAAAAGATGCGTAGGAACAACTGGTGGGAACGTTCGCGGCGGGTCATTAGTTTACAAGCGTGGACATTAGTTCGCATTAGTACGTGCATTTCCCGAGCGATATCCGGCCGATCTGCTTGGCGATCGGCTTGATCTTCAACTCCAAGGATCGAAGAAGTCACCGGCTAAATGGAAAAATTATGCCCCTCGGCCCTTGAAATTCATGAAGCGCGCTAAACAGATGCAGATCATTTAAATAACTATCCGCGTGTCGCATGAGCTTCTGTGTACAGGGTGCAACCCTTCATGTATCATTGATGTAAACCAGTGATTCTTGAAACTCTGAGTTAAATGCATGTATCAAAGAATTTTTATAGATCGCATCACACGAAATCTTTAGCTACCGCATGACTCCAGGTTAATCCACCTGGCTCTCCCCTTGGAAGCTCGTTCCCAAGGCAGCTGCTAATAATTAGACTCCTTTAATTCGTAGTTCACCGAGGGCCAACGCGAAAGGAAGCGCCTCTCTCCGAAAGAAGACCCCGAGGCCACCGGGGAGTTATTGCGTCCGGGGTTCAAAGTTCTCCCGAAGGTTAAAGGACAACCCGGGCCTTCGCGGACCAACCGAGGTGCACGGTCCAATTTATCGGTGTCACGACCCGACCAAACGAAATTCCACTCACCCCACTCATGTGTTCCTTCGGACCAATTGTACACTTCAATAATAATAATTCAAAATACTAACAACAGAATGTCAATGAAGCTATATAAAATACTAAAATGGAATGAGACTGGTCTAAATATTATCTTTAGATGGTGTTTCAATTAGACGATAGTAAATAAAGTGTGGTCAAGCAGTTGGCTTGGCCTGCTGACTTAATATCCTATTAAATTGCGAGATCCTGATGAAAGCGGCAGGCTGGAAGTGTTCCCATGGAGGGAAAGATAGGGAGCAGAGGGAGAGTGCGGCATGAAGGAAAAGTGGAAAAGATAGAAGCAGTAGTGGCCAGGCAGTTCTGTAGGGCCCGGAATCAAAAAGGTTGATGCATATGGAAGCAGGAAGACTCGTCTCGAAAGGATGTGCCCGGAGTGTCGTCGAGTGGAGAACGAGAGAGAGAAAGAGTGCCGGTCGAGTGTCGAAAGGTTATCTCAGCGGTGTGTGTTGGAGTGGACAGCCTCGGACACATCGAGGTCGACCCCGTCCTCGACGAGCGGGGCCACCGAAATGAAATTCAATCTTTGACTCTAGGCGCGCGCGCGCGCGCGCGAGCCACGTCGTATTTGCATACTTTCGCCCCGGGTTCGGAAGCGCCGGCGATTGTCAACGCATAAACACCCGATTACCATAAAAGGGATATCCATATCCCGATGCTCGATACGATTTTTCGAAGAGAACCGATGTCAGCTCCTCGAGCGATTAGAGCTCCGAACGGAATCCAGCTACCGAATTCTCTGTCGATCTATCGATTGCTATCAAAGTATCTCAGGAATCTCCAGGATTTTTTTCACGTAAAGGAATGAGTGGGATTATAAAAAAAAGGGTGGGTCCCGGAAGGGCCTCATCAGCGGCGCGAAGCAGAGAGAAGAAAATGATCGAGGCGTGGAGGTGAGCGAACGAAGACAGATAGAGAAAAGTCGAGATGGAATTAGGGAGAAAGAAAGATAGAGGAGACATGAGAGAGATTGGGCGGTGGGGTCGACGTTCCTGCGGATGATGAAGTGGCCCTCTTGTTATCCCTAAATACCACGCGCGGCTCATGAGCAAACACCGAGAACGCGGCGAGACTGCCCGCCGCTTAACACCGCGCCGGTCCCTATGGGGCCCCGTAAGACCAGCGCCTTAGGGGGGCCGGAGCCCCCACTGGCTTCTAGCACCCTTGTTCGGCCCATTATAAACAAGCACCGTCTGGACCCCGATGCATTATCCCGATATTTCTCTCTCTCATACCGACGAATTTCAGATCGGACTCGCCCGCGCCCATGTCCACCGCGCCAACTCTTTCTACCTTCTCTTTTTCTCTCCCGACTGACCTCCTACCCTCAATAATTAATCCCAATTATCGCAATATCGAAAATCAAATCTCCATCCATATCTTCCCTGTACACTTCTTACTGAGATTTCCAGCAAAACATGGGAAGAACTTTTATGCAGGGATACGTGTTTCATTTAGATGGAACTGGGCGAAGTCCCAGGAATATTCATGGCTGGGAAGAACGTTGATTAAATAGCGTACTAATTAAATAATTTACTACGAATGGGCGTGTAGTGGTATGAGCCTGATAAACGAGGGCCCATTCCTCGAGCCGGGCCCCGAAATGACCGTGGCTCCAGATAGTATATAGGAGTTCCACCTCGGACATCGCGATCCGACAGGCTATGGACATCGTTTAAGGAATAAAAAATTGTCGGCCTCGAGAAGCACCTCGGCGTGGAGGGACTCGTGGCCCTCGAGGAGGAGCGTTAATCGAGCTATGATAGAGAGGCCCATAACCCACGTCTAATAAGTAATTTAATAGCCGAACGCCCAGAAGAAAAATCACCCTACGGGAAATATTTCGGATAGAACTGATAGAAGAAACACACCTTGGTCGTACGGTTTCTACAGGCAGATGTGTCCTGCCAATTCGAAGTCTATTTTCAATAGCTCGCTGTATGTAAGGCCTAATGTACAAGTATGTCTGCGGGCTATGCGACAACTTAAAAGTACCACTAAGAAGGATTCCCAAGCAGATGTCCTTTAGGATTAGTATCCTGAAAAGGACAACGGTTCGACCCAAGGAAATAAGATCGCAATGCCAATTGGATTCACCTATTCTAGTTATTAAAAACTTGTCTGTGTAATGTACCCATGATGATAAAAGAATAACAGCGGATCAAGCACCAGGAAATATCGAAGATGACTATTCCCTGATATATCTATTCCGGTACAATAAGCTGCGTCACTTAAGCAACGATAAATTAAGAGGATGGGGTGGACGAGTGGAAGGATGATGGCCGCGTCTCTCTCCGTGAATTGAATCGTTTCCGGTGGCCACGTGTTTCTCTTTCCCCCGTCATATTACCGAGCCATTACTCGTCCGTCGACTTCTCGACTTGGCATTATAGCATGTATCGAGTCATCCCCTGGAAATAAGCACCCCAAGCGCGCCGCGAAAGAAACGGTCCGTGATCTGGCCGATCTCGCAGGGGTGATCTCTCTAGTATTTAGAGCTCTCTTTCTCTCTCTCTCTCTTTCTTTCTCTCTTCGCTGGCCTATGGAAATATCTCTCGACATCCCTGTCAAACTATCCCCATCCCACTTCCACTCCACCCTCTCTCACTCGGACTAGTCCGGGCACATTAAGGGATGAGGAAAGGAGCTCGCGGGATTCCAGCGCAAACAACCCCCTAAAAAGGGGGCCAGGCCGGATCACGAGGAATCATTAGAATCGTTTCGACACAATAGCGCGGTCGCGTGGATCCCCAGGAAGTTCGCCGCGCACGGAAGACTCGCTCGATCGTCAACACCATCGTCACCACCACCCTCTACTTGCATCCTCCTCTTTTTTTCTCTCGGTATCCTATACGCCAGTGAGAAAGGAGTGCGCACACACGCGTGATGTCTAAATCGAGAAAGGATCGCGACTGCGGAACGAAAGAGGAGCACACATACCCGCGCGACTCTTTGCTCGCTCATAATTTACGACTACACGCTCCGAATGATCAGGAGATTCCGCCCCGGCACACGCGTGCTCTTTCACCCAGCGGAACTCCGCATTTTTTTCGGTCACACTGTTCGTTGATATTGGGGGAATTCGAAGATAGTTCGGATAGCTGTGTTCGTTTGCTTCTATTGGAATAATGCTAATGATTCGCAGGATCATCTGGTTTCAAGTAATAGAGCAGGATAACTGTCAATGTTAAAAAGTTAACAGGAGGATGTGAGTTGTGAGCTCAGGTGACTTTCGGTCTGATTGCATTGAGACAGGTCCGATTCTGTTAGGAGAAATTCAGATGGGTGCCGAGCACCTCTCGGTTTCGGATTCTGTATATGCAATCATCCTCATAATCGGCGCGGTTAGTTCGCTGGCATTCAGAATCAAGAGACGACCGCTAGCGAGGATGAGAAGTCCAGAGGGAGAAGGGAGAAGGGTGCAGCATCAGTGTGCTCCCTTTAGATGCGTCGAAGCGAGGAGCCGCAGGTTTGGAAAATATTTTGGTACATCCCCATTGAGGAGGTTTCGCAAGAGAGAAGACGTCTCGAAGGGCCCCGGGCGTACCCCTTAACCCCGAGGTTTCTCGGTGAGGCCGAGAGGACAAGGAGGAAATTCTGACAAAGAGGAGCAGGACGGAGAGTCTCTCGGATCGACAATGGCCGGCGGAAAGCGATCCCCGACCTCTGGCATTGTCGGTCCCCTCTCACCCGGAATCACCCGCAGTGCCCCGTGAAGACGGAGATGCTGGGTACTGGAAGGATGGATCTGGTGGAGGAGGGCCCCGCGTCGCAGGTCGTCGGTTGCCGGGACAAATTTCACCCCTAAACGCGCAAATAAAGGATAAAGGCCGCCAAATTAGCCCGGTGAAAGCGGCATAAATCAAAATATTAGAAAACAGCCGCGTGGATGGCAGTCGAGCTGGATGAAGGATTTATGGGGTTGCTCCACTATGTATATCCCTGGCGTAAAAGTGAGGGCGGCCACAACCATCGGCCTACATGTATACACTCCCTTGCTTCCTCTTCTTCTTCTATCAAGCACTGCTCTTCCAGTTTCATCTCTTTCCCCCCCCCCCCCTCTCTCTCTCTCTCTCTCTCCCCCAGGCTTTCCTATACCCGAGCCTAGCTCTGGCTACCTTTACCTCGTGCACACCTCAGCGGCCACACGTGCACACATAGATGTGAGACCTGCCCTCTCGGGGCACGATGCATTCCGAAGCGAAGCGGCCACGCGGATCAGCAGGACTTTTGTTTAAAACATGATCTATCGCTTAAATACCTAAAGCGGACAATTTATGGCCCTGTGTCGCCCGGTCGGGAAGGTGGTTCGGGGTGGCGCGAATACCCGAGCGAGAAGAGAGTCCGTGAGAGGGTGGATCTTTTTTCTAGTGGGAGCAGCACGTATCTCCCTGCAGGTGGAGTCCCACGGCTTTGAATTCCCGAATCCTCGCGTTTGCTCCTCACTCTCTCTTTCTCTCTCTCTCTCTCTCTCTCTCTCTCTCTCTCTCTCTCTCTCTCTCTCTCTCTCTCTCTCTCTCCCTCTCTCTCTCTCTCTCTCTCTCTCTCTCTTCCTTCCTCCTTTTCCCTGTATCGCCACCCTTCTCACCACCCTCGACCATTCGGAAATTTGACGCGTTCCTTTCAAAGCCGCGAGGTGCACTCCTTTATCGTTTCGACACACTTTCTAAGATGCGCCCCTACGAACGTGAGATAGAGAACACGCCAGTTCACACTTCACACAGTCTACTGGAATCCTTTTCATCGAGGAAATCTTTTCATTCGCCGACGATGAGACGCGACCGGTTCACGGTAAGCAATGAATGCGGATGCAATCACGGTAAGCGTGAAGCATATAAATAGGATATTGTAATTGAGCGCAATGATCAAGTGTTGAGGAGGGGAGTGGTTTCTAAGACGAGGATCAATTATTCCGGAGGCTCGTCCGGTTAAACATAGCGCGGAGACACGGTAGCCGGCGGGCAATCCTTCAACAGTTTTATTGCCGAGTCGTCGTCCAAGAGGACGGAGCCGGAAGGTTGTCCCTCTCGTGACAGGACAACGGCAACACTCGTTACTTACCAATGCGGCGTGCGATAGATGCTACCGGCCGATATAGCCTCGCGATGCCAATGGATGAAAAAGCGAGCGGGAGAGAAGAGAGGAGAGATGAGCTTTCTCGTGAAAAGAGATTCGGTCAGAAGGAAGATGCGAGAGCGGGCGCACTTTAGATGGATAGGTCGATAGATCGAGCAGCGAGCGGATGGACAGGAGAGAGGATTCTCCGTGACCAAGGACGTGAAACTAAGGCTGAGCTGAAACAAAAAGCTAAGAAGATCGCGCCGGAGATTCTGTCCGGTGCGACGGTCCACGGAAGCCGCCTTTCTCTCTCCTTCTCTGTCTCTCTCTCTCTCTCTCGCTCTCGCTCTCTCTCGCTCTCTCTCGAGTGCATAACTCTTGGCGCTTAAGCGCTAAGCTCTCGAATTCTGTTACAGAGATACGCGCCATCGCTTCCCCGAATCCCCGAAGATCTACGTGCCACCAGTTCAACTTTGACACTACTCTCTGGCCAGTTCCAACTATCCGGCTCATTGCCTACTCCACATTAGACGAATCATCGTCGCTATCTTATTGATCCTATCGTTACCGAAGGAGCGATCGAGCTAAATTTAGTAGCGAGCGCGATCTGCATGGCAGAATCCGCTGACGTAAGTTCAGCGGAGGTACACGCTGTCAGGTCGACTCGCAATTCTCGAATCCGATTTCCCGAGGAAAACACCGGGAGCGGAGTCAGTGGGGCCGACTGATTGTCCTTAAAACGGTGAGAGACGTCGAGGAGTCTCGCGTCCTTACGTAAAGGTATCAGCGGCGATACCGTGGGCGAGATAAGAGAGTCGGAGGCAGCGGCAGAGGCGAGGCGATCGCGTACGTAATGTGCGAGGTAGCGAATGCCTGAATAATGGATGTATTTCGGGCATTATCTATGTAGCCGAGCGCGGCCATCGGCGTAGGATATATAACCCGATAACACGTGTGGCCGAGTGTATCCACGCACGACATGGGAATCGGACAGTGAGTGCCGATATGCCGGGCACTGGTCAGATAAAGTGCGCGCACGGCGCACCATGCAGAGATAAATAAAGAAGAGGAGCGAGAACTCGAGTGGAAAAAGCGGAGTTCTCCGAAGAGCGAGGCCGCCGCGCCGCGCCGCGCCGCACCGCGCCGCGCCGCGCCACTCGAAGAAAAGAAGTCGTAGCGAGCGGCTGCTTTGTTAATGCATTTATGTATCGCTGTCGTAACCATATTGACGCGTTCCCTCTTTCCTTCCCTCGAATCCTTCTCTCCTTTTGCAAACTCTTCGCTCCAACTACGATCGAAGAACTTTCCGTCGCGTAACATCCGCCGATCGTCACATCCGAGAGGAGAGATTCCACCAAGAAAAATCTTTCATCATCTCTGCCGGTGCATCAGAAGAGAAGAGAGTTCTCTCCTCTATGCGCTCCAAACATATTCATGGGGGGCAGTGGTATCGTATCATCGCGAGACTGCCTGATTTTCTAGTTCGCTCGATAAAAGCGTTCGAGCAAAATAGGGGTCAGATGGGGAGAGAAGTTTTTTTGCAGGATTAAGGTACTCTAAGATTGCTGTGACTTTTACCAGCGGTTGAAAGAGATTGTTCTCGAGCTCTCGACACTATTGGTAGAAAGGGTGTCATTCCGCTGGCACGATGGTGGATGATGACAGTGCGCGGAGGGACTGATGACGGGATTCCCGACCTGAGAGAACCACTAGTACGAAATAATACCTTTCGACTTGCAAGTGAAAGTTCTCTAGAATGACAGGATCACATAGTCGAGTGGATGTATCTCTGAGATGCAAACTCCTCGCTGTTTGTTTTGGCGAGGCTAACTACTCCGAAGAGGTAGCTGGAGCAGCAGGTTGAGACATTTCTAGGAATATGAGTGAAGAAGATAAGGGATGCCCAAGGGATGATGAAGGAGGCACTAGAAGTGAACTGGGTTGACATACACCGTTGCTTTCCGGTACCAGGAACCGGTGCAAAACGGGGCAGGGTGTTTTTTCCCGGATACCCGCTTTCTCTGTCTCTCTTCCTCTCTCTCTCTCTCTCTCGCTGCCTGGAGGATTATCTGATCCCTGCTCTCATCGTGCGTAAGAACAAAACGCAAGACGCCCTATCTGCTCACGATCGTGTTCCCGCAAACATGATGTACGCGCTGCTCCCGTTATCTTCGAGCAATCGAGGAGACTTACTTATTGTTGGCCCCGAAAAAGCCAAGGACCAACAACACCCTCTCGGGGACCGGACGATTCCAAGATCGCCGGATGAGAGGACGAGAGAGAGAAAGAAAGAAAGAAAGAAAGAGAGAGAAGAAGGCCCGTGTCCTTCCTCGAGGACGGAAGGTAACGGCAGTCAGAAATCTTGTTCCCGTGCTGGTGGTACACGCGGATCCTCTTGTTTTACAAGGCTCGACGTGTCAATCGACGAGAGAGCTCCAGGAGAAAGGACGATAACGAGCACGTGGGTTCCGTTCGTTGCGGTATCTCTCTCTCGACGGGAGAGTGGTCCTAGCTCTCTGTACGTGCCAGCTTCCTTTTCCCGTTTCACTATCCCATTTCGAGTGGAGCGACTCTCGGCGGACGCGACGGGTCCTTACCTTTACCAAAACGTGACTAGCTGCGGGCACCTGGCTATATCCTTAAAACATTGCTCCAACATTACCCAAAGCATACTACCATCTAGTTAAGGCACGCAGCCATCCATCTTAGCTCCAGCAATTCCTGGTAGACCATGTCTACTACTTCCATGCTGAACGCGATATTTAGTAGTTTCTACTATGGCTTGAAAATATTTATTAATGCTAATTTCACGGAATAGAACTACGCTTAATGGTAGGAGAATGTGGCAAGGGAAACTTGTGCTGGTTGCGAGGTGAGAAACCGATATGTACGAAAGAGTGCATGGTCACGGCGATGACGTCGTGACTTAGCAGTGAAAAAGTCGAATAGTACAACCGGCACACCCTGCGGCGAGGAAAACGATCATCGCACAGGTGTAACGCGACGCGCCCAAAATCGCACCTTTCCTCTGCCAAGGTTCGAGTGTCATCCTTTATTATTTATTCCAGTATTTTAATTAAGACTGTCCTAATCAATAATTTGTTAACTTTGCATGGTTCTGATATGCTTCTTGACATTTCTTCTAATTGCGAATCGGAAATAGATAGACGTGAGTTTCTAGTTATGATGAGGGTCCTGGGAAACTGGTTGAAGTCGATGAAGAATCCTCTTTCCTAAGAGATAGCTGGATGTGGAAACCGTTGATTGTTTCTCTGACGGTACAATCGGTGAAACAATTACAAAAGTGGATTACCGCTAGCACGCTGGCGCGCAATGCTTGCCCGCGATTCCGGCCAATTCTGACGAGGCCATCTCCTCGCGCGGGTCAACCTGATCATCGAGGCCGTGAGAAATCCACGAACCCACCAGGAGGAGCACGATGATGCCCTTCTCGTACAGGGTAGAACCACGAACCAATCGAATTAACACATTGTTGCCAGTTGAATGTGCTTATACATATTCTTTACTTGGTTATATTTTCAAATGTCCTTGACTGTTATTCTATTTCCATGTGACAAAAAGCTAATCAAAGTGGTCCCAAGGTGAACAACGCAAGTCTGTCAAAACTTTTATCAGTCAGTCAAGATTAACATGGAAATTCCCAAATCACCTATCCATTTGACGAACCAATGAGCTGGCGGAGAGTCCGCCGACGGTTCGCGATTCCGAGGAGGACAGGTTTGCGCAAGGTGGGCGAGAAAGCGAGGAAATCGCCGGTAGAAGCGTGAAAACGTTCGGGAAACTCGAGCGAGAGTCTAACCCACCGGCAAAAGGGTCCAGCGGGACCCTTTCGACCAAGGGTTTTTGGCCCGGTGAAATTTCGGAAAACGATCTCTGTTCCCTGCCGAGGAGAGAGATTCCACCTGCGGTTAAGCGATATTTCACCGGCGCCACCGAGTGCCCTTTAGGCCTTTCAAAGCTCCTCGAATAATGATACGTTCCTTCGACCAAGACACGCACAAGACGAGTTTTCGGCCAAAAGATGTGGGCCGGATTTTCGGAAATCGCGCAGATCTTCAGCAACTCCTTTGCCTCCTACTGTCGAAGATTCAATGATCGATGATAGGCACTTAACCCAAATTAATGATACGCTCGTTAAGGGCAAACATCGATGCCCAGAAACCACTACAAGCTAATAGAAAAAAAATGTCTTTTCCCTATTACGTTCGACGGGCGCCACTACTTTGCAAATAATTGCTCTGTCCTCATAAGTCTCGCACTACAATCAAAGCGAGAGATTGATCTCGGAAAAGTGCCAAAGCTCGAAAATGAATGTGCATCTTCGTGGAAGAGGAAGAGAGGAGAGCGAGGTGAGATCGAGAGAGAAAGATGATGGTCAGAGTGGTGTTAAAAGAAGAGAGAAATGCCGAAGATGGAGAAGGCCAAGGAAGAAGGGAGCGAGCGAGGGAGCGAAGAAAAAGGAAAGAAGGGAGATGGTGGTCCAGGGGAGTAGTCAGGTAGATGCTAATGGGAGCCCATTGTTTTTTCTCCTCTGTTTTCCTGTGGGCGCATTGTTCTTGCAGCGGGTCCAGGCTGGGCTTCGCTTCATCAGTTAACATTGTCCGTGCATTAGATCGGCCTTGTTCCAAATTCGAGCTGCGGTCTCCCGCGCGAGCGAGCGAGCAAGCGAGGAAGCGCCCTTCCTTCCATCGCATCCCCGAGGAATGCAACGGTTCCCTCGGAAATGTGTCGCCTAGTTGGCAAAAAAGGGCGTACGGCGCGAGGGAAAGAGATCCCGATTTAGGCGAGTTAACGCTCGGCAAGAAAGAAGGGAGCGAAATGAAACAAAGCTGGAGAGGAGGAGTGCTGCCGGTGGATATATCTCGTGTAAACGAGATGCTGCTCTCCACCGTAGAAACACGTCCGAGACACGAGGGATGCGAGAGATACTTCCATCTCCCTTGTTTAACCTGCCCCTTTACCACTGTTTGCTCGCCCGAACAATCGAGCTGGCGCAAAACAAACAAGGGATCGTTTTCACCCAGAACCAGGGAATATGCCCCGTGAAATATTCTAATGCCAGGAAATACACCGAGTGACTGCCTGGCTCTATTGTCTCACTCTTAGTGACTACTAACGAGTTCTTACCACCACCCAGTAGTTTACTCTCTGTGTACTTTCCTACTTTCGCTACGCTCACAACACTCTTCCCTCGACGATCCTCCCTCTTTCTCTCTTTTCTCCTCATTATCGCTACTTCGTTCTTGGTCCAGCCACATTCGACCACACCTTGATACAATTATTCCTAACCCCGAAGACTTTTTCATGACAATTGTTATTCCGGCAAGGAAAGTCGAGATAAATTTGACCTGTTAAAGAGAACTACCTAAGAGAGTCGATCGACTCTTAAGTCGATAGGTGAAGGTAAAAGGCCAAGAGGAAGGTAGAGACAGGGCTAATTCGCGCCGAAGGCAGTGGAGATCGATGTCTCGTTGGAAGTGGGCCCCGAAAGAAACGAGGCTGCCAAAGAAGACAAAGCGGCGCGTCGTGAGGTGGAGGAACAGGATCACGAGGCCGAAAACAAGAGAGGAGCAACAAGAATGATCCTGCGAAGAGCGGAAAGGTATAAGCGCGAACATACGAACATACGACTAGTGCGCAAAGGGTGTTTTCTCTCTGTAGTTATGTCGGGTGAGAGAAAAGATGATGTCGGTTGCATGCACCCCTGGCATTCACTCGGACGGACAAGGGGGTGGTGCCGATATCTCAACTGTAATTTATCACTCGGCTAAAACAAGTGGAAAACTGGCCATGCCTCCCAATGCCACGCTCTCCACTAATCCCGAAGGAACGAGCTAGGGAAAATAGTGTGGCAGAGGCGGCCAGCCATAGGAATGAGACGTTCGCCCGAAGAATCCGGGAGAGAGCACAGTCGAAAGAGGTACGTACGAAGATGGAAAGGCAAAGGAGGCTGAGGAACGAGCGCAGACGGCAAGAGCCATGGACCAGCTCTCATTACCACGCCCCCAGACTTCCTAGTCATTATCTGGTGGTTCCAATAGCGAGATCGAATTTCATCACGGATTCCGGAACGCACATTCCATCCGGGATAATCATCCTTCTTTTCGGCCAATCTTCCAACTCCCAATGCTCACCTGCGTTACTCTGCTGGAACTCTCTCACTCTCTTTCTTTCTCTCTCTCTCTCTCTCTCTCTCTCTCTCTCTCTCTCTCTCATTCGCGTGATCTCCCAGCATTCGCTTGGAAACATAGAATCAATCGGTTGTAAAATTATCCTATACAAGCAACGATGCCTTTTTATTTTCGACTTTAAACGGACACCAATAAACCTGTCGAGGATTGATACTATGATTGGCTATGGCTCACGCGTCCTGGCATTTTTTCAAAAAAGGGGCAGAGTCCTTCGGCTGTGGGAGGAGAAGGATCGAGGGAAGAAGAGGGCGGAGGGCTTCACTGGGGGGCTGGATGTAAATAATTAAAGAGGTCCGGCAAAAACAAATATATCGCTTGGCGCAGGGTGATAGATGATGTTGCTTATTCAGCGTCCCGGATGAAGAGAAGAAGGACTGCCGGAGGAAGAGGCGCGCGAATAGCGGTAGAAGCGGACTCAGGGACAGAAGGGCAAGGGCGAAATTGGAGGAAGAATAGCGCGAGAAGACGAAGAGAAGGAGATCGCCAAGAGTGGGATGCACAAAGGACCGATGGACAGAGAGAAAAGACGAGTGAGAAAGAACGAGGCTCTTTAGGTTCTTGGGCTTGAGATCCAGGGAGGAGAGGGTTCAAGGGCGTGCTGGAGGTTTTGGGCAGGGAAGGCGAGGCAATTAGGAGAGTCAGCAGGGTGCCAAAATCTTTGCCCTCTCCCTTCTCACTCTTTCTCTCTTCCCTAGCATCCTCTTCTTCCTCGACATCCAGCCTCCCCCTACACCCGCCGATCTCTAGCCTAGCATTCTCGTTCTCTTCCTCGTTCTCCACCCATCGACTAACTCGTTCTTCTCGATTTTTTATTCCTCCCCGGGCCACTCGTCGGGTACCCTCTTCCTCATTGCCCATGATCAGGAAGGATGAGCATAACTCCCGCCCTCGATCATTCGAATAATTCGAAACGCTTCACCAAACCCACACCCCAATGGTCCGAATGAATATCGATCGTTCGAGAACGAAAAAGATTATGCCTTTGTTTCTTCATCGTTTGAAAAAGGATTTCACTGATTATTATTATAAATCAATGACGGAATATGTTTACAATTAAGTGCTCTGCATGAGGTAAAACTTTATCACGATGAAAAAAATAGGAGTATGTCAAAATGGACTTCTGATATTGAAGGAAAACTAAGGTTTATTTATCGCCTGGGTATTTTAGCTTTTAAATATAATACATTTGAAACAACAGACAAAAGCGCCACCATTTCCGGCGGCAAATTGCTCAAGCTTTAGGTGAAATGTATCAGATTGGGTGCAGGTAAGAATACCGACCGATGGAAGAGCAACTGTATTAGACTACAGCGCCACGATCGACCACTTTTATACCTAAACTTGCTAGAGTAGGTATCACCCAACCATCTGCCACATGAGTACGTCTCTGGTTATCATTGGACAAATTCAAAACAATCGAGCAACGCGCAAGACGGGATAATCAGGTATTACTATTAAACATAAATATCCAAAGAAAGCGAAAAGATAATGTTTTTGTTTACAGGAAGAAGAATTACGTAACTTGTCAGAGTTCTCAATATAGAAGGGAAATATTGCATTGACAGGGAAAGTTATGTCAATATCAATGCATCCCCAAGTGTTAGGTATCCCTGGTAACGCTAGTTACAGAAGTCAGTGATAAGTTGCGCCCACCAAGGGTTACCGGGTTATGTCTTTCATAAAGGATCGTAACAACAAAGGAAAGGCTTTCGGAAATCCCTTGGAATTCGGGTGATCAACCCTAGTGAGCGATAAATTTGAAGCCCACCAAGATGAATCCTAAAACGAGCGAGCTCTGCAAGACGTGCAATCGTGGAATGCATAAGTATGACATTCCAACGGCGGTGTCTGCGAAAAAGGGCACTTACACTTTCGTCAGGAGTCCCAGAGCGATTCTGCACATCCACAAGAAGTACAGAAATCCACCAGTGTAAGTAAAAAAGCAATATATTTGCGATCTATTTTTCTAGAGTAAACCTTCATGAGTTTTTTGACACTTTGCACCGGGCAAACGTCGAAATCATAGAACACCACTGTAAATAATAATATATAATGCATAACATTACAAATTCATGACGAAAATATCGCTGTAACGTCATATTTTTTATGTTACACTTATTCCATATCCATCTTATATTTATCGGCTATACATCAACTCTATGTACGATCATTAAAACTTTCCAGTACAGCGTACTAGAAAATGAACAATAATTGGTAGGTGCAACTTTTGTAAGATTCTTTTTATAGTATCCGGTGAGTCTGAGGAGAACATGAGAACACTATCGCACGCGACAAATGTGCACTACAAAATATCGCGCCAGATTTTTTCTTCCACTTACTAGAAACTGGCATGCAAGTAGATAGGCGATAACAAGTGTCAGCCGTAAAATGAGTCCCTTCGAGCGCGCGACATCTACAGCAAGAAGTATGGATTTGTAGGGCGAATGAAATAACGCGTACAAAGTAAGGCGGACGCGCGTAATATACATACACAGGGCCGAGCGTTCTGTCTGACCAGTTATAGATTATTCTACTAGCAGCAGACGGGTGGGAACGACCGCTTGATTTTCGCCGGACGCCACCGATACGATCTATCTTCCACGCTGGCGCGCTCTTTTCATGCACGCTCTTATCAACGAGAAAGCGAAAGAGAGAGTGAGAGAGAGCGACGATTTATTTCGGCGTGTCTCAAGGAACGATCGAGGAATATCGACCTCCGACTATAGTCGTCTGCGGGAGGCACATTTATAGCCGGTATTGTTGACTGAAATTCCCTGTCAAGCTCGGCACACCGCGAACACTATAGTCCAGTTATTAAAAGGCCACCACGGCAAATCTATCGCTGCTCGACTCGAAGGCCGTTCTCTTCTCTACTTGGAGCTTCGTTTTCTAACTCTTGGCTAAAACTAGTCTTGGAAAATCACCGGTTATCGAGAAAAAGAGGCGTGCGTGCAATCACTCTACGCATCTTATCGCCCTTGTCCAGAACAAGTGAGGATTTCTTTGGCGTTTCACACGAAAGCCTTGCTTAGAGAAGCGTACCTTTCAAGGACAACCGCAGTGTGTCGTTTCACGCAAGCTGCTTTAAGAAACTACGTCGCATATAAAAAAAGCGAAGGAGTCGTATGTAAAATGAAAAGCTTATTAATTACGTTTAGAGAACTGATTAAGATTGGGCAGGCATATCTTCGGAGGTAAATAAATTTGAAATAAGGAAGATTGAGCTATTGGCTTGCATTGAAGTCTCGTAAAGGATAAACGGGACTAGGTGTTAAAGTCACCTATGATTTGAACCCCTTGTGCTTGGGGAACTTAGGCATGCGCAACATTGGCGGTGGTCAGCGTTATTGAGTGGAGAGGCCGAGGTGGAAAAAGTACATGTACGTGCACGTAGAGCAGGGTGTCTGCGTTCTATACCAGAGAGGGTCGATTCCTAAGGACATTGTCCAGTCTATGAACTCCGCCATGCGATCGCGTCGGTCAGTAATGCCCCGAACGCCGTGCAACTCGTGCCGCTCGAGCCTCCCACTTTTTCCTCACGATCTTCCAAAGATTCCACCTGAATCTACCTGTTAAACAACTGCTTTTCAATTCTATTCTTTAATTGAGTAATTAAGTGCTCGTTCTACCGGAAACTTGTCCGGGATTAAAAGAATATAATTTCGAAAGCCGGTAAAATGATTCCTTTGAAACTCAAAGGCGTGCACTTGATGAACATGAATGTGGGACAATTTTCCTCGACTCGGGGTTAAAGGACACCTATGGGAATTAAATCGATCAATGGCGAGTCAACTTCGAGATCGATCACACGTTTAAAATATTCGTGAAGCGAGCTATTTATATTTAGTGAGCGCCAGGACGTGCGACTACGGCGCGATCACATCCATTGCGTATCCTGAGTGAAAAGTCAAAGATGCCAACAGAAATCTCATCTCTCGCGCCGAACGGCGATCTAAATCATTCATCTAAGAAACCACCGGCATTTACAGTTCTCCAGAAGGATGGTTTAGATTCGAGTTTACCTCTCCTCCACATAAACGGGCAGGATCATCAGGATTCTAATGGAATCAGCGATCTCAATACCACCAGAAATGGATATTACGCTCGAAAGCGAATTAGCAGATCAAATGAACATCTTGTATTAGCGAGTCTGCAATCAAGTCGAACAAGTCCTTTGAAGAAGAAGCCGCAGAGTCGTAGTCAAGAAAGTTTGAATTCTCTGGAACGAGCGCCGACCGTGAAGTCCAGTATGACTTTATCCACGGAAGACTTCAACGAAGTGTTAAACGCAAAGCTAAGGAAGATCCAGGAACGACAAGATTTGGATCAGGGTCGCAGGAGTTCGAGGCGAAATCAATTGCCATCGCCGCCGCGGCGAAAGCCTTTCATCACCACGGTGAAAAGCGGGGAGTTCCTACAGCCACCACCGGAAGTGGCTGCTTTATTGGGCATCGCGCCCAATCACTTTGAGAACGATGAGAAAGAGCAAGTGTGCCCTTTGAGATCGAGGTTCAAGCCGTTGCTGTCGCTCGGCAAGCGGCCGGAAGTACGTCACAGTAGCCACAACGCTCGGTGTCCGGCGGCACTCAAGGCCACCGTCGATTTTAGCCTTGGAATGATCAACGCGACGACCATGGCGGCCTCGACCTCCGGCGAAAGGTCGAACCTCCTCGCCAGAAACTCCGCGAGCACGTAAGTCTCTCGCAACCCCGGAAGTCACTGCGTCTCACTGACTAACATTAATGTTTTAATGGCTAATGACAAGACAGGAATTATTTGATGATTTATTATGTATATTTTTATTCGATATTGATAAAAAGAAAATACTATCGGATTCCGACGTTTGCCCCAAAACCTGAGGAATTTTTGAGAATTCCTAATATTATCCCTTCTAATATATATGTATAATTCTTTGATAGAAAGAATCTTATTTTAATGCTGTTTCTAGCGAACAACCAGTTCCATTCACGAATATAATGTTTGACCGACGGGTGGTTCGCGGTAGTACTTACGCCATGGCTCCACCGCTCGTAAGTTTACAACTTTCCAGAAACTAGAGCTCGTATGAAAGAAAAATTTAAAAAAACATGTAGGGGAAAAGACGATTTCGGGAATGGATTATAGATCGACGGCGACCAATCGATAGCAGCGCGTCAAGCAGAAGCGAGGAGGAAACATTTGGCAAGAAAACGAGAGCAGCTTCAAGCTACAAAAGCCGTATGCAGATCAGGATCACCACCGCCAGTTCCGGGTCGCAAACACGAGCCTGTTCAGACTGAACTCTTTCTCGAAGAGGTAGCGTGAATAATGATTATTCCTCCTTGCCATTTCACTGTCCTCTCGAAAATCTGCCCTGTAATCGGCGAATGCAAATCCCGCACTGCATTTTACTTAGCTGTTCGAGAAACCGGACGAACTCGAGATAGCAACGCAGACGGATTACTTCCTGGACAGGCCGAAGACGCCCGTCGAGTGTCCCATAAAGGTTGGCCAGGATGCTTGTACTCAGATCAACGACGGCGACGTGAGTATTCGATCTAACAGATGAATCACGCGTGATAGAAATTCTCTAGCGAAACTTATAATTTCTTCAAGTTATTCGACTTCGACTTGGAAGTTCAACCGATTCTTGAGAAGTTGGTGGGCAAAACGATAGAACAAGCTTGGACGGAGGTGATGGAGGAGGAAGAGGTAGCTGCTTTACAAGAGCAGCAGAGAAAGTTCAAGGAGCTAAGAGATGCCGAAGTGGCTGAAGCCAGAAGGCTCGAGGATCAGGAGCGGCGACTGAGAGAAGAGAAGGTACGATATTCTAAGATCAGGGTTGTTCAACTATTATCGAAGGAGGAGCTTCTTCGTTTAACAAGTAATTAAATGTTGCAGGACCAGAGACTAAGGGAGCATGAACTAGCGCTTAAAGCACAGAAGGAGAACGAAGATAGAGTAGCAGCGTCGGTCCTACTTACCGGATACATTGCCGAATTATTGCCGTCGGTTCTCGAGAACCTGAAGATGGCAGGGTTTCTGCTCGACGACGTCAAGACTGGTATATGAGCTTGTTAGCCACAGTTTCTTTAATAGGTCAATACATTTAACTATTAATCTCATTCAGATATTGAAGGTGGATTCATGCCGTGGCTTATGAAGGAAGTAAAGAAAGAGATCGGCAATGTCGTCGGGAGCAGGGAACTTTTAATGGGTAATAAATTATTATTACTAATGCTATGAAAAATAGTTAAAAAAGAGAGTTCGCCAATGTAAAGTGTAAATTAAATGCAACATTCGCGCAACATTGGGACACAATGAGTAAAAGTCGTTGCTAAGCCAGGGTAAGGTTGACATAAAATCAGAGATCAGATTCACGAGTAGCAATGCGGCAAGTGGATTTGCCAGAGTAAAATGCTAAGTTCTGGAAAGAAAGGGAGAAGAATGCGAAAGAGAAAGAGAGAGAGAGTGAGAGAGAGGATGCAGCAAGGATCCAAGTGTCTATTGGGACAGGTTCATTAAAACCCTGAAAGGACGGCTTAAGCCGAAAGCCATAAGGCTATAAGCTTCAGGTACGGTGATCGGAAAGCGTGTCTGGTGCCAGTATGTCGCGACGTGCCAAAATCCTCACTGGCTCCTCTTTCGACTCTGGCCCACCGTAACATCCTGACGTCATAAATAATCACCTTATTGGCTTGCCGTGATTCCGTGAAGAAACCTTTCGAGGCCTCCGCCATCGACAGCCAATGAATGACGAGCCCTCCGCCGCCATAGATCTCGCTAATCCACCCACTAGTCACAATACTGCTTTTTTCGATCATATCCAGCCCACTTCTAGAAATCACCTTTCAGTTCCTCTTTGCAGAAATCATAACGGAGATCCTGCGGAACCGAGCAGAGGTTTATAAGAAGCTGGGAGAGGAGTACGATGCTTCCAAGGAGAGGAAATCCACGGAAGCGGAGGATGATGGTGGCGAGGCTGAAGTCGATTCGAATTTCACGAATTATGAAAGACTCGAAATCGCCTCTGGCGAGTTTAACGAAGATTAATAAAAGTAAAATGATTACTATGTTATCTATAAGTTTAAAAATCTTGCTATAATTTATATAGATATCTTAAGTAATACATAGGATTAAGATCGTTCGGCTTAGCTTTTGTAATGACGCAAGAATTACGTCTGCTTTTTCGGGCGCGTAAAACTGGGACTATTAACACGCTCGTTTAGCTTTCGAGAGTCCGTTTGCCAAGGTTTTAACGCTGCTCGATCGCAGCAGAGAGACGAGCAAATCATAGTTAGCTTTGGATTTAGGGACACCTTAACCAGCAGTGGACCTGTGCTCCTCCCTATCCACCTCCGCCACCCCGGAACCCCGCGCCGCGGTGGCTTCTACATTTAAGCAGTGTACACAGCTGCGAGACAAATCCATCTCCCGCGATTGCACCCTCTGACGGGTCACTGCTCGCTATCCCTACGACAAACATTAGGTTGCTACCACCACCACGACGAGCGGGGCCTCCAAAAATCCATCAGAAATTAATTATCGATCGTTCCTTTGGCTTTCATAGAAAAGATGTAAATCGAAATAGTCACGCCTTGATCTATTAATCGGACCGGCGTCCATTTGATTGATTTCGGAATTAATAAGAATACCAGTGTTTAGACCAAGATGATTTTCAAAATTAGATCAATGTTAATAACTTAGATTAATTTTGTAAATGCATCTTTTACAGATAAAGTTGATGATTTACCAAAGAAAGGCAGGAAGCTATCAGACAAGAGCGCAAGATGCAAATACTTGCAGAATGTTACTGCGACTGTACAATGATAACGTAAACAAATTTCAATAAACAAACGTTTAATATTTATATCCTTGTCTTTCCTAACTCGGATCTATGTTATTCTAACAAACAGTGGGGAAGGCATAAAAAGTACAAGGCGGCGCGTGGCGAATAGTCCGGGATTACGAAACTCGCTGAAGAAAGCTAACAGCTGAGGAGACAGTGGATAAGAAATGGAACAGTATATATCCGATCGGCTGGACCGGATGTAATATTGTTCCTCATCCCAGTGTTATTCTAGATTAGCCGACCTAAATCAGGAGTCGGAGGGCGCGCGCTTCGACCCCGAAACTACCGCTCCATTCCCAAGTATTTACTGCACTCTAGTCGAGAAGGTAGAAAGTCGAGGTACGAGAAGTACCTCTTTTTCGCTCGTAAAAGACCGAACCCAATAGAAACTGAATGGCGATTCATGAAAGACTGAAGATTCCAGTTTGCGATAGCAAAGGATGAGAGTCGACCAACGGATGATTCAGAATCATCGGTCAGTGGACTCGAGTTCAAGATTTTAGCAACGTGAAGTCTAAATCATGGCGAACTTGACGCGACTTGTCTATTCCCAACACCTGCCCCTTTCGAGTTGGATTCCTTTTTATTAGATTACATAGCGTAGACCTGCGGCATACCTGCCTCCGCGCAGGGATGCAGGTGAAGTCAGGGAAAGAGAGAGAGGCTGTCGTCGGTGGTGCCAGAGTGTCGGCGACAGTGTCGCGTTCACGGTCTACCGAGGAAAGACAACGGGCCAGACATCGCCACCCTACGCGAATTCTTACTACGCTTCGATCACCCGAATGACCTACCGACAATGCAACAGGTTGAGGGCTCCTTTCAAGCACTGACCATTAATGAGCTCTCCTTTTGTCATTGACTGGGCTCTGCCCACTGTCTCCGACAAGCAGCGGTACAACAATAGCCTGGAGTAAAACTCAAGTTTCCAGCAGTCATCGAGCGCCTGATCAACCGCGGCGATATCACTAAGCCGATCTCTTGGCCACTCACGAATTTTCTTACTCCTATAAAGTCTCTCTCTTTTTTCCCTCCTACCTCATCAGGAAAGACGGCTTCTTACAATTACAAGTAGTACCTTCTTTAAGGGTGAAGCTGGAACGTTCTTTCGGGGTTGGTACTTCCTTACAGGTCGGGATATACAGTTAGCTAGGAACCGGGAGATACTGGCGACAGCCGAATGCAAGTAGTCTAGACAGTATTGTCTGTGTTCGACTGAGCGCGACCAAGGCACTCTTTTACGCACTACGATTTCTGGTTAAGCGATCTTCTACCGATGACACGCCGTTGACAATGACCGGGCAGCTGATAGTAAGACAATTGGAATACCGATTCTAGGAACGATTCCAGGCTAAAACCGAAGGAAGGGTAATTCGTGCTAGGAGACGAGGCTCGGATGAGATAAGTTCATCTATCGAAAAGGACGGCAGAAGCCGACGGTAGACCGCGAAAGTAAAAAACCTGTCGGGCCGAATCAGGATTAGATCGATCATAATAGGATGAGGTTTCACGGTGAATTGAGGTCGGCACAGTTTTAAAAAGCCACCCACCCTCTTTAAAGCAGCAAGCCCCCTCGCCCTGCGTAGATCGCGGGGCTTGACGAGGGGGACATATTGTATTGGATTAAATTAAGCAGGGGTCCATCCTCGCGCGCGCGCGCGCGCGCGCGCTCCATGTATTATATGCACTAAACTTGTGTGCCAAGTGAGTCGTGTTTTTAGGGAGACTCGAAGGAAGGGACTCTCTTCAAGGTGGGGACAAGTAACCCCACCACTGATCCAAGCACAGGGGGGCCTGACATTATTTCCTCATGTGACCCGTGTCACCTGCGTCTCTACTGATTTCGCTCTCGAGTTCAATCGTCCTCTGGTCGATGATTTTTCAGCCTGCAGTACTTGATACACTCTTCTATAAACTGTCCCTACTGTCAATGTCCTATTGTCCCATTTAGATATAAGTAAAATATATAAATTAATAAGCCTGAAGTAAAGTACAATGATTTGTTTTATTGGAAATACGATTTTACTTGGTATTCTGGATGAATTGAAATTTGGAAAACTGGAGAACCATATGTTCGATTTCTGTTCGTAACAATACGACTTCTAGCTAGATGAATTGACTCTTAAAATCAAGTAAACAGGAGCTAATGGTTAAATACGATCTGAAACGCGGGGTGCGGGACTCCCGTGGAGATGTGTTGTAGGGTATTCAACGGGCACGTGTCGTATTACAGGGCACTCGGCTTCACGAGACACGAGCAATATGTCGGCGGCACGCGACCACACGAAAACATCTACATTCTGACTTTAGCCCTCGACGCCTAATCTAATTCATGATTGGCGAAATACCGTCGCTTGCTATTGTATATAAATAATTAATTTTTGAACTTTCCCGAATGGTTCAGAAATCGATTGATCGAGTGTCAAAACTGATAGAAAATATGAAACCAGTGGCAGAAATGCGGGAATTGTGTCGAAAACACAAGGAAAGGCCATCCTGAATAATTAATTTCTTCTAATTCTGACAGTTTTTCCCATGTTTTCCATACTCCCCGACTACTTCTGGGACTGAAATTTGGTGGAGGATATTTTATAAATATTCTCTTGTATAATTTTATTCGATTTCCAAAGTTTTCCTAACTTTCTGAATTCCTCAGAATTCAGTGATTATTTAATAAATATCAAAAAATGCACGTGATAAACGAATGACTGCGTGTTCTAATGACAGGTCAGGAGATCATGGGGATGGCTCACGACCAATATTAATAATACATAAGTCAGTGTCTTCCACGAGCAACTATTACAAGCAGGGTGCACGTCCCGTACTTTTGACACTTGCGGAACCGAGACGAATCACCTTTATGGTCACCTCCCCGCACAAGCGACCATAATCCCGAAGTTCACCCCGTAGCATCCCCGACGAAGCTGCATCGCGGCGAATATCGTAAAGGGGCAGAGAACAATAAGATTTGTTACGTGTCTACGTGGCAAAGGGGTCCACTCTCGTACACATCTCGCTACGCTTCTGGACCTCCGGAAGCTCGCCGATCTTAGTCTCGATTTATGCAAGTATATACTAGTCAGCTAATGATTAAACGATGCAGAAACCTTGTGACGGATCACTGAAGTACTTGAAATCCCCCACGTGTATTATATTAAAATCGATATTAAAATATGCCGCACGAGAGACTCTCAAAAACTTTGACATACTGCTGGAGCGTTTTGCGATAGAGAAAGATAGCGATTTCTAGAAACGCATGTTAATTCTTGATCCTATCTAAATGTCCTGGGTGCAGATACTGGAATAATCGGTGGTGATTGGATGAAAGATGCTAGATGTCCGAGATCAGAGCGAGCACGTATGATCGACCACCGAAAAAATCGGCCGGTCTGCGCGTGCGAGGGATGCAATCGAGGATGGATCATGGTTGGTGAAAGTCGATGCAAGCAGGCAAGCAAGCAAGCACAAGTAAGTAGAAGAGGGTGCAGAGTACGCGCAGGCTTATTTTGAGCATCGCACGAGGGGCTAGCTATAATACGTAGATGATAATCGCGATATTAATATCGCATTGGGAAGCGCGCACATGCGTGCAAGGGCCCATTGGTCACGGCGGAACACTTGCTCGCCCACCGGATCGTTCCTCTCGATACCCTCTCTCTTTCTCTCGCTTGCCTTTCTCTGAATACACCCTGATTTTAGAAAGAGAGACACACCGAGGGGGTGGCACCCCAACCCTCAATGCGGGCTCCAGCCAAAATTTATCCAACAGCTATGGTGAGGAAGCTGCTAGTGCTACCAGGGTACCATTCACCTTTCTAAAGTGCATCCGCATTTGAAATCCAATTATAAATAATAGAAAGTAGTAATTGTTTAAACTAATATTCAGGTAAATACAATCAAATTATATTTGAACAATTAGTAAATTTATAGGAAAACTATGGAAAACAAAAGGTAGGGTTGAAATGTAGAATGTAAAGGGCTCGGATGTCTGGAACTAGCAAAGGCTAGTCGGAGGAATGGTTTCCTGTACATAGTGGGATGCACGCTTTCAAGTGCTGGGGGAATTGAGAAAGAGAGGTTGTGGGGAGTGGTTCTAGCACTGGTCCAGGGGATGGTGCGGCTTGCGAACACTCGTGTCATTCCCTGGTCCCGCACCATTCACCCTGGGATGAATCACATCAGCTGCGCAAGGTCCGCACCAAGAAGGAACCATGCTCTTCTTCTGGTTCCTTCAGGGTGGCAAACTTCGCTTAACTCCTCACTCGACAATCAACTTCCTGACTCTCAATTCTTCTACTTCTAACAAATTTTTGAAATCTGTTAAAATTTAAGAGCGCCTCTAATGTTCGAGAGAGTTTCCTCCCCAAAGAACACCGATAATGCTAAGAGTTTCCTGAGCCCGATAAAGATCGTCGTATTAGCTTAAACGAGCTGCGCGTTAGACTTAAAGAGTCGGTGCTGGTAATTAGCAGGGAATACCTGCACCTGCGTAACTCTCGAGATTCTACTGACAAAATTCTAAACCGTTCATTAGGCTCGGCTCTACGGGTTTCCAAAAATTACAGGACCGATATCCTTGTTCAATACATACGACATATTGCAAACGATATTGCAGACGATATTGCAAATTATAAGAAATGCATTCAAACGGATAGATTATTTCATGTTCAATAGAGCGTAGGATAAAGTGCTTGAAAGGTGCGATGCGAAAGGTGCACAGTGGTTGACTGTGCAATGAGATCATTGAATCACAGGGACAAGCTTTAACCAAGAGGGTAAGCACGCTTGAGTAAGTGAGAGATTCGAGTGTACGAGATACATCTAGATCGACGAACGATTAGGCAAATCCGTGTATATCTCGATACGACGATCTACGCGCGGCTGCGAGAAGAATGAGCCACTTAATTTCCTAATCAAGCGTTGATTCAGATGCACCTTTCGCCAAGGCACCCCTACACTCAAAGGGACACTGGCGCGTACTGGCCTGCAGCTGAGCCAAACAATGTCCTTTCACATGAGGCTTTTATAGCCCCATCAAATGTCCAGGAGGCTGGTGAGATGTCCTGCCAAAGGTTTCCTACGTACGCGAATCGTGTCCGTCTCAAGTGACCGATAGTTTAACAACAACTCTATTAAATCCTGCCCGACTGTCATTATTGTTCAATGACAATTTTTCAATTATGTTCATCATTATCGAAATAAAAGACAGGAAATTGGTGGCACTAGTTTCAGTGCGTAAATTGCGAGTAAATGATATATTGCAAGAAGATAAAAGGGTTGCAGCAAGGGTACTTACGATTCACTTCGGGCTACCTGCACCTGCACTGATGTAAAGTGTTATGTGCGCTCAAGTGGATCGAGAAAATGCGGCGGCCACTGTGACAGCCAATTGCGTGCGGGTGCCGAGACACGCTGGCGCCGATCGCAGACGATTTTCATCGAATTGTGGTGCCAGTGGCGCCGATCATCTTCTCGCTTGGTCAAGCATCCGCGAATTGCGGTCTCGTACCTGCAAAGACAAGCACTTTCAATTAGCACCACCGGCGACGATTTGCAGAATTACCTATCCCTCCGCCCCGCCCGGCTGCTTAATCAGCGAGCGTTAAAACAATTCACGCGCGTCGATTTCCGCGCGAGCGATTTTTAGACGCGACCTGCTCTCCTTCTTCCAGGGAAATCGGCATTGAGCGACATTGAAAAACATGCACGCTTGAATGAGCTACTCACCCACCGTAAACTCGAGAATTTTGTTAATCCCGAATCTAGCTTACAACTGCGCAGCTTAGTTGCTTCATGGGAAAAGCAAAAGTTTAATAAACAAGTCGTAATCATTTGATCTTCAATGCACCTGATCTATACCGAATTCTACATTGCACCCTTCAGGCGCCACACTTTACGACGTGCCCCTTGCCACGCTTCCCACCCCGAAGGAGACCAATGAGGCTTTAGTAATAACGAACGGGGCGGGTCCACGGATGAGGGATAATCGTAGCGATCTTACAGCATAAAATATGAAAGGCCAAATCAGTACCATAATAAAATATTGTTCCTAAAAATATTAAAAATAGTAAGAATATACTATAACATTGTTGTGTCAGAAGTAAACAGTCAAGAAGAACCAAGGCTAGTTCAGCTTACATATTAAGTCCTATCAAAACCAGAATTGCAGTCGTCTAATGCAATTACGATGTACAGTTCAAGTTACAATTTGACTTCCAAATGAAATTGCGGTGTTGATACAGGGAAAACAGATCGTATTATGAGTAGGAGGCTGGACCGACGAGTGCAGCTGCATGCACCTTGCAGCCTAGCACGTGTCGAGTTGAGGGTTGGTCGGAGGGGGGTGAATTGGGGGGGAATATGCCAGTGGCGTGTAAGGGGGTATCAGGCGTGAAGCCTGGAACAACGTAGCCGGCCTCCAAAAAGAGTGGTTTGGCTAACCACGACAGGCACCCCCACCCCCGAACGGCCGAGGGGTTGACCAGCAGCCTGTCAGGATTCAGAAATCGCGAAGCAACCCCTGGGCGGCTCTTTAAATACAATTACCGATCTACTCGCAACCGGAAGAGGGTTCACCTAGCTTGGGGTTCACGCTTCGCCAGGGGTGGGGAGAGCGCAACCACCCTCGACAACCGATTCCGAGCGCAAACCCCCGGAACATATTTAAGCCTCGTGCTTAGAACGCTCGCATTCAGTCTGCACCAAAACTTCGCGTTATAATCATCGTCGACACTTTGGACTAGTTGAAAACACCTGATCCTACAATCGAGATCCATTAATATTCGGTTCTCCAATTGTGATTTCTACACCTGCCTGTTTCCTCACGATTGTTTGAGACAGCAGTGTTTTTCATTAAAGACCAATCACCACTCTTGGAATGGTCGAGGAGATTTAATGAAAAAAGTGCAGTTCGACGATTAAAAAGCTTCTGTGTGTGTGTGTGTGAGACTTTCAACACCGCTGAATGGAACCGCGAAGCACTATCATGTACCCCATCATCCCTGATAATGCTATAATGATGAGTATCGAAGCACTAGAAAGGACCACTCTCTCGGAGACTTGTATTGGAAGGCCCATCGTAAGAGCTGCAGGACTTCTTGGGAGAGATTCCTGCACCGAAGTCATCGATGTCAATCGGTTGTCGCAGAAGAGCACATCAGTTATTCAATATGTAAGTATCCAAGTTCAATTCTATTGAATATTTTTATACTTCATTCACGAATCTCGACCACTTAGTATAAATTTATTTCGGCTGACAATAACTTGCTATTTTCGCTAATAGTATTCTGAAAATATTTTATATTTCATAATTCTGTTTGAAAATCGGTGCGAGATTCGTAATGGAAATGTTCTCGGCTAATGGGGGAGAGGAAAAAGTACGGATGAGCTAACGGTGAACTGATTGCAGGTCGAAGTTGCTGATGCGGAAGGCCGACTCTACTGCGTAGACGGTGTCGTCAGTACACCCTGTTGGCTGAAAATTGTCACTTTGGCTAAGGACTGCCATAGCTGTAATGTCCTGCTAATGACCACTGAGAAGGGAGTTGTCCTTAAAACTATAAGAACTATACCTCCCGGCGAGCCTTTACTGATGTGGTTCACGGAACATATCTTGGCAATGTTGAACATGCCATTCCTGACGCCCTCGAACATCCAAGGTAAGATTCTTCTTCTTTGATCTTCGAATCTACCACTGTCAAAAATACTATTTTTCTATTTCTCGTATTTAACAAATTAATTCTTTAATTTCAGGTCAAAACCGTTACATTTGCCACATGTGTAACAATCTGTTCGAGTATCCAAATCCACTGAAGATCCACTTGGCGCTGAAGTGCAATCGCTTGGATACCAATCACCTATGGACCCTTTTGGCGAAAGAATTTGCTTCACCGCCCAAAGCCAGCATGTCCCTGAGTTTATTTCCACGATCAACCTTCCGATTCGAATTGAGCAACTCTCCCCACACATCGCCTACTCGGATATCTCCCATTCTGGTGGAAACGATGGAATCCAATGTTTCCTTGACAAACAATTCGCCAAGTTCCTCCAATCAGCCATCACCATCGTCTTCAAACGAACCGTCGCCGAACTCTTCATCCACGCAGATCTCGCCCAGCTCCTCCACCCAAGTATCTCCAGTGAGAAACAATCTTGGCCACCGAAATTCGGCGTTCAAACCCTACATGAACCAAGGAAATGTCTTCGCAAGTATCTGCCCACCGGCTAGAGAAGAAACTGTCATGAACTTCAGCGGTGTCCAGCCACAGCAGCGACCCACTCCACCCATGAGAAGTGACGTTCACGCTGCACAGATGGAGACGATCGTCAGTAATCTCGGCAAGTCGAAGCAGGGCCACTTGTGTATCTACTGCGGCAAGGTCTACTCGAGGAAGTACGGCTTGAAAATCCATATCAGGTAAGATGTTGCTCGATATCAATTTCCCAAATATCTTCTACTGTTTTAATTCTTGAATCCCTTTATCTAACCTTATTACGTATGTGTTCCAGAACTCACACCGGCTACAAACCACTCAAGTGCAAGTTCTGCCTACGGCCTTTTGGTGATCCGAGCAACTTGAACAAGCATGTGCGCCTTCACGCCGATGGCGAAACACCCTACAGATGCGATCTCTGCGGCAAGGTGCTGGTCAGAAGACGAGACCTCGAAAGGCACATAAGATCGAGACACCAAGAAAACGCGGAACACTTATCGGACACGTCATCCGACGGAATAGATGTCTAGTGAGTCAAGAACTTCGCTGAAAAATCTTGTAAAGACTAATTGAAACGAGATCGACTGCCACGTCGAGCCGCGTTTACCCTGTACATTTTAAAGACTTGTTCATCGATGGTCAGAGATCGAATCTTCCACTCTCCGACTGATCCAATCCAGAGTTCATTGGGTATACCACAAAAACGTGATATGTTAATGTACTGAGAAAGCACCTATGATCGCAGATCCCCTTGCATTCAATGTTACAGCTGAGCTGTAGCTGCGTATGTCTGACCATTGACTGAACGAGCGCCACTAGAGCTTGTTGCGATATGTAAACACTTCGGAATAAGAAAGCCCTATTTTTATATGCCCGCCCAACTATTAGATTTAAGCTCATTGTTATCCTAGTCTGTAGTCGTAAAATCAAAATACATTTGTTACTATATTCAATTCTTGTACTTTCGTACTGTCAATCACCTCCCCCTCTCCAATTCCTGTGCACTTGCACTCTATTCAACGAAACTTACTCAGATTCTTGAAGCGTAATACAAATATCAATAATCAATGAATCAAGTAGAAAAATATATAGATAGCACTAACCTGGAGACAAGAAGGAAATACAGGCAATTCGTCGATGAATAATCACTGCACAATCACTCGCGAAAAACGGTGGTTAAAAATGCGCATCCATTCGAACGAGAGAATGGCGGGAAACTGTCGGTATAGAAATGGAACTAACTAGCAGTGCCCTCATGGACCACAGCACCGTACTAAAGTGTCGTCTGCAACGTAGTCCGTAAACCCTCGTTTGCTCTGAATCCGGACTGCAAAGGGTGCTGGCAGTCACCGAACATTTGTACCTATTGTTGCCAATTGGATCTTGTGAAAAACAAGTAGAAAAATCAAAACTGTGAGTATGAGTGAACGGTTGTCTCAGTGAATGAGAACTTTGTTTCATGATAACGCTGCTCCCGAACTTGTTCGTGAACTGTACTTTCTTACTGTATTATAAAGATGGGTTATGCATGTATCTCGATCTTGTGATGTAACAGTTTTGTAGAAGCGCAGATATCGGTATTATTTATTGGGAATTGTATGTGAAGATTGCATTGAAAGTCGGATCTTTTTGTGCAGTGAAAAATGGCCACCCTCGCACGCAGCCTGAGGCCCGTACTCCGATCCATCCGCAGCCAGACCAGAGCTTATGCCGATGTTTCTGGTGACCAAATGAAATTCACTTTGGCCGGTGCAAATCGGGTAATAAGCTATGACAGGATTGTAAAATTGTAGTGAAAGTATTAGTGATCCGTAAGGAATCAAAAGTATTCGCTTATGACTACATTATGAATGATGATCTCTCACAGGTGTTCTACGATCAAGTGGCCATCAAACAGGTTGATGTACCATCTTTCTCTGGGTCGTTCGGTATTCTGCCAAAACATGTGCCCACTCTGGCTGTGTTGAAGCCTGGCGTAGTCACGGTTTACCAGGAAGATGGACAGACCAATAAGATATTTGTCTCCTCGGGAACAGTCACTGTCAATGAGGATAGTAGTGTACAGGTCTTAGCTGAAGAAGCCCATAAAGTTGATGATTTGGATAGTTCCAAGGTCCAGGAGATCATGAGCAAAGCACAGCAAGAACTTTCATCTGCGTCATCAGAGGTGGATAAAGCAAAGGCAGCTATTGCCGTGGAAGTTGCAGAAGCCCTTCAAAAGGCATTGCAATGAATGTATCTAAATCATGCACCGCGTAATTTTAATGAAACCGCTCGTAATATAAAGACTTAGGAAGAATATGAATTACATCCTTGTTATGTTACTGTACAAAAATGCAGTATGAATAAATATGTAACTGCCACATTCAATGCACCTTCCTTATTTTACAGTATGCGCATCTGCGTTACAAATTTTATAAAATAACATCTTTATTCGGCAAATGAAAGGTAATCAGATATCAGTTTTTCAATACAATTTATTCCTGGTTAGCCTGACCTTGTAGACAGAAAATTGCAAAAATAATGTGATAGCTACTAAGTTGTCCTAGAAGTAGACATTTGCCTATAGGTTTAACGTAATACTTAAAAACATCTCATAGAACATATACATTAACAATAATGATAGAATATTAACAATAAATAATCTTTAACATCTTTGGCTATTATTAAAAGGTAGTCTGGCTTGCACGTAATAGATGATAGATGGTATTAAGAAGAATAGTTTACCATCGGCGCGCGTTAAGTAAGAAACATTTTAAGCTTTCCTGATCGCTATCCAAGTATCAAATATACAACATCTTTTGTAAAATAGAATTTGTTCGTGTAAAATTACATCTATCTCTACCTTTTTTGTACTATTGCTCTTTTCGTTTGGAAGCTCGTTTGGCACCAGAGTTGTACGTTTGAAACCTTTATATAAAAATCTAGAAACACATTGGCACACGCTTAAACCATTGTAGCCTCTACGAAAGTCTCTTTAAATACATATCTCTGTACATACACTCTCCTCTTTAGTCATATTCTTAGGATATAACAACAAGTTTACACATAAATCACAAGTTAAAGCTAAGCGCCCTAATCTAAATATTGCAACGAATCCTTGGAGAATATGCTTAAAAATATACAAATCATTTTTGCGATATGACTAGTCAAATGACACTTTACAAATTTCATTGGTTTTTGGCCAATTGACATTTCACTAAGGTGGGTAATAATTTTTCTCTGCAACAGGAAGAATTAACAGTGCTCTTGCAACAACTCCGACTAAATACTTTCTGCAACTGTTGTAATGTTTTTAAACAAATGACTACGCAACAAGACCCACAGTTGGCAGGGTCGGCTTCGCACGTGCAGCCGCTTTGCGACTGAGTAACGAAGTCAGCGACAGCCTTCAGCTGCGTCCCGGTTTTATTACTTTCCCCCTCTACATCATTTGAACAACGCTGACAATTCTGTACCTGATCACATTTACAGTCAACGCATTTACATATATCTGCTTCGGCAGTAATTTCTTGCAGGACATTACGATTCTTTCTATTTTTCGAGCTCCCTTCTTTTCGAACACTGTTGTTGATCTCCTGACGTGCTGGGAGTTCAGTAACCACCGATTCATTTGTCAAGCTAACATTTTCAAGCTGTTGCAGTGACTCCAATGGATTCTCTAATTCAAGAGGGTATGGCTCAGGGCCGACCAAATCGACCAATGAATGAACCGCAGTAGGAAAAGCGTTTGTCTCTGACCACGATTGAGTCCTAAGAGCGGGTGCAGTTGCGAGGGCCATAACATCCACCCAAGGCGAAGGAATCTCTTCTTCGGATGCTATAGCTAATTCGAGTGCTTCAGAATGTTGTGTGCTTGACGTTGCATTCGAACCTAAGCTTGAAGGACGTCCCACTGTGTTCACGCTGTTTTCAAGGGTGTCACCAATAAAGGACAGAGCTTCCATATTACCGTCAAACAATGTCGACTCTTCACCAGGGGAAGTTATAATAATTGGTACATGACTAGTAACAGGATCAGCACTGTACAGTGGTGCACTGTTATTCTCTGCTTCGACTGTGCCCCCAGAAGGCTGCACACTAGTGTACACTTCTTTGGTAATGTCAGACTGTTTCTTATACCTTTGGGGGTCGGCTGTAAAATCTGCTACTTCAGATATTTCAGCTATTGTATTCTCTAGACTGTCCCGTAAAATTTTTTGTTCTAAACTGATCGATGTGGGACAATCAGTTCGTGCAATATCTGTATTGCTTGATTCAGCACCAGAATTATAATTCTGACTTTGATTTTGCTCGTTAAATATCTTGAACTTTCTAAAACCGTCAGTATCCCCAAATGTGTCTACTGTGTGTTCATTAAAATTATTTAAAATCATTGATTGTGACGTAAGAAAGTGAATACCCGAAGACATTGTCGTTGCACTGACAACGCTATTTTCTTTGAGGCCACTTTGATTTAATATTCTCATAACAGCGTCTGTGTCTAGAGTTATTTCGCTAACGTCATCTCTCGATCCAACTGGATCGGCACTTTCTTGTTTGGCACCTGATTCTTCATTTTCATCATTGTGTTGCTTCTACGACAAAAAAATGACAATTAGAAAAGGGAACAATAGTCGCTCTTAAATAAGTCTGCAAAACTTACCACTTCGTCATTACTAACTGCCTTGTTGTGAGTCTTTAAGTGGCTCTTTAAACTGTGCGACGTTGTGAAGGATCTCTTGCAGTTCCCGTAAGTACACGTGTATGGTCGTTCCCCAGTATGAATTCTTTTATGAGTTTTTAAGTGATGCGATGCCGTGAATGCTTTTCCACATCCTTTCTCCCTACACCTTTAATGTACAGGCCTTTTATTTTATCATCACAACAGATTGCGTGCATATTACGAAAATTTCAATGGTTTACGATGAAACAAGTGAACGCTAGCGTTTGAAAATGGGACGTGTAGTTGCAGAAGCAAGTACAGCTCTACTACTAGATAGAACTTCAACGCAAAGCATTAGTAATTAAAATGCCGAAAGACATACTTGTACGGTCTTTCTTGAGTATGCGTACGGATGTGTTTCTTGAGATCGCTTAGAGTAGTGAAGAATTTAACGCATCCAGTCTCCTCGCAGTTGAATGTATTGCCGCTGTGAAGTCTTTGGTGAGCTCTCAGTCTGTAAAGGGTATTGAATGCTTTCTCGCAGCCTTTGTGCTTGCACTCAAACGGTTTGACTTTTGTGTGTACCCTAATGTGGATCTTTAGGCTGTACGACGTGAGAAAGGCCTTGCCACAACTCGGTTCCGCGCATTTAAACCGATACTCGCCTGAAAGTTTCGAGAATTCCCTCCACGTGAAAACTTTGCGAGGCTACCTATCGCTCGAAGTATCTGAAAGCCATGCAGGTCCAAGCGATCCCTTTATACCAGCACTGGTCACTGTATGATAACGAAAAGTGTATCGAATGATAGAGCGCATATGTGTAAAGCGACTTTCAACCAACACTTAAACATAAAGAACAATTTCACAACTTTGCGCTGTGACACCCTACGATATTTCACTACTGCTTACCTCGCATCCTTCACAATTTAGAAAGCTTAGAAACATACCCAACAGTTAGGATACAAGTAAACGACGTACACACACAAAGCATGGATATGAACAGTATGTTAGAATAATATTCAACTTTCTATTGTTGTAATATAGAACATATACATTTAAGCTTTAGTACCCTCCCGTGTTAGTATTGGGAAAACCATTACATATTTCAAGAAAAATGTTCAGTATGAAATATGTAAATACAATATGGAGTAATCAAAGGGGATTTCTTGCCTAAGCAGAACTGATAAAAGAGTAATCTTCCTACCTTTATGAGTCTTCATATGTGTCCTCAGGTTTCCAACAGTACTATATGTCCTAGTGCAGCCGGTATATTCACACGTGTACCGGCTAATATGCTTTTGATTTGTATCTGGATCAGTGCTCTCAATTGTGATAGTGGCATGTGATGGATTATCCGGCAGAAATTCATCATGCCCCGGATGAATCCGCATATAAATTGCATTAGGACTGATGGTTCCATTGATGTAACTGTAAGATACACGTTTTCTTGATTAAAGTCACATTTAACTTAATGGTATCGGAAACGCATGAAAGCAGATGTTTCTCCCAAAAATAACTGAATGACAATATACATGAGTAATCCACAGTTGTATATATTCTATTGCTTGGTATAGTTAAATAGCTTTCTATTTCCACGTTACAATTAATTGAGCAACACCTGAATTTAAAATATGCACTGTAGAAGCTGAAACATTAGGGCTCCAATTTCGGAAGTAGTTATTCCCTTATAAGGTCGGGTTACAAAATACCGACAGCTCAACAGACCAATAGGTTATCGGGAAATAATAATTTCATGTTGTTTCTTTACATGTCTATGCGTAGGCAAACTTTAGTAGTGTTATGTCGGAGAGATGAGCCAAAGTTAGAAGAGAAAAGCATAAGAGACTACTCCGTAAGTCTCACCCCGTGGTGCTGTCAACGGATGATTTCTCGTCGACGTGAGTATCGTCATCGGAGTACTTTTCATAGGCGAATGTTGCACTCTGATCGTACACTTTGCCGAAGCTGGCCAAATCGAGACTGTCATCGAGGCAATCTTGGAGGTCCTGTGTCACGAGGATGCTGTCAAAGTTTCCCTCGATAACGTCGGCATTTTCGCTCTCCTGGAATTTCTCGCCTTCCCACGTCGCCATACTTCTCCTCGATGCACAAACAAATCACGAGGGCAGCATTAAAGATAGACGGACAAACGCAATGCTCGGCACATTCTCCTCCGCCGGGCTAGTCGCCGTCGTCATCGCTCGTCTCACAGACTCTTTTTAGCACCCACAGAGGTCCGAAGATGCAATTCCCCGGATGCAGCTTCTTTTCCACCGCACGAATATCCCTCTCTCCTGGCAGATTCTATTTCTATTTCAATGCTGTAACCACGCTGTAACTCTTATCCAGAATTCCACCGCTTTTCTCATTCTCACTGGATCTTCTTTTCCCATTTTACTTCAGCACTTTGTGGAATATTCCTTTCGTGGATGATGACTATCGTTAATTAGTAACCCTCTTCATATTCCTCACATTTCCAATTCAAAGATACACTCCGATGTACTTCGAAGTGATGTTAAAAGTGAGGGGGTGTAAGAGTGACTGATTATAAAGACGTAGATATTTTATTACGTAAGCACATGCCATGCTTCGACCTCCACCTGTGATTTCACATCAACACCGAACAACGAATGCCCATGTGTTCCGAATTGGGTGTTTGACGACTAATCCATCTTGCGTATTTTCGATTTTAGCGTGAATGTTCGAGACCGTGCACTTGGCTACATTTACGAGTGGCCGTAAGAGGCTCACTATATAAATATCTTCTTATTTACTTTGTATAAAGAAATGGTACATTTGTTGATAATTGCCTGCACCCAAGTTGCTTATCTTCAACGGTTTATCGCAGTGTAAATGATACTGATAGTCTTTGATATGTGTTTCCAGAAAATGGTATCTAGCAACTATAGCCTTGAAAAGCTAGAATTTAAATGTGATATAAAATCACATACAAAATATCATCGGGTTCCTTTCAAAGTACAACATCTCCATAAAAAAAATACTCTGTCGTAAAGAACATAAACAGATCGTCTGCGTAATAGTGAATATGTGTACGAGAATCCCAAGAATCGGTTTCTTCTCCTACCCATTATCAATTATTACAATTTACTTTGAATGTTGATAAACTGCATGACATTGCGGTTGTTGAGAAGTGACTATAATTATCTTAAAACGTCAGTCTAACTCTAACGCAACGTTTACGATAAGAACTTCCTAATACTGCCCACATGCGTAAAACTGGGTCGTTCTAAAATCCAGTCGATTGGGTTTGGACGGGCGGGCGACCATAGATTCTCTGTCCATTTGGTCGAATTATTCACATGGACATTTCATTTCATCAAAGATAAATATTTCTGTTAAAGCTAATTAATTCGTAATAAAGAACAACTGATAAAAAAATTAATCGTAAGAGGGGCAGTCCTTTCGTTTTGCACAAGCCTGTATTGTATGAAGTAGCTAAAGCATATAAGCGCGACGATAACAGGCACTTGGCAGAGTGAACGGGAAGGCTCGCAGCTAGGCGGGTCAATTTCATCAAGAGACACGTTTATTTTGTGGATCAACTGGCCAACATGTGCTCCGAAAAGACTCCTCGAATTCTCTCAATACAAAGTCACGTAGTGTCAGGCTACGTGGGCAACAAAAGTGCTACTTTTCCACTACAGGTGAATACCATGCCCGACTTGCCTAATCATTTCGAAGGTTTTGTCTGGTTTTTCTCTTGGACTTGAGTCACTTGTGCCTGTCAGTGCTTGTTGATATTGGCAATGCTTTCATAATTGCGTCATGAATATACAGAATAAGTTGGATGCACGTGCAGCCCGTGATGTGTCTCACAATTTTGAATCGCGTTACATACCAAGTGCGGTTTCGCAATGAAGTTCGGTCTACCTTCTCGAGAACGGCGACTTTGACGTGAACACGTTAATTAGTATAATATTTTTAACGTACACATGGTCAAAGTTCGTGAAAGAATAAAAGCGGCAACAACCAAAAGGTTTACACTTATGCGGCCACGGAGTATTAGTATTTCGATCAATGACACTTCAGTGAAGGAACCACCTGTTTCGCTCAGTTACTAGGTTTCGAAGTGGATGCGATAAACTCCGTTCAGTTGTCGAATCACACGGGATACAAGGTGGTCAAGGGTCAGGTGCTCAATGACAAGGACTTGGGTAAGGGCTCCGAAAATGGTATCGCCGCACTTGCAGTCTAGTATTACGTACTTTTATAAGCATCTGAATGGGGTAATACTTTTATAGAGGAGCTGGTGCAAGGGTTAATGCAAAATGACCTAGACAGTTACACTCACTTGTTAACTGGCTATGTTGGCTCTGCTTCTTTTCTACGGAAGATTGCTGCTGTAGTTAATGGATTAAAAAAAAAGAATCCTGATCTCATTTATGGTCAGTCTAAGCATTTGTACTTTGAATGTCGAAGTCCTGCTTTTGTTATCATACATTAATTTTACCCACATATTGTTAGTGTGCGATCCGGTCTTGGGAGATAATGGAAAAATGTATGTTCCTGAGGCATTGAAGGAAATTTACAAAACAGAGATAGTTCCATTGGCAGATATTATTACACCTAATCAGTTTGAACTTGAGTGAGTGCATAAATCCTCTCACTTGAGATATCAGACTCAGTACATGTCATAAATATTATACTGTTTTTAGATTGTTGACTGGCAAAAAGGTCCAAACAATATCTGAATTACAAGAAGCTATAAATATACTCCACAACCTTGGACCTAAGACAGTCGCGATATCCTCGACTGATATTGATGATAAATTGACGACAGTAGTTAGCTCTTTAAAAGGTATTTCATTGTGAATACTAATACGCTAGTGGTAATTAGATAAATTCTAAATAATAATCTTGTTTCAGACAATACATTGATTAAAGTTGACATTCCTAAGATACCAGCAAACTTTACTGGTTCGGGCGATTTATTTGCCGCATTATTCCTCGCTCACACTTATTTACAAAACAGTACCAAAGTTGCTGTTGAAAATACCGTGAATTCTTTACGAAGTGTATTACTGAAAACGTATGAATATTGTCAAGGTATGCAGAATGTTTTTAAAATCGTTTTCAGTATCACCATTATTGCTTAATGAAAAATATTGTGGTCTGTTTTACAGTATGCAAAGAGACGAATGCGCAGCGTGCGCGTAAAATGGAACTGCGTTTAATACAGAGTAAGGTATATCTCGAAAAGCCCGAGATCCATCTACTTGCAGAGCCTCTATGATAATCTCTGTACATAATTATATTAAATTAATAGGAAACTTGCCTCTGCATTCGATTATGATAAGTCTACTGCAAGCGTATACTATAAACCTGTCAAAGTTCCACTTTTGTTGTGGATACATTACAAAAGAATTCCTAAGTCAGAAATCGCGTGATTTCTAAGACCAATACTTTAATGTCTTCCAGTACAAAATAGAATCTGCTTATTATGTTGAATAGCCTAAATAAAAGGACATATCAAATGTACCAAACAACTGTTTCGTTGTTGTGTTTACTCTCTTAGCGAGGCTCATAGTAGAACTAGCAATTCTGTGGTAGCATGTGAAGAGATTTTACTTTTGCTGTACTTAATTAAATTTACAAGTATATTTACACTTCGTTTTACAATTTAAAAATGTGGTTTCTTCTGATATTAAGAGAAATGTACAAATAATAGTTGTTTAGTGCTTACTCACAGTAGTTCTTCAAAGTTAGACGGGGCACGATATTCATAGACTGTAGTTCTTGGAATAAGAGTTTACACGCATAAGGCATGGAAATAGTGGAAACGCACGAACTAGAACGACAACTATGGCACCACCCACTATAAGCCATCAAACCACATTTGTTACACACATCAACATCGAACGCATCACTAGATATCATTAGTCTTTCGATCAACATCATACTGGCACCATATCCAATCAGACAATCACGTTCCATTTCACCCAAACGTAGACCACCTTCTTTCGACCGACCCTCGGTTGGTTGACGAGTCAAAACTGCCCTAGGACCTCTAGCACGGGCATGCATTTTATCCTGAACCATGTGCTTAAGTTTCTGGTAGTACACCTGCAGAAAAACGAATGTTTATTTTCATATACACTACTTTCTACCTATAAAACATTCTTAAGTGTCATAATACATAGTTTACTTACTGGGCCAGAGTAAATGTATGCTTGTAATGGTTCACCCGTGATTCCAGAATAAAAGAAATCTTTGCCTAAATAATTGTAGCCGTGCCTCACTAGTTCCTCACAGACATCTTCTACTTTCGAGCCACCGAATGCTGTTCCGTAATGAAACTTGCCCGTGACTACTCCAGCTTTTCCAGCGAGTAATTCAATTAATTTTCCGACAGTCATACGAGATGGGAATCCATGGGGATTCATAATCATATCTGGACATATGCCATAGTCATTGAACGGCATGTCTTCCTGCTCGACAATAAGTCCTGGGAAAGTATCATAACGATTATACAACTGCAAATAATTTTCATCTCTGGATAGACAGGGTATACCTACCTGTTACTCCCTTTTGTCCATGCCGACTACTGAACTTATCTCCTATCTCAGGTCTACGGGTTTGGCGAAGTAATAATTTTATTAGAAATGCATCTTCCGCATTACTGGAAATCATGACTTTTTCTATATACGCTGGTACAGGGCCTTTGAATACAACTGGTACATCTCTATACTCGGTTTGAGCTTGCATGTTACCCGAATTCACAGGTCCAATACTATTTGCTGGCATAGATTTATTCACCATTACCTATGAATAAGTAGAATTTTAATAAAACATATTTGAATTCTAATCTTTAAACAATAATATTCACAACTGCGTACTTTTCTGTTTTCTACCATCTCTCCTGGTGCTGCAATACCATCACTGTCTATAATATCGTGCTTCCAAACTGGTTTCTTAGTTGTCGTATCTATTAGTGGACCCATTATTCTATCATAGGTTTGATTAGCGTAACGTTTCAAAGTACATTTCGCATTGCGATATACCAGGCATCTTCCGTATCCTCTATCTATGGATGCTTTGTTCAGAATAAGAGCGTCTTCAATATCATAGCCACTGTAGGACATAACAGCCACCGTTGCGTTTTGACCAGCCGGCAATTTATCGAAATTAATCAGCTCAATCGTTCTGGATTTCACCATTGGTGCTTGGGGATATACTAGATTATACATTAGTGTATCAATTCGATTACGCTGATTGTAAGCGATGGTCCCCATAGCTTGTTTACCCATAGCACATTGATAAGTGTTTCTTGGACTCTGATTATGATGAGGGTATGGTACAAGACCAGCACAAACCCCAAGTAATGTAAATGGTTCTATTTCTAAGTGTGTTGTTTTTTCATTAATGTGAGTCTCATTAAATGCGATTGAACTGTCATTTTCTTCATTTACATCCAAATATTCAATAAGGCCTTCTTGTAGGAAGTCTTCGAAACTTCTTACACCCTGTTCCAGTAATAGGATATACTCTTGTTGGACTAAGGGCCTACCATTCTGTACGATTATGTACGGTCTACATAATCGTCCTCCATCGGAACTAATTTGGATACATCTATGCTGGTGTTGCGTAAATATCGACACAAAACCATTGACAAGACCTTTTCTTCTTAGTAATCGGAATACATGAACCAATCTTTGGTAGTTCTTCACAATGCCGAGAATGTTACCATTTAAGAAAACCATGTATACATTTTTATTATTAATCTCTTCCCCACCGAGGAGATTCACATTCTCAACTCCGAGATTAAAGGCTAATCTGACGATAGGTTCTTCTTCCACTTCAGTGGTAATATGGGTCATTAGTGCCAAATTTTTTACCAGACCGCAGCCCTATCAAAAATAATTTCTTATGTTACATAATACTTTTGATTAGGCTTATGGAAGCATCAAGTACAATTACCTCTCCTTCAGGAGTGTCACTGGGACACAGCATTCCCCACTGCGATGGCTGAAGAGATCGTGGGCCAGAAACTTTTCTAGTTTTTTCAAATTGAGAATTTACACGAGTCATCATACCAAGTGCTGATATGTATGAAAGTCTTGACAACACTTGAGTAACTCCATGCCTTTCCATCTTGAATCTTTTGATGGTCCAGTTGCCAGAAGAAATTGCGAATGCCAAGCCATTCGTGATTTGATCTTGTCTCATATGTTTAACAATATCGAATTGCGCGGCCTTAATTTTCGGGATATTTTTATCAGCAATTTGTTTCAACTGGAAAAAAGTTAATATTAGGTTTGGGGAACACAATAATAAATTACTGATGGGTTATAAAGGCAGTTCCATACCTCCCAGTTGAATCTCTTAAACAAATCTTCAAACATCAAGGACAGCAAGGAGCCTGCTAACTCTAGCCTTTTATTTCCATAATAATCACGATCATCTATTAATTTACCATCAGTCTGGGCTTTCATAACTTTACGGATCATTAATGCTAGATAAGTAGCTTTCATTTTAAAATTGAAATCAACAACCTGTTGGAAAAGCATGAATAATATTTATTGTTATACTAACTGTAACAAAAGCAGTACCAATTTTCTATTTACTCACTGGAACATGGGACAATACATTAGTTGCAAGTATATCCTTCATTTCATCAATAACATTTGTTTTTACAACAGAATACCGCTTCTGCTTTCTTTTGTTACTTAAAAATCTCAATGCTTGATTTTGTGCAAAAACATTCAGAACATGACATTCTTCCAAACTGGGTGCAAACTTTTTCATGAATTCTTCCTCTGTACCAATTAATTGCATGATTTCTTGGTCACTGACTATGCCCATGGCTTTGAATACTATTGTCACAGGAATGTCCTTAAAGTAGGAGATAACATGTAGAACTATACTAATTTGATTCCATTATTTTTACTCACATCTTGGAAAATATTATGCCTCATATAATATCTGCCGGCTCTGCCAACAATATTGGTCTTAGTTTTTCTCTCATGAGTCGAACTGTTACAAGATGCCACTATGCAAGCTTTACTATCTTCTTCTAAGATGATTCGATTCCTAAGCATTTGTTCTTGGATGAGAATGACTTTTTCTTGCCCATTTATAACGAAATAACCACCAGGATCATGTGGACACTCGTTCATTTTTGCCAATTCAAAGTGTGACTTGCCAGTCAACACACAATTTGAACTTCGCAGCATTATTGGCATTCTATAATATACACACATTAGATACACAAAAATATGTTTGCTCATATACTACTTGCAGGCAAAGCATACCTTCCAATTAATAAGTTAGTTTTGATGATTGGTTGATGACCTCTAATATATTCTATGTCTACAATAATTGGTGCGGAATAATTTAAGTCTCTCAGCCTACACTCATGTGGAGTGGTGGATCTGGTAACATTAAAACCTTCCTCCACATCTGGAGAGCCAACATGTACGTTCAGGTATCTGTATTAAAAATGGGAGTAAAGGTGAGAAGTTGAACAAAAAAGTTGATCCTACCTTAATATACAAATGATTTACATACTTAACATAAAATAACGGGTCTGCATCGCTCAGAACCTTCTCATTTGCCTTCACTATCTTTTTAATTTCAACATTTATGAAGTAATTGAAAGAGTCGATATGCTGCTTTACAAGGCCTTTGCCTTTCAGAAAAGCAGGCACTAATTTCCATTTGTCCTACAAGGAATTGATTCTTTTGAACTGAGTTGAAGTCATAATAAAATAATATTATTTATCTCCGATAGATATTAAGATGACAAATGTTGAAAATATTTAATCGTAGAAGAATACGTTGCGCTTTCAAAAAGACTTAACCTGGATCATACCTCAATGTAATTTACAACTTTGTTGTACTTCGATTCTGTCTTAATATTCTCGCAACCACCGAACTTCACCTCCCCCATTTTTGCCACTCTCCGATTATTAACAACAATTCAAATTGATATAGGAACTATCTTCTCAATCGTTTGTTTTGTCGGAGCCAGGCGTGCGTGCGTGCACACATGCTTGCTTCATCCGCCGCCGGCTCTCACACCGAAGTCCGACGTAAATAAAGAACATATCTATATATGTGTTTGGCTACATATATATACATCCAAACTCTACGGAGAAGAAAACAAACCCCGCCGGCTCATTAAATTAATAAACTTCTACTTCGTCTTATATTTGGAAAGTATTTTGTTTCCGCTGCACAATAGAAATATCTATTTCAAAATATATATTATATTTGTTATCGAATTACTAAAGGCATATATGATAAATATGTTTACCCGCGATTACTATATGCATCCCACATGACTTGTTATCATGTATACCACACACAGAGTGGACAGCATACGATTAAGTGTAGTCTGTTCGTCGAACCATCTGGTGTTGAACAAGTGCGAAAATGAAGTTTTCTGTAACAAAGTTTACGAGACCCCTTCTCGCTCATTTTTCAAAGAAAGCTGTTACTGTGAATGGAAGATGTATATCCCAGTATTACAAGATCGACGAAAACATCTTTGGTCTGAATGATCAGCAGCAAGAGGTTAGTTATTTCATAATTGTGAAATACCCCCCAACGATATTCCGGGGGGCCCGCTTTCTCTACGATCTACTATGCGCACACGTTTGATTTGTCGTCGTGAGTTCCTGAATCGTCATTTCTCAATTATTCTAAATCTTAAACTAAAAAATTTCATATACGCATATCCAGTACAGTTGAACGCTCAAAATTTCCACATTAAGCTTTCATTAAAGTATTCTTGAATCTTATGTAACTATTAGATGTGGCAATGGATTTTAAAGAAACAGTAGGTACGTCATCGACCTCGAATTTTGAACAGGCGTCTGCGCATAACAAGCCGGTGCGATAAAACTAAACAGGCCGGCAGAATAATGTTTGCAAAATATTTGTTTCGACGAATGTAGCTTCGACAGTTGGTGTTCAATTTCGTGCAAAAGGAACTGGCACCGAAGGCAGGAGAAATCGACAAAACGAATAACTTCGCCGACCTTAGGGTATGAAGGTTTAGAATGCTCGATAAAAATCCTAATGAACCACGTATCTATGAGCTCACCCATTTTTTCAGAGTTTCTGGAAACAATTAGGAAATTTGGGCTTATTGGGAATCACCGCTAAACCTGAGTATGGAGGCACAGGCGGTAGCTACCTAGATCATGTAATAATAATGGAAGAATTAAGTAGAGCTAGCGCGGCAGTAGCTCTGAGTTACGGCGCCCACTCCAATCTCTGTATCAATCAAATCCACCGGAACGGCACCGAGGAGCAGAAACACAAATATCTACCAAAGGTGACGATGCACTGATCATAAAATCATCCGGAAATAGGTGCAGTTCGTGCTAAGAATATTCCTGCCATAGCTCTGCAATGGCGAACATATCGGTGCGCTGGCTATGTCCGAGCCTGGTTCAGGATCTGACGTAGTATCCATGAAACTGCGCGCTGAGAAGAAAGGAGACTACTACGTTTTGAACGGAAATAAATTCTGGATCACAAACGGCCCCGACGCCGATACTTTGGTCGTTTACGCGAGGACCAATCCAAACGCCAGTAAACCTCAGCATGGAATAACTGCATTTATAGTGGAGAAAGGATTTGAAGGGTTTAGCACGGCTCAAAAGTTGGATAAGATGGGCATGCGGGGTTCTAACACGGCCGAGCTTGTCTTTGAAGACTGCAAAGTTCCCGGTAATTCTAGTTTCGCTCCATCTGATTTATATTCATTGTTATATTTATGAGAAACACTTTATGACCATTATTCTTCTAGCGAAAAATATTCTTGGGGCAGAGAGTAAGGGTATCTATGTCCTATTCAGTGGCTTAGACTTGGAAAGATTGGTTTTGGCAGCTGGTCCTTTGGGGTATAATTCCAACAATAACTACTTCCGAGTAATCATAGCAAATTTCTTGTCAGTTACCAGTAATTCAAATTGAATTATTCTAGAATTCTCCAAGCCTGCTGCGATATCGCATTCGACTACGCCCATACGAGGAAGCAATTCGGCAAACACCTCGCCGCGTTCCAGATGGTCCAGGTGAGGGGGCAGACATTGTGCATTGCAAGAGTAAATTACAAGAATTAATACAATCGGAAACTTTTGTGCAGGAAAAAATCGCCAACATGTACACCAGCGTCAGCTCATGCAGAAGCTATTTGTACTCGGTGGCAAGAGCCTGCGACGCGGGACACATAAACCGCAAAGACTGCGCGGCAGTCATTCTTTCTAGCTCCGAGAGTGCTACGAAAGCAGCTTTAGATGCCATACAAATTCTCGGTAAGCTTCCAAAGTGATTTAACATCAGATAATTGTAGTCGCTGACGTTGATCATCTCATTCTCCGTAGGTGGTAATGGATATATCAATGACTACCCGACCGGCAGACTATTGAGGGATGCCAAGTTATATGAGATCGGGGGTGGTACCAGTGAGATTCGACGAATGGTGATTAGTAGGGCGATCACCGAAGAGTATGTTTGATTAAATGCACTTGTTTAACTTCTCATACCTTCACGGTTATCGCTGACAGTGTACAATATTGTTTGTTCTTGTTGATCCTAAGAGACTTTTATACGACTTTTGTACAGCTGACTGAAATATATTATTATTTCATATTAGTACGCTATATTTTATGTTGGTGTAAAAGTATAATTGTAAAAAATTAATTTTTAATCTACTTAATTTTTCGCCGTTTTCTTAACTTTCCTGCCAAAATGTATTCGACTATTCGAACTTTCCCGAACGGTTCATAAATCGATTGTTTGAGTATCAAAACGGATAGAAAACATGAAACTAGTGGCAGAAATGCCGGAATTATAGCGAGAGATCTGCATCCGGTGTTCCGAACCTTTCTCATATGCACGCAGTACCTTGCGAAATTTATTTTTAGCAGTGCTCTGCTTGGTCCATTGCATTATCGTGGATCCATTAATAGTAACAGACAGTGGATATCTGCAAAGTGCCATATCGATCAATGATTAATGGGTCATCGTTGCCCAGCCATTTGTGCTTCGTAGTAGGCAATGTGTACATCGTTTTTCTTCGATATACAAACCAAGGGAATAAATGAGTCACTAGTTCACCCTCGCGACGTCTGATTGACTAACCTTTTGCGCTATAGGTTGCTAATTTAAGTTCATGCCGTGCAAGGGGAGTTCCTCTCGCTCGAACCTGCACTTCCCTTCCTCTTCCTCTTCCTTCGAGGTCTGCTCTCGTTAATGAGAGTACCGTCGAACTAATTAGACCGCGGCGACATTGAGATCGGAGGCCCCGCAGCGATCGCACGCGTTCGCGACGGTCATCTCCTCGGGCTGCTCCTTCGAGGGAGGATGGCTCTCAAGTTCTCCATAGGCAGCTATTACGAGACCTATGTGAGTATCCGACTCTCCATCATCCCTCCTTATAAATCCACCAATCAATCCATAATTGTTTACACCTCAGACAGCGAGATCTATGTTAAATAAAGCTGTGAACCACCCCCGAAAAACTCTGTCCCTCGGTGGAACCTTGAATGTTAAGCATCGTCTGTTAATGTCTGTCACTGACAAGCCTGCCGGTCATCGCATCGGGATTCCAAGGACGACTCAGCGATGCGGTCTGATATTTTTTCATCAGTGACTCCTTCTTATGTATACGCTTGTCCACGAATATTTCACGACTCACGGACGGATCTGTGCACACGCATATGTCATACGTGGACCAGATCCAATGATCTCTTATTCTTATTCCACTTTGTGAAACTCGATACTACCACGATACAGATCCCATCAATTAGAACCTATTTAAGAGAAGCAATAATCCTTCTGGTACATCCCTCAATCTTCATTCCATCTATGAAGTTATACGCTTTGGTGCAAAAGCACGAACTCTGACCGAAATGCGAAGAGTCTGTTTCGAATGGGGAAGAAGACCAATGCTCTTGGGGAGTTCGGAAGAAGGCAGCGAAGGTTAGCAAGCGGAAGGAGAAAGGTGAAGAACGGCATCGAGAAATAGGTACGATGGAGGAAGAGGATGAGTGCGGAGGGGTAGGTGCGAGGGTGGAGACAGCCGGAGGACGGATGGAATCTAAGACAAGGCGCGCAAATAGCCGCGAAACGAGTGCAGGTCGGGCCAGAACAATAGGCGAGGTGGTATGCCAATTGGAAATGGGGCCAGAATAGCAGAAGCGGCGACGGCGGCGGCCGCCCGCTAGTTGAGCAACGAAGCCTCTCGCCCGAGGTAAAGCAAGCCCGTGAAAATCGGGGAGCGCTGCAGCGGCTGCAGTAGTGCTCGTTTGCCAGTAACGAGCTAGATGCGCTTGCAACCTCGGCTTTCCCGAGCGTGCCGAGCCGAGCACACTGTGTAAAAGCATAGCGTAGACATAGATACTCTCTCCTTTGTCGTACACAGTGCCGAGCAATCCTTCCACCCCCTTGCTTTACTTGCCCGTCACCTCGAGATCGAGATCCATCGAGATCCATCAATCTCCTGGCGATCCGCGCGCGAACTTACCTCGGTTTCGCTATCAGCGACCGCCAGTCGCACTTTCGCACGCCTACTCGATCGTTGCCACATTAGTTTACGCGTGTTTACCATCGCACCACGACCGCATTCTTCACTAACCTTTTGACCCACGTATACCGAATATATTCATCGGTGGATCAAGGCTCGATCTCGAGGGAGAAAGAGAGAGAGAGTGGCGAGGTCACGTCTTTCACTGGCGAAGTAGAGTATGACGAGGAAACAAACCATCATCGTCAAGCTTAAGAGATCCAGCACTGGCCGACCCTGGGGTATCCGCATTGCCGGAGGCTCTGATTTGGGCACGCCGATCGTCGTCACCCGCGTGAGTCCCCCTTTCTATCGCATCATCGCTTCTCCATCAACCCTTTCTCATCAACCCTCAAACCCTTCTATGTTTTCTGCCAATCCCTAAATTATATCCCTTTTGTAATGATTTACTGTATTCCATGCTTTGTTATTCAAATGTCGGAGTTCTCCGGCACATTCCGAAGTTGCGTGAAGTGACATTGGTGCAGGATGTGAAATGTAAATAAGTGCGATAGTTGGCTCATTTGAATTGATATCTAAGGCCGTTCCGAAGGTCGAAATTGCAATGATTGTTCGAGGATATTCATTTGTCATAGAAGAGAATTATCGGAAATTCAGAGACGCGATATATCAGGGACTGGGACACCTGTCAGACGCGTCCAAATCTGCCATATCGCCGCGGAATCATTCGAATGACTCTTTCTGGCACAATTATTACCACTCGGTCGAATTCGTAACGTAAACATGCCTGGCTGGCTACCAACTATTTTTAACGGGTATGGTGCTTTTACCAGAAGTTTCCGAGTGCTCGCGCCTTATTGCAAAATCCTGTCGTCCGAGATCCGATGACTTATGCGCCGTGATGTAATGACGGTGCTGTGCAGAGGGAAATATTTCATAGTGGGGCTCGGGTAACGGACCGATTTGTTTCTCATGTAAGATCGAACAGAAGAGCGAACGGAAAAACCTGCCAAGAGTAATAAAGGAGGTCTGGCACCGATGCACCATCGAATAAATTCTAGTCCTCCACTGATCTCGATCTACGTAAACCATGCACCACTGTCACAATGCGTGATTTCAGTCTATCGAAATAGCCGATATTTACAACAATGATGCTTTCCACTCCCAGCGTCACGCACTAAACCATCGGCTTACATACTTTAATATATTGTCAACCGGTTGTTCTATGTAAAACTTAAAAGAACCGGTCAACAATATGTGAACATTTGAAGGGCAAAAGTAACCATATGTAATTGATGTTTTCGATCAACTTACAGTCGGAGAACGAAGCGCTCCAGAGGGGTGACGTGATCAAGAAAATCGACGACTACGATTCGCGCGATGTGAGGCATGTAGACGCTCAAAATCTCCTTCAAACCTCTGAATCTATAAGACTCGTCATCGAAAGGTCCGAGCAGTCGAGAGTATCACGCACCACCAACATACCACCCACGTCACCTCGAGTTCCGGTTCCCCGCGTGAATTTTGGCGCCGGGGCTGCGGTCACTAGTCTGTCAGAGAGCAATTCTACTATTATTATTACGCGCTCGGATTTTCGCTATATCCAATCTGCCAATCAACAGCTGCTCTCACGCTTACCGATAATTACACATACTTTTCTCATCCACCTAATTCTCTTCTTCCACCACTATCATTGCATTACTCCATTCCTTTGACCTCTGACAATGGCCACGCGCGCGTGCCAATCTCATGCCAAATTAACAGATCGCACATCGCATTTCTCTGTTGCTATACCTCGACGACCACTTTTCCCCGGTAGCGATGTATATCTAAATGTGATTGCTGATTGCCAGTGTGACTAATCGGCAGAAGGAACAATCACAGCCGAAAGAGAACGCGAAGAAATACTTGGGAAGTCGAGGAATTCGTTTCTCGGATACCGCTTGAGCTTTCTAAGCCATGACTTCGCAACTGCAAGCTTTAATTCGCACTTGCTCGTGACTAACGTCGAAGCCATGCTCGCCGACAGTGTGAAAGAACTACCAAAAAGTGGTCGTCGAAGGAGAGGTCTCCTTTTAAGGAAGGCTTGTGAGTGATGTTGTGCTCCTGACGCGTAGATCGAAGCCAGCAAGAGTGCCGCAGGAGTTGCCTAAGAGTCCTGGACCACCAGCATTCTTCGATGCAGAGCCCGTGGCGATTCTTTGCTCGCAAGACCGCTATGCTTTGGAACGCGCTCATCTCGATGAACTTCGTGAAGAAAGGGCCAATCTCGCACAGGTATATATTTCTTAAACTTCAACAATATCTTAACCAACGAATTAATTTGAAGATAGTCCTGCAAACTTAAATGACAGATCTAAATTTAAATACTGCATCGAATGAGTCATGAAATCCGCTGCCGGAATTCTGGGTGAAGAGTCAGTAGAGCGAGGAGGAAATGGGGTGTTTTCACGCTTCTATCGCCGAGACACAACAGCTATCTGTTCTGGACACGATGCGCCCTGCGTCCCGACGGCCTCGATCGCTCGCATTACACTCTATTACTAGAGTTCACTTCTAGGAATCGAAGTTCGAAGTCACTTCCTGAAATCCGATTTACCATTTACCAGACCGCCCGTGTGGCCTGACGCCGCCGCTCTCGTCTTAAGCCGGGTTCATTGATCTGTAAATACAACTTAAATCGGGCGATTCTAATAGTACATCCGGCTCGAGTGTAAAACGAGATTGCTCTAGGAACAAGCTAGCACAAAAGTCTCTTATACTTGATGAGCACTTGGTTCGTCTTTCGAGTGGATATAAGCAAGTAGTATAAACGCGTATATGGTCAGACGCGCGTTCTACTTGACGCTTGATTGAGATGACTCGACTATATCATTAATAAGTTCTAATGACATAACGTGAATGATTGTCAATACTATTGTCCAACAATAGCATTGTTGTTTATTACTGGCAGTGTGAGCCATCGATTATTAATTCGCCAGAGAACTTTGATTTACTCATTAATCTCGACTAGAGTGGGAAATGTTAGGACAAATGGAAAGTGTTCGATCAACAATCTGGAATATTTGAAATGTCAATGGGAAGAAAAATCGGCGAGTGTTCGGGGATAAGGCTACGTAGGCGGGCTTTATTCGCAGGCGAAGCAAGCCTGGCTGTTCGACGCGCGAATATATTTTTGTTGGCCCGCCACGATGCCGGAAAGTCCGCGTAGAGGCAGTTGCCATGCTATAAATATCCTCTTTTGCATCGAAACCACCGTCCCGATCCAATACTACGCGATCCAGGACGACCAGTTCCCAGCAGTACATTTCATTCCCGTCAGTCGTTCGTATTCTCGGAGACAAGATGCGATTCGGCGGGATTCCACTTCGAAATTGTCAGAATTCTTTTTCGAATACTTTTAAAATCCTTTTTGTCCACTCGATCGAATTAAATCGACTTCATGAAAATTAACTACAAGGAGATTAATTGAATTTATCGTTTATTACCGCTTCCTATAAGAGTCGGCGATCTCTTGCGTTCCTTGGATGGCCCACTACTAATTTTAGTCGGTCAAGGGTACTCAGAGTGCGAGAGAGAAAAGGAGAAGGGAGGGAATCCACCAGCAGAGAACCAAACTCTCAAAGATCTATCGAAAACTTGGCAATCGGGATTTGTACCCGTAAACGAGCCCTCGTTAATTTCGTCGTGGAAAGCACTGCTGCCAAGGGAAACACTTTCCATCTCGAATCTCGTGTGTGTCCGAGCCGTCTGGGCCACCCTGCCACCGAAAACAGACCACCACGGGGTCAATCACCCATTGAGCCAGTCAAAAAATAACCTTCGATTAACATGGCAAAGAAACAACTATCCGGATGATGTAGTTGGAGTCAAGGCTGCAACGCTGCTAGACAAGGAATTAGTGAAATTAATGTCGCGTATCATTTGGCGGGTGATTTGGTCGAAATCCAAAAGTACGAGTAGAAAAAGCGAAGTGTCCGCAACGACGAATGTTTAAGTGTGAATGAAAGCGATTTCCGCGTGGTTTCGTAACAAGGGGTTGAAGTAAGTGCGCGGTAAGCTATAGCGACACACCTGAGCGGAGAGAGGCTGGGCAAGTCGAAGGAAAGATGAGAGGATTTCGGGGGGTCCAGAGGGCGGAGAGTTTCCGTGCTCGAATACGCGCACGGTACACGTATCGTAGACACTTATATCAACTTGCGAGAAGCAGAAAAACGAGAAAGGGAGATGGATGGAGAGACGATGGTAGAGCGAGAAGGAAGGCGAGGAAAAGAGCGAGGGTGGAGGAGCGCAGGACCGGCTGAGAAGAGTCTCCGCTCGGAAAAGACTGCGCCGTTAGTGGCGGGCGCGCTTCGAGACGGAGCAGGGTCGTCAAACAATCGCGTGATCAACAGATCAACCAGGAGAATTGTGTGATATTGGTCCAGTGTTTCTGCCAGAGAAAGAGATTCTTCTAGAGGAGAAGAGCCTACTACAAGTTTCCTTGTGCAGACACTTCCTGACAAGTGGGATTTGAGAACTTAAAGATGCCGGGACACACTACCGTCTACCGTTACACGATCGAGCGGCATCCCAAGGAAGAGGAAGCCGCTATTTACTGGGTACGAGATCTTCATCCAAGTTTCACTTAAGACTCACTTCTAAGTAGAGAGAGAATTATCAAGTTTTCAGAAAGTACTATCTTCGATACACCCTCACAGTACTTTCACAGTAAATTCGCCTGCGGAGCAGGTGGTTCTGTTCACCTGAGAATACCTATTCCAATTGCGGAATTAGTCCGGGCCGTCGAGACTGTCGAACCAATGCATCCGTAACATTCTTGACATTACATTAGCAGAGCCATCCAGAGTAAACACTGGCGCGTCAATGAATGGTGAACAGAGTGCATATGTTCCGCTTCACCCTTCGCAGCATTGTTTTGATTCGGGTGTATTTCGAAGGAAACCTAATCTCCGATGATCTCTCATTGATTTTTCAATGACGTGTGACGAGTTCGAAAAATAACACGACCCGCTCTAGATTTCGAGTTATGCCGGGCGAGCCTTGACACCGTCTGCAAAGTGGGCCTAGGTCTCGCGTTGAAAAACATGTGGAACGACAACGTCTCCAGCGCGAACGGATGCTGGGCTCGTAAGATTGCTAGTCTGCGGGTATCCAAACCCGTGAAAACGGGGCTGGGATGATGAAAATGAGGCAGGAAACGATCGAGATGAAAGGAATATCGCAACAGGCGCGCACGACTAATAACGCCAGATGCAATAAGACAGCTGTCTTATTCTATTTTCGTAGCGGCGGTTTCTAACCAGATCTGGGTTATCGAACGCACCCTCCAATTTTCATCAACTTCTCAAGAAAAGCTATATTTCACTGAGAATTTTTATTTGCTTCTACCTGGAAATGTATACTCCTTGACTTTCATTGGCTCAAGTTAGAATTTTGCAACGTTTCTCGGACGATGACTCACTGATACGTGGGTTGCAACAATGGGAGTGCAATTTTCATAAAGTTCAAGTTCCATCTGACTTTTGTCTTGCCAAATGATAAAGACCCACGTTGGAGGACAACTGAGACAGAGAGAGGCGGTGAGGGATACCGAAATTGGCTGGTGGGTGGGTTTTATAAAGTGACGGTGACGCAGAACGAGCTACTGAAAACATGAATATCTAATGTTACAAATTCTTGCAACAATCATGTGAGATAACACTTTATCGCTTACTAGCTTTCATCGACCTAAGTTTACTAGGCACGATGGCGCCCGGTGAACTTTTAGTCTGGCTTACACCAGTAGATGAGAGTCGATAATCACTAGAAAAATGTCTGAGGTGGTAAGTGACGAGAAATGTTTCGGGGAAGAGTTGAGAGGCGGTCTGTATGTACTGGGCGACGGGAACACTCGGATTTCGCTCGGCTGACAGGATGGATCGTTATTTTTGCCGGCCGGGGGCCTTCATCTATTTCGAGAAAGAGTCACTGTCGTTCACATAATGTAATATTATGTTCCTGACCCAGTTATAACGGGACGCCCTGTAATCGCGATTTTTTCAGAGTACCATTGCGAATTTCCTCGCTTCGACTGACGCAATGATTACTGCATACGAACTTACCTTACCCGAAGCGGGAAAGAAACTTGGCGCTCGCCAAATTCTCGCCAGCCGATCTCTTCTTTTCCTCTTTTCCCAGCTCCCTCGTCTCTCCTCTCAGTCTCTCGCTAGGCCTCTCTTCCATCGTCATTCCTTGGCTCTTCTATTTTCGCAAACCTGCGGTATAAATAACGCGTAACTTTATCCTAGTGTGTGCGCGCGCGCGCGTAAGAAAGAGAAAATGAGAGGGAGAAACAGGGAGAGAGAGAGAGAGAGAGAGAGTGAGAGTGGAGAGTGAGAGAGTAATTCCGATGCCATTGTACTTCGAATTCTTGTTTCTTTCGATTAACTACGTTCACAATTGGTCCAGCTAGTCATCGTCATCCTTTGCGCTGGATGAGCTCAGAACCGAAGTCATCCGCTCTCTAACAGTTAATTTTCTAAGTCACTTGGATGGCTTGACGCCCGATAACAATGTCATGTCCGTGAAAAATCGCTCGAAATAGCAGGAAAGATGGGGGGCGTGAAGAATCGGGCGATCGTCAAGGATGCCGCACGTGTTTCCAGAAAGTTGTTGTTCTGCGCAAAAAGCCGCAATATCTACGGTGACATAATCACTTCTCTCGGACTGCCAAACACTTTGTTCGGAATCGGTGGGATGCCAAACTCTTGCGATTCTTTCATTGTACAATTGGCGCGAGATCCCAGAGTTCTTGCGATACATGTTACAGCTTGCGCTAGATAGTTTACAAATCTCGGTATAGCTGCACGCTTACAGTTAGTACGGCTAATTCTCTATGACGAACGTATACTTCCGGTTATAAGAGTCGCGCCAAAAATATCGTCAGCTTATGACGGTCCATCGGGTGTTACAAGTGTCGGAGCCGCTTTCGAGAATCGTGCAAGGCAGAACATTATGCAAGCGTACGAGAGCGTAGGTGTGAATTTCGATAGACGTCATCGATCACCGATCGAGCGGTTATTAATTAGAGAGCCAATGTCGCTGGTGATTGTAAAATTATCCACCGGCTTATTTCGGGTTCGTGGCCGTGCGTGCTTTATACTCCATTATCGCAACACTCTCGAGGATTAATGAGCCAGCTACCGATCGCCGTGGCCTCTATTAGAGCTTATTTTAGATTCCGTTAGCGGGTAATTGACACTGGCTTGGCAGGCTGGACTACACCTACTCGTCCGATCGAAGCGTCCTCTAATCGAATCGCTCTACATTGAAGTCGATTCTTAGAGATTATAAAAAATGCAATGACTTGGTTATTGGACGATCGTGTAATTCTTTCAGCCGTACCGCACCACGCCTTTGGTCTTACCAGGTGCAAAGGTGAAGAAGGATGCTCCAATCGGCGAGTGCTACCTACGACACCATCCGAATCCGATGATCAGGGCGCCACCCCATCATTACGAACACCCGCATCCGGAAGTTGCCATGAAGCAAAAAGTAAGTCCACTATGACTCGAGAGACCTTGCGAAAATCTGCTGAAAAATTAATCTCGCCGATTTTACGAGAGCAATTCGCTACGGGACTTACAAATAATACTTACCATAACTTGGCAAGACGGGAATTTGAGGTGGAAAGTCTGTATCTGATGGAAACGTTTGACTAGGTGGCGGAATCGGTACTTCAGCGCGTCTTGGGACCGAATGAAGTTCCAAAGGTTTGGAAACAACTCTCCTCTTTAAGTCGCTTCTGCTTTCTTTTTCTCGCAAACGCGAGGCTTTTTTCGCTTCCAATTGACAAGTCGTGCAATACTGGTGGCGTCGAGGGTTCAACCAGCAATTACTGGCGATTACTCGCATGGGACGGGTGCACTTTTCACTAATAAGTAATATCGTAACAAGAGATTAATCGCGCGATATTTTTTCAGACGCTTCTTGCTACGAAGTGTACTTTACTCTACTTTGCTTTGTAATAAACTACTTTGATCTGCCATCGAGGAAATTCTTAAAGGGGTTGTGTGTCTGGCAGAAGCGACGTGGACTGGTTCTGGCTGAAACATTGAACTGGGTCCCATTTCACGAAACTCATTTAATCCCTTGGGTCATTAAAGAATCATTGTTCACCGGCCAAGAGTATTTTCGTATTTGCATCAAGTTATGCAAAAGAGCTGGTCAACAATGAGTTAATAGAATTCACAGTCATTTTCATGGGAAACAAGCGAACAGGACGAGCGCGTTGCTTTGATTAAATGATAAAGAGTGAAGTGGATGTTCATTTAAATATGATTCCCACAGGTTGTCCACAAGCAATTCAATTCACCGATTGGCCTCTACTCCGAGCAAAACATCGCTGATACCATCAAGTGCCAGGCGTCCGCTATTCCGTAAGTTTATGACAGAAATCAATCGATATTTCCTGAACGATCGAACGCCATTAACCGCTTAGATCGGATCAAGTAACCGACTCGCTAATATCGTGCATAGCCGTGTACAGCTTGCAATAACGTCATTCATGAACTGTATCATCGTGAACGAAAGAATCATAGACATACGATTAATACCAATTGGCTTACACTCGCACTGAATGCTGCCAAGTTTTTCAATAATCCGTAACTCATTCAAGCATCGACTTTAACACGCATCGACTAAAAACGAAATTAAGTCAATCGAAAACGGTCTCTTCGTCCATGCGGACGAAGATCAAAGAAAGATCTCGAGAGACTTTTGGAGTTCGGGCCGTTTTTCTCGAGTGGAGATCACACGTCTGCCGGCAGATCTGTTTTTGCGCGTGGAAATTCGTAGTTCGCGCAATCGACGGAGACCAACTGTGCCAGCAATCTCGGCCGTTCAGCCTTTTTCAAGTGGTCCAGAGAGATTTCGAAAGAGTAGGCGCACCGTGAACGAGAACGAGAACGCAGTCGTCCGGTTCTTTTACCCTCCTGGCTCTCTCCACCCACTAATGGATGTCACTCAAGTGTCGGTTTGTTTGTTTTCCAGCATTTTCATAGACTTTTCCTTCCTGAAACAGAAACAGGAAATACAAGAGCAAGCGAAAATGTTGAAGGAGCAGGCCAAGGCCGCCTCTTCGAAGAACGTGTGGCCGCAGTTCAATAAACCGATAGATTAGAGTTTAGCTTCGCATATTTACGCTATATCCTCCCCCCTGCCGATCGTGTTCCCTTTTACTTTCTTTGTTCTTCCGCCCTTGGCATGCGCTCGCCCGATTCGTCGATCATTGGTCACGTTCGATGCCCGGTTCGTTTATACTTCAATTCTACCAATTCGAAACTCACCGACCCTCGAGAAACTTCCTGACCGCCCCAATCGGAATTTGTACTCTCCCACTGGCGAATGAACGTGGCCATTGCACGCCGGGCAACAGCCTCGATTTTTATAGATTACCTATCGTCAATTGATTCTCGTGATTTGTTGGCTGGAGAATGGGAGAAGAGAAAATGGCCGAGAGAGCGACGAGAGTTCGAAAAAGCCTCGCGAGAAGAACGCGTGTAGAGCTTACTATTTTAGTAAAGTAACAATACTTGACATTGCTGCATGCCATAGAGTAGAGAGAATAATATAAACTGAATTCAGCGGGTATTCACTACTAACCCTCTTCTCATCGTCAATTAATCACTGCTCGACTATGCCTGCATCTCGAAACTGAGAGCCAACTAAACTGACTGACGAGAATCACGAGCTTACGAGCTTAAGAGACGCACATGGGAGTTGGGAAAATTAATGCGGATGCAAAGGGAAATGGCTCGTTATCCTCGAATTGGGGTACTAATTAGAGGGAGCGAATGAACGAGAGAGGTGCATGTAAAGCACGAGCGACTGCTTGGCTGAGAGACATCAAGCGCTATTGGCGAAAGCTCGCTAAACGATATAACGCTGATCCTCTGGCTGCTGCTAACCGATTCGAGCGATAAGCGACCGCCAGACAAAAACCGATTAAAATTGCTCCTGTGTACACATGCGACTCGGCGACTCTGCAGTCCGATGAAGCCGGGCAAATACGATCCGAGCAAGAGTGAGGCTTACAAGGCCCTGCAGGAGGAAGAGCACGGGGACACGGTGCATGAAGTGCAGGCGCGTACCGGTGTCTTCTCGCCACAGAAACTTTATCAGAACAAGGTACGTTAATATATAATAGTTAATATATAAGGTTAATATAGTAAGTGAAAAGTTGTTTATAAAATAAAAAATTCGAAATTTGCAGGTACAGAATATGCGACCAAAGAGCCCCGCCCCATTCGTAAGTATCTTTAACTCTGCTACCCTTATTACGAGTGGAAGACAAATGCGAATTTCTTCCGAATGTTTCTCATTGCACTCTTCTGTCGCTGCACTATCAGTTGCATGAATTTCAATTCATATTATCGCGAAATTGCACCGTACGAAAGCGCGAAAAGAAAGAGTACCGTGAGATGGAGCTGAAAGAAGGGCGCACTTGTCAAAATACGTCAAGAACTTCGGTAAATGAGGTCGAGCGAGCTATAACCGCATGTTTCTTCGATCAAGGCTGGATCTTTCCGACGTCCCTTCCCCCTTCCTTTCGTTAAGGATCGCATCAACGACTATTAAATTATCCGGCTGTCGCGACTTGTATGTGCAGTCACTCTTCAATTTCATGCAATTTCAGCTTCGCTTGCTCTTCATTTGAGAATACTTCTTACGATCTCTTGCGCACAATCGGCTACAAGCATTAACGGCTTTCTTTTGGCATTAATCGTTCCATCCTTGAAACTACGAGGAGGATCGTCCGAACGATGCCTGGGAAAGATAATAATGGAACAATTATGATAAATAAAGTGTGAATCGTATGTTTAGGCGAACACCGACGATGACGGCGAGAGGATCCACCAGAGCAACAGCTTCAAGAGGATCATGTACAGTGTGCTCGGGCAAACCGACTACTAAATTCTCCTCCTCCGTACTGACGCCTTATTTATATTACATAAATACACACATATATTTTATTTATTGTGACACACAATAAACGGTACGTTAAAACGAGAGCAAGCCACCGTAGAGATTGATGATATTCAATTTGAGGACAAAATCATTCGATTGTTAATGCCATTACATTTCTCCAATTGCGCATTGGGTTTCATGCGATTACTGCTGAATCAAGGCAGCTTGGAAGGGGCCTTGGCACTCGTTAGACGTACGACTAAAACTAAGCAACGAATATCTCTTAAGCATTAGTATTAGCTACTTTATTAATTATTCAATAGTCGGCTTGCGAGCACCGGGATATATTATTTGTTCGAGCAACCCTTTGAAATCGGAATTTTCTTTTCTTCTCAGTCGCGATGCTTTACACGGCGAGCTTTCCTTATGCCGACTGACCCGAAAAAAGCTAGCACATCCTGTACAGCTCTCGTTGTATCTATTTCTTTATTAATGCCAAGCGTTCCAACGCTTCCGTTTGATTCACCGATAGTCTCTACTGTACAAAGACTTGTTTAGATGCTGTATTATACCACGAATGTTACGCGCAAAAGAAATGTATCATTTTTCTCGATAGATCGACTTTACTTTCCCCCCGCACTGAAAATATATTCGAGGTAAGTACTACTTTTACCTATATATGGTGTGCCACTCTAATCTAAACTATACTCTATATAAATACACCATTACATGGGATTGGAAATTGGTAAAGTGGGAATTCGCTTGTGATCACTTGATAATTGAGATAATTTAATTTCATAATAAGGTGCTACATTATCTTCCGTAATATCAATGATTTTTGTCCTAAATAAATCTTCAATTCTTCTCTTAGCATTAGTAACTTTCGATCTATTACTCTTTGTCATTCACGCATAGGTGCTTGTATCGTCGTGACCGACGACGGAATACGAGTGGAACAAAGTACATCGCAGCTTACATTGGACCATATTGCATCTATGATCTTCTAACGAATTGCAAAGTATCGTAACTATAGTGTTCGTTATGCTGGATTTTTTTTTTTTGGTTAGGATACAGAGACGCTACAGAGCCATTCTCAATACCGCCCGAAAAAAGTACCTACCCATTCTCTCGTTGATCTAACCATTCGACGTCGAAATTAGAGCTACTCTTGGTAGTACGCACCCTGTACATTTCGATCTTCCCGATACAATATTTTCCAATATCGACGGCGAGGCTACGAGCAATATCCCATTCATAAGAACCATCTGTTCAAAGAATTCACAAGTAGAAGAATATAAATACTGTGCCTTCGCAGACTATGAAGTGTCCAACGCGTACGGTTGGCTCAGGTAAATTAACGTTAAAATTAGTTCCTAGATGCTTGTTTATTACTATTTAATTTGTCTCCTACTCCCATCAGATATCACGCCTCCCAGACGCGCAAGTACTCGCTGAAAGTTTCCCGAGTGGTAGCGCTGACCCATGTAAATCAAGTCGTAGCTCGACAAGGTAGTACCCAAGCTCCTAAAAGTTCCATTCATAAGAGAGCAACGACACCGATTACCTGCAGCGCAAATTCGTAACTCTCAGTAGACTCTATCCTGCCAATCATTTAATTTTTTATAAAATACAGCGACGATAAAAAGTTAAAATGGTTGGCGGCCATCACTTTGGCGCAGACGGACCGCAGAAAATCGCGGCCCTGTCGGCCTGCAGCAGGAGTCTCAGAAACTTTCACTCGATACTTCGCGGATCATCATATTTATTAGCACAATTACGCTCCGCGTAATGTAGTATAAATTAAAAATAATACTTTCTTTTTAATATTAGTCGCTCCGTAGAATCGGTTTGTCGACGTATATCAACAAAGACAAGCACAGAGATGCACGTTATAACCGCGCGAATATTTTCGGGCCCGGGGTGTTTATCAGTGACGGCGATGGGTCGGAGGTTCGCACGTGCTAACAAGCTTTCTGTTTCAAACATTATTGAGAGTTATGTGACAATAATTAGGCGAACGCAAACATACACTGAGCTTACCACACAGACTCGCATACATAAATATGTCGTCATCCAGTTAAAAAATATACAGAGCATTCAAACGAGAAATGAAAGAAACAAAATGCATTTGTGTGTTTCCGATCGGAGAAGTGCACGGCGACCTATGGACCAATCCCTAATGACTATCGAGAACAATGCTTTCATCTCTCGCATGTACTATTATAATGACGAAGAAAAGAATATCGAAATAAAGACTATATCAAATAAGGGGTATTTCTTACACGGGGAATTGTAAACACTAACTATAAAAAGCTTTGTTCAAAGAGCGATCTACACATCACTGCGAGTTAGCAGAATCTGAAATTCTGAAATACGCTGTCGTCAAGGGGTGAATAGCGACGAGTGAAACCGAAAATATTCGCCCGATCTATCGTCCGCACCGATGATTCTATGAATCATACATCAACAAAAAAATATCTTCATACAGCTGAGGTGGTCTCTGTAACGTGGTATGTAGAGCAGGACAAAAGAATCGTAACGAGCAGACTGTGAGAGAATAAATAAAATGTGTGTTCTACATATTGCTACGAAGTGTTATTAAAAACCGAAGGAGTCGTCGGCCAATTGCTTAAGTTCCTTGAGATGCTGCATTTTGCTTCCTGTTGCTGGTGATGCTCCGGTCGGACGTCCAGCGTATCTGCAACGTAAGAAACAAATGTATGCGTGGATTAATTGCTCCAAGATAGACGATTATCTTAGCAGCCTACAGCAGAAACCTGTACCGAACTGTTGCGTAGGCTAACTAGTTACCTCACTGTTCTCGGTTTAGGTTTTTCAGATGGCGCGGGACGCGATTCTGCAGACGGCTCTGTCGCCGCTTTCGACGACGAAAACCAACCACTGAACCACCCTTCGCTACTCTTGTTCGATGTACCTTTAACACTGCAACATGGCCCGAATTTATTTACTCTACTTTAGAGTTAGTCTTACGCAAAAAGAGTTGATTTTCCGTTGACAGCAATTGGTGCTTGAAACTAAAACGCGGAGCTACCTGACTCTCGGAAAAAAATAAATTGTGGGCCATGTGAGCAGCAAAAGGTACAAGCAACGAACATTCAGTAAAATAAGGTTATTATTGTGAGGTGTATAGGTTAGGTATATGGGGTTAGTCATTTTCAAGAAACTAGTTTTACTGCCCCAATGAAAAATGGAGTGGAATACGGAGGATAAACTAAGAATATACGTATCGGTTAGTTGAGGGTGAGGTGTTAGAACCGCTGTAGATTTTCGTGATATTACTTACGTAACTGATCGCGTTCCATTGAGTGCAGTCTGGAATCGCGGCTGGACATAAGTCCAAGCACCTTGGTTCTTGTGTTCCTCCTGGGCCCAGATCAGGTCAGCATTAGGGTATTTCGCGGCCTCCTTCTTTACCAAATCGTATGGGAACGGCGAGATCTACACAAAAAAGAACCAAGTTTAACTATCGGATATAAACACCAAAATTTGAGACAATATCATTCTGGAATCATCAAATCACCTGCTCAACTCGGGCAATCGCAACTTTGTCATCAAGTTGTCTTTCCGCACGAGCCTTCTTCAGGTCATAGAAAACTTTGCCAGAGCAGAAAATAATTCTCTTCACGCTATTGGGATTCTGGGCTGCAGGACCTTCTTCAGGGATTACTCTAAGGAACTCTGTGTTTTCAGTCATCAAGTCAAAGCTCGATTTAGCCTCCGGGTGACGCAGCAACGATTTCGGTGTCATCAAGATGAGGGGCTTTCTGAATGGCAAAGCGATTTGCCTCCTCAAAATGTGGAAATAATTTGCTGGTGAACTGCAATTTGCTACAATCCAGTTGCTATCGTGCAACTGACGAACTGCAAACTCCTCGCTTTCAGGCGGGAAGTAGTCGGGGTCGTCAGCGGACATCTGGAGGAAACGCTCCAAGCGAGCACTCGAGTGCTCAGGACCCTAGGACAATATTATGTATTAAAATATGTATACTGCATTGATAAAACCAAGTAAACCATAGATTTCTCTACATAAACATAAACATACCATTCCCTCAAGACCGTGCGGTTGCAGCATTACGAGACCAGATTGGCGTACCCATTTAGCTTGACCGCTGCTAATGAATTGATCAATGATACACTGTGCTGTATTGTTGAAATCACCGAACTGAGCTTCCCAGCATACCAACGCGTTAGGATTTGTCATAGAGTAACCTAACTCAAATCCTGTTGAATGCATTGAAATTTTTATTAATACCAGGTATCAAATTAACTGAGAATAAGATAGTGCTCTAGTGAATACAAACCGAGGACACCAAATTCAGATAAGGAACTGTTGCAGACAGTATATGGAGCCTGGTCTGGGTAGAGGTAGCAGAGCGGCCTATATGTGGCTTTGTCGACTGTCTGGTGGTGTAGCACGTGATGCCTGTGAGAGAATGTACCTCTCTCGACATCCTGACCAGACAATCTAACGTGTATACCTTCCTTCAGCAAGGATCCAAAAGCCATAGCTTCACCAAGAGCCCAGTCAACCGTTCGTGATTCGACCATTTCCATACGTGACTTCAGGATACGTTCGATACCCTTGTGGACTACGAACTCAGCCGCATTTGGAGGAGGAGCAGAGAATTTCTTGCCAATATGAACGAGCGTGTCTTCCTTGATTCCAGTAGGTGATACTTTCAACGGATCCTTGCCCTCAAAGAAGCCAGACCACGGGGAGTCCAACCAGTCCTTGTATTTGATATGTGTCTCTTGACGCGCGTTAGTGTACGCTTCTTCGCAGATCTTTTCATACTTCTCTTTAACATCCTGTTAATCATCAATGAGGGTATTAGTAATTTGAGAAGAATAATTGAAGTGGTAATGCTATGTCATATTTATACTTTGACTTCTTCTTGGTTGACAACCCCATCGGCGATCAGACTGGTAGCATACTTGTCCAAGACTGGTGGAGTTTTCTTAATCTTGCGATACATCAGTGGTTGCGTGAACATAGGCTCGTCAATCTCATTGTGACCATTTCGCCTATAAGATACTATGTCAATAACTACGTCCTTGTGGAAGGTTGCTCTCCACTCAGCGGCAACTTTGCAAACGTGCATCACAGCCTCGGGATCGTCAGAGTTCACATGGAAAATGGGTGCGTTGACCACTCTTGCAACGTCTGCGACAGATATGAAATCATGTTGTACTTTTGTTGTATGTTTCGCTTTGTCATTCTTTCACTATTAAAATCATACATACCAGTACAATACGGCGATGACCTCGAATGTCGGGGGTCAGTAGTAAAGCCAATCTGATTGTTGACCACAATATGAATGGTGCCATGAGTCGTGTAGTCAGGCAGATCAGACAAGTGCATTGTCTCGAAGACAATTCCTTGACCACAGAAAGCAGCGTCACCGTGCAGCAAGATTGACATGACCTATGATTTAAGCCCAGATTATTTCTTACTGTTTGTAAGAAAAGCAGACACAGATCTCCGCTGGTGTGGAAATACAAACTTTTTTGCCTTCACCGTCACCGCGGTAGAATTGCTCGGCACGCGTCTTTCCTTGAACAATGGGATCAACAGCTTCCAAGTGAGATGGATTGGCAACAACAGCGAGGCGAATGTTCTTATTCGTGACACGGTTCAATCTTTCGATATACGTTCCTAAATGGTACTTGACATCACCGGAGCCCTTAGCATAAATCAAACATGTTTTATTAGGGTCGAGGTCTTCGTATTCATCTGTAAGAATGCTCGATTCTTTATAGCACTTACATCATCAGCAGCTTCAAGAGCGGCGAATTGTGTGAATATCTGACTGAGAGGCTTGCGACAAACGTTCGCGAGGACGTTCAATCGACCACGATGTGGCATACCCATGACAATCGATTCTACGCCCAATTCGGTTGACTTGTCGATTACTTGCTTCATTGCAGGAATCAGAATTTCACTTCCTTCCAAGCCGAATCTCTTCTCAGAGGACCACTTACGAGCCAAGAAAGCCTCGAATCTGCAGTAGCATTAATTTCGTATAACATTTATCGCGGAATTTCTCTCTACATTCATAGCCCTCAATAATACACGTACCCTGTGGCACGGGTTAATCTTGCCAGGATGAGCCTTCTCTCGTCATTGGTCATCTCCATTATTCCCGGGGTTTCCATTTTTTGACGAATCCAGTTACACTGCTCGAGTGAGTTAATGAACATGAATTCCACCCCGATATGGCCGCAGTAAGCGGATTCGAGCCTCTTCAAAATTTCCCTAAGCGGCAATGACTTGTCTTTACCGCCGATGAATGTGGTAGACGGCAACTTGAAGATGCGGTCCATGTCTGATTCCTCTGTTAGAATTGCGGAAACGCGTGTTCTTCAAATTGGTCGGGTGTCACCACGAAAATATATAAATGCCATAGTTCTATCACCAGAAACTACTCGTAAGAATCCTCAAATATTTCGGAGATATTAATAATGTAATTTTATTGGATCACCTTGTTAGAATAGTGCTATGGCATCTGTTCGTAGGGAAAAACAGCACAAATACTTGGAAAAAATAATTTAACACGCAGAAAACAAATACTATAGACTATGCAATGACACGTCACATTGTACTTCCATTTATATTGCTATCCACTTGTGTGGTTCTTCGTTTATAAACTGATACTGAAAATGTCGACGAGGAATAAGGTATTTTACTAGTAGTCTTGTAAATGTGATCGGTTCTTGTAAAGACCATTGATTTCGATTACTATTCTAGAGTGTCCTCGTGTGTATGTAGGAAAGCGGCTGCTTGAGTGATATCGTGTCTATGTGGCCAAGACACCTGGCGCATGTGTGCATGCGAGATACTTCGACAACCGTCAAAAACAGCAAACCTTACGTTTCATGTACGCATTATGCTTCCAAGACCGTAAAAAGATTAACTCAATTATAAACTCAAACGTGTTAAATGTGAGTTCAAAGAAAGCAGTAACATAAACAAACAAATTGGACAAAACTGCAGTGCCAATGGCATACCAATAGGACACCAGATCCGGCAGCGTTAAGAAACTTAGTTCTACTCTCGCCACACTTAATACAAAGTAATGCAAAAAAGAAGTATACAGAGGTATTTTGTGAAAGGGTATTGTTATAGAAAGAATGTAAGAAACAAAGTGGCAACAGAGTAGGGCGGGGTCGAAGGAAAGGAAACCTTTGTTGAACCAAGCAGAGTATTTAAAGCCAAGGGAAAGAAATGTAATATCGAAGTCGCAAGTAAGCGGAACAGCTTTCCAGACGACAACGAAACAATTTCAGCAGTTCACAACTACCACCAACCTTCACCCCTTTTGTAGAAACGAGCAGGAAGAAAGAACGTCCAAGAGAAAACCGCTTATAAGAAGAAATACTAGAAAGAATATGTAAGACGACTATTTAGCAGAAGAGACCCAACCACCTCCCAGAAAATTTCACCAAAGTAGTAGCGAACCCTAAAAATCCTTAACGTGAACCAGTACCTCCCCAAAATGCTAGCATAAATCACAATTCGTGCTTCGGGCGAAGCTTTTTCCGTTTAACTTGCATGTTTCTCGTTACATACTTTTCATAAGTGCAGACACTCGGTACTGCAGTTCCTGCGAGTAAGTAGTGCGTGGTCTCTTTCCTGTGGACATTATACTTCAACTGAATCATATTAAATAAAAAAGAAAAAAAAATATCATCTGGTTCACCTAACAAAAGAGTTATGTTTCCACCCTCTATATCTTGAGCTGATCTTACTATTCATTATGCGAACTTTACTCTAATTGAATACTGACTGGACTGTTTGTGGAAATAAGTGTCTGTTCGACAGTTTCCTGGTGCACGTACTCAGAGTACTAATTGCGGTCCAATTTCACACATCACTGCTCAAGGAATAAAGTGAAAGGACAAAGGCACCGCGTCGATATTGAGAATTGAGTATAGAACAAAAAGAAGGAATTTAAGAACGGCAGTGGCGGTAATGACAGCAATTAAGTCCATCTGATAATGTAACTGTAAATTTGCTGACAAAATAAAGTAATATATGACACGGAAATAATACTCTGATAAGGGTGACTGACGCAAACAGTGGCTTTGCCCCGTTGGTCAAGTCTACTACTTAACCGATCAACATTTCCCTACAATAAGAAATATCGAATTGTCGTTTACGGACGACGATTGACTTCCCACGGACTCTGTTCTCAATGAGTATTGGCTTACCGAATGAATAATGATTATAGAGCAACTCTTGCGGATGCCTATCGTCAAGATCAGCGCTGTTGATGCCAAGTGGATCCAACTTAGCGATATGATGCCCACGGATCTGTCAATTTAACGCCACATTCATAGGAAACTAAGGTACTATCAAATCTGACAAAGTTATCTCATTACATATTCTTGGACGAATTACCGTGATTGATGCTTTACTACACTCTACCAGCGTCAGCATCTGAGAAGCATGATCTTCAGCCGCGAAGACCAGGTGGTAAAAGCATTTAATCACGGTAATTGGACATATACATATGAAAAAGGTAAAGCATCTGCTACGTATATTATCAGGGAATTCCAAGCGTATCGCGCGACGTACTCGTCCGGGCTTTCATTTCCGTATGCGTGTGTCACACGAAAATCCCCGGTCACGTTAGCTCAATTACTTTCTTTAATCTTCTTTCTTTCGATTACATCGATCGCTGACGTCAAGAAGAGACAATCGATACGGGGGACGGATTAATCATTACTACGATAAACAATATGCACAGACAGCGGGGGAAATAATGCGAGTGCAGCATGCTATGTAATCCTCGTGCACAACCCTGTTAATATGAGGAGAACTAATAAACGAGTATGAAGCAGTAAACGGACAATAGCAAGTGAGTAAAAGCAGGTTCCTAAATGACGAGAAATCATGCGAAGCAACAAGTTCTCCAACTACTTTTTCTTACCTTCGACGTCTCCCCTAAATATGTATTTGCAAAGTGTAACTAGCACCGTTGACACTTTGTATTGAGATTCTTTCGACGCCAAGTAGTTGCTATTGTATCAAAGTCAACGATTTTAGCAGTGGGCGCATAGTACGAGCATCCTTTATGCATATACTTTGAAGAGATTTCATCGCGAATCATGGTAGGACTGAGATAAATCCGTACAGGACACGGAAATCTCGACTTATTGTGTGGAGCACATTTTCAGTATCAGTGAAAGACGATCATGGAATTCCACCCACATAACACCTTCTCAACACGTTCGCAAATAGCGTACGTGAATGTATATTTATCTCCTTTGCAGAGAGACGCGAAAGATAAGGCAAAGATTTCGTTATTTTATTAGCGATATTCGAGTGACGGGTGTGGCAAGTAATTTCTTGTAAAATGAATGCCAACAGATCGCAAAAGAGACAGACAGCGAGAAAGAACAGTATATACCAAGAGGAAAGAGATGCGAGTTAAGAAGGAGTTAATGTGTACTATAAATACCATGAATCGTATGTATGAGGAATGATATGCGACGTGCATTCCCGGTGAAGGTGTCTTGAGAAGAGCGTTTTACCGCCAAAACGATCACACGTGATTAGCATAGGGCACTATGATGAGTAGATCGATAAGATTGGCTATCAAATCGAATTAGCGGATTCGATGCAGCTATCGGCTTGCTGCCGATGTTGACTGGCAGCTAAACAACTTCGACACACCTTTACCTTGGGATGCATAACGAAAACCGGCGAAGTAAACTAAGTTTTATGGAATTCGTTTGGGAAAAAGCCTTACCAAGCATATATTGCCGCAGAACCTGTTCTGGAGACCCTTTGCGAGCTGCATAATGTGTGTGTATCAGGTCTGTTTGCATGATACCAAGTGGGTCCAGATCAGCGACTAAGTGACCTCGAGCCTATATGCCAATCAATCATCCCGAAAGGAACTCACATGTATATCAGTTTCTCTACTCCCAATCCTCCCTACATTTCCCTAATTGTAAGTTTTAAAGTACTCGCGGTACTTCAGTACATTACTCTATTATTGGCTAACACTGCACCTTCGGGAATTTGGTACGACAGAGCGGTAATGGGAATCAATTCCTTCTATTCCAACGCTTCAATCTCCGCACTATTACGTCGACCATAAACCGCTGAAGTGTTTGACGGTGATACAATGTCTCGTTTACTTTGAAATGCGTCACGGCAGAATCGTTTCACTAACTACACTCTAGGAGCTGCTGCTTCTGTTTCCAATTGTCAAGGAAGGAATACATTGACGATTTTTAGGGTGATCAGAGAAACGGATAATTCGTGATTGTGTTCAACAGTATATGTATACGAATGTAGACATATTATAAAGAATTGCGAGACATGCTTGAGGTAGAAGATGCAGTGAATGGCTAATGTAACCATATGATGTGAGGCTATTATGCAATGTTCAGGCGCAATTTTGCGACTCGTGCACGAAACACTTATCGCACCGCAAATTACCGTACCGCACCATCCACGTCACGAACGTAAAAATTTCGAGTAACACACATGATAGCCCCTTGCAAAATAAAGTATTGAACTTGGCCTTTGCGATCTGGCGCCTCTACATTTTTATATGCCATATATACAATAAATAAACCTAAGAATCAAATGTATCATAGGAGAAGCAAGAACGCAAAGACCCCGAAAACCTTGTCCTATAGCATGCACTGTAATCTAGAGCTTCCCCTAAACACGTAACATATACTTTGTATCTAGGCACGTTTAAATATATCTGTAATACATGCGATGCCTGTAACACGAATTTTATCACGCAATTATTACGTGTCAATGACAGACGTTAGTGTAAACCTGTTATTCGATACGATGGTACCATTCTACTTCATTTCGAAACTCGTAATATGGGGAAAAAGGTACGTAAGAACCGGATTAAAAGAATGCAATATTTTTCACGATGACTCAAAGCCCGACATGAAGAAATCTGAATTCAAGGCATCGCATACCACTTATGAACTGCCCCACCGAAACACAGCTCGGGAAACGAAATGCGCACTTACCTGGTATGATCGAATTATAGCTTGCACGGCGAGATGATCATCGATGATCTTTTCGTTAACGGGCATTTGGCCCAATTGTGACCCACCGGCAAGGGGCAATAATGCTCCAAGGGGTACCTGGTTGTGACTAACTGCTAATGACGGAGGTGCTTGGTAAGCGAGCCCAGGTCCCGCTCCAGCGGTGCTGCTACGGAAAAATGAGTCCCAGGACTACAAAATAATAGACATATGTATTATTAACCCAATGCTGAACTGAATCTATGCTCGAGCATTATCAGTCAAGATCCAGTGACTCACCACATGTACACTGCTTGGATCCTGCAGCCATGCGTTATACATTTCTTCCACATAGGAACTGGAGCTACCATTCAGAAATGGTTCAGTAGCTACACGGCTGGTATATGTTCTTCTGGGTACTGTTACTGCTACCTGGGCATTTCGGCTCAAGGGATGACTTCTCACCAACCAAGACGCAAACCTCTCTGGGCCACACATTTGTGGCGCCAGAGGGGCAAGCGAACTCAATACCGTCCGTGCCTTATACATTTTCACCTGAAATAAATGTATTGTTGTTCTAATAACTGTGTAATTATTGTTTATGAACTTTCCCACTTAGAGACTAAATGGTTTCTGATATGTGGCTAATTAATACAACCCATTTTTATAAAGCTATCTTAACATTGTCTCGCTGTTATCTACAGCACTGTAAGCTTTTCTTAATGCCCCAATTACACCATACGCATTTTATATTCTGCTTACTTTGCTCGGAGATTAAATTGCTTGTGTGCAGCAACATAAGTCACAAATTGACACACTGACTTTCAAAGCTTTTGCAACTCAATGTGATATATTTACTGGCGGATTTCTATAAGGCTGGTACTAAATTAAGAGAAATAGTTTTAAGGTTCCTTTTAATTTTAGCCATAGATTCTGATTGCACAATTCGCTGCAAAGTGCCAAATTTAAAGGAGATGGATGTTGAAACCACTTTCATATATACAATGGTAATAGAGAATGAAAGCAAAGGTGGATTAGAAATATCCAGCAGATACACGCGCATTTGTCATAAATATCTTACTGACAAACTGGGGATAGCACTTGATTGAAACTTATTTATCCAAAGTGTTTGTCTGGGTCTTTTCCTCAATGAAGGAAAACAAAGGGGAACCACCAGTGTGCAGGCATGTGTAAATGCATGTTTGAGCAGGAAATATTATGCATTGGCCATTGTGATGCAGACTGGTCTGCACAAATGTTTTTTTTATCAAGGGCATTATCAGAAACCTATACTAAGCTGGAATTGTTTATCAATGAGCAGGGGGGACTCTAGACTTTGTAATTCATTCTTGCTAAAGAAAGTTCCAACTTTCATCATACTAACAATAAGGAGCAAACCTCATGCAGAACGGACAAGTGTTACTCACAATCCACTTAATCTAGAAAGTGTCGGTCTGTAAAATATCAGGGTAAAGTCTGAAAGCCGAGATAAACGATCGGTCGCGGGAGACTTAAAGTGAATCTCGATGATAAGAGTACTTGAGGAGGATATCGTATTTCCGGCTTATCTCTCTTATGGATCCGTGCTCAACTATTAAATCGCAATTACAATTACGTCATATATTTGTGTCGTTTACCGTGTGTAATTAGTGTGTGGTTGCGAATTGTCAGCGGCCGGCGCGGCGTGCCGAGTAACTGGCTCCGGAGTGGGGCGTACCAGGAAACGGGGAGCCGGTATTCACGGCCAAGAATTCGCGCAAGATCGCACAAGATCACAAGATGAGTGTGACGCGGGAGAATGACCTAGTTTCACTGGCGCTTTTCAGGAGCAAGGTCGACGAGAGATAAACCAGGGTGTACAGGATGTGCCGGTTCGCCGTGTGATTGACGAGCTCTAAAGAACCTAGAGCAACCTAAAGTACTGAATGAATGACTGACAGAGGAAAAACGGTCACACCCTGTGTGCTTTTTCGCTCTCGGTATTTTCGGAATCTGTCGTCAGCAAGTTAGCCGATTCCCGGTGGGGAGAAGGGCAGGGCCCAAAGAGGAACAGCGAAAGTACTCGCCCGGAGAGCGGCGGCCTGGCTAAACTAATGTAATTCACGCTCTAGCTACGACCTCCGTTTTTCTGCATAAACTGTTTACTTTTTGGGGGAATAATGAGTCGATGTCATGTGACAATACAGCGAAAACGTGCTCGCAAGCTAAATGTCAGCCTTCGTGGATCTGCAGGCAACTGGGAGGAGGACGCGCGCGCGCCACTGCCTACAATTTGCCCCAGCAGATTTTCGAGCGCGAAAAGCAGCGTGCCAAATTAAGCAGGAGCAAACGCCGCATTTGCGTTGCGATTACACAACTGCGGCAATATATGTCTGCAGTAGATGAGAGAAGTGGAGACGGCAGAATGAAAGGCGTGTTACGCTGTTAGAGGAAAAGTTCACTCGCTAGGTTACCCCCTGCCCGAACCTCGGAAACTTAAGTTAAATCATACGATGATTAATAGTAAGTCCCGGAGGACATTCTAGACAAGTCCAATTTGTCGATATCACGAGAAAGCTTGCACCACTCGCTAAGTCAGGTGACTATTTTTGTCTGGTGCAATAATTTTACGTAATCGAGGGAAAGGGTCCAAGATGAATAACGCGATCATTGGCAAAGCTTGTAACTTAATGGGAGAATGCTTGGGGCTTTCCCGCGATCGGCCTGTGATTTATGTCGCGTCAAAAATAAAAGGCCAGTGCGCGAAAAAATTCACGTACCTGATGTTAACGCAACGACGATGACAGGCCGTCCACCATTTGCAACTCACAGGTAGACCGATCTACGTCTTCTTAAAATATACCCGAGAAATGGATCTCAGCGCACCCACCGTCCAAAATCGTCCGAGTACCGCTGTGTCACAATTGACTCGATTTAAGAATTCACGAACCTCTGTTCTTTTTCTAGACACTCCCACTTCGCTCCGGCCTCTTCCCACGCTATTCCAATCCCTCTTTACCGGGCCACCCACTATTTCTTTAATGCTACCCCTCCACGAGTAAATTTCGTTAAAACTAACCCTTCCCTCTACCAGATCATGTTTAAATTTGCTGCCAACTCGCTTTTATCTATTGATTAGTTCACAAAAGTTCTGCAGCGCAGTGCTGCACACGCAGTCTGAAGTTGGAGCGTCCTACTTCCGCGTCATAGCGGTGCACGACGTTGCACACATCCGGTTTCGGTTCCGATTTTTCCCGCGCGTTTGTGATGAAATACCTATATAAAGATTATATTATTATTAATATTATAAAAAATAAAACGCTATTCTTTTCGTTAAATGCATGTATTTATTCAGAGCTATTGTATAACTATACAACACGCTTATAAGAATAAGTTATACGATAGCAGATTTCTAAGACGTAGAAGTCGCACGTAAAAGGTTTCCTCTGTCGCACTTTTCTTAAGCATTTCTCTCGCGTAATATTCGATCAAATATTTCTATTATTTAATCTGCTAGTGAGATATTATATTTGCATGCCGAAAGAATATCGATTGAAAAATCCGAATTTGAATGGGGGATCGGTTCATCGGTTGGCAAGTCCCAGATATATCTGGCCGGACTGGGTATCGGCAAGCAACTTCAATCGCTCAATTCACCGAGACGGTTTTGGATTTGGACACGGGCCGCCATGTTCGCGGATTGATCCATCGCGTGTGCTTGCGTCCGCTCACGGGATCGACGCAACCCTTGAGATATTTGGTGTTTCTGTTGCGTGCTGTTTCGAATGTGAAAGGTGAACGCTAGATTTCAGTGAAATTCGTTATCTCAACGGTACGGCTGCCCAGAGCAGCTAAGGATTGGAGCGTAGCCAGAGCTACGGGCATCGGACGTCGTAGAAGCATTCATCCCTGCACGTTGCCAAAATGATGTACACGGTAAAGTAAACTTTACCTAGACGCGCAAAACCTGCATTTGAGAGCATCGTTAAGTCCTTTAGCCGGGAAATGGGATTTCGGATTGTGGTTAATAGTATTGCGCTTTATAGGGGACTACCGCGTCGCAGGACACGCGGTTCAGCGACAAGGAGAAGAAGCTACTCAAGCAGATGAAGTTCGGCGACTCGTTGACTCAGAAGGTAATTTTGGGCGATTGCGACATAGGGTCGATGTAATCATTATACCGGTTTAATCATGAATGCGCATTTTTACAGGTGGATATGAGCAAAGTCAAGCTAGATGTCATCAAGCCATGGATTACAACTAAGATCACTCAGATTCTTGGTATGGAGGATGATGTGGTGGTGGAGTTTGTTTATAATCAACTCGAGGAGAAGGTAATATCACATTTTAGGATATTCAGTTAACAATAGGATTAGGTATGCGCATCAACAAGACAATATATGCGTTCACTTGGCTTTTTCCCCTCATCATAGGAGATCAATAAATACACATTATTTCAGCACAATGCTTGCCAGCAATTGCAAGCATTGTCATCCAAAATTTGCAAAACGTTGCTGATTTTGGAGTCAGAAAAGCAAGGAGGCAGCATCTCTGATAAATATTATTGCCTCATTGTTTTTATGTATCTATGAACATCATCGTTCCTAAAATCCCAATTTTTGCCGACACCCTGTCCTACTTCCAAGCATATCTGATTTCGGCAAATGAAAAAACTGATGTAGCTGATCCTGTTATAGCAGATCATTAAGAAAGCAATTTCTTATCACTTGTGTTTGAATTCCCCGTTAGTATAAGTAGAGACCGTTGGTGGGGCTCAACCCTTTTGTCCAAATGGCATTCGGATGTGCTCCTCTCTACATCCGTTTGGCCGCCTTTCTATCAGCTGGCAGTGTTGGCCGATGGCAGCTGCTATGTCAACGTCATCTTAGAGCTGCTGATACATCAGTCCACGCTTCATCGGCTGCTGATCATCAATGCCTTCATCAACATCGTCAACGTTGGACTAACAACAAGCTCGTGATAATCACATCGCATCCTGCTGTTCCTGCTTCTGCTATCTGCATTTGGACCACCACACCAGGCATCTTCTTCGCAGATGCTACTGTTCCTGTATTTACATCAACTGGTAGCTGAAACTCATCATAACTTCCTGATCTCTGGGCTGCTACCTTATCCGAGGTAGCCATCATCCAGATGCAACATCGAGAGCTGTATTGTGGCTCTCAACCAGCAGTCAACAGCAGAACATCAATCTGCCATGGTTCAAAGTCATCAGTTGCGGCATGTTCATCGCTGAGCACACCATGAGGCTGCAGAGTTCGCAGAGTAGCTGTACGGGCAGAATCTACCCAACGCAACATGCAGCAGGATCATCATCTACTGGCAAAGCGTGCATCAACATCATTGCTGAACGGTTCTACTTTTCATGGTACACCATCCACCAGAAGCAGCATGAATCATCTGTACCTGACGATGCTGGAGGTATCCCATCATGGTTTGACACTGTTTGTCAATGTCACAGGTTGGTGGAATGGTGTACCTTCTATTCCAACTTAATCTCTCAATTTACAATTAATGCAATAAATATTTCTAATCCCATTTACAGCACTTCACTGAACTAAACGTGCCTTACAATGAGTGTAATCTTTTTTTTCTTAGCATATCTTATGTCACTGCAGGTGTGAAACATGCGGGTTGCAGGATTTGTGGTAAGATACATTAAAACAGTAACTCTGCTTTTTCGAGGGGGAAAAGCAGTTAGTATGATAGCAAAAACCACATTCTTTTACATGCTTATACAAAGTTTCAGGCTTGATTTTACCCATCCAGCACAAACATATAATAGTAGAATAAGTCCCAAAATTTGGATATCTGGTCATACATATTTAGATTGGTACATCATATGGTTTACAGTTTCCCGATCCCCGTAAAATGCAAATCAACCTCACGGGCTTCCTAAACGGCAGGAATGCCCGATCTTTCATGGGAGAATTATGGGATCTACTGGTCTCTGCTCAGGAAAGTGTTACAGGCATTCCTGAGGCCTTTTTACAACAGAAGAAAGATCAAATAAAAAAACGTTTGGTAATTGTTCTTTTTTATTACAATTATTTGTTATTTCTGTTGTTTAATCAACGCCGGAAATGACGCGATGCCACTTGTGTTCTGATCTGTATGATATGAAGTTTTGTGATATCGCGCAAACAACCGAACATCAACTTCTTGTCATTTAGTATTGACTTTAGTGAAGCACTTCAGAATGTATCGATTTCTATGCGTTCATCTTGCTTTTTATTCACGGTTTTGCGAATAATTAGTTATATTGAGCAAAACCTGATATTTCTTTAGGAGGAACAAGAAAAACTGCAAGCATCTCTAGCAGAGAAGGAAAAAGAAAAGGAGCGGGAGAAGGAGAAAGATGAAGCAGAGAGTAAAGTGAAGAAGGAAGAGAAGGAACGTGGTTCATCTAAGGAGCGAAGGAGAGAACGCAGTCGGGATCGAGATAGAGATAGGTAAATATTTATAGACCTTGCAAGGCTTTCAGAAATCTGGTAAGCTATTCTTTGATACATATATTTCTCTTGCGTTTAGAAATAAAAGGAGCAGATCAAGAGATCGGCACAGAGACCGTGATCGATTCAGCCGCAAGAGACGATCTTCATCAAGATCTCCAAGCAAAAACTCAATTAAAGACGGCGGGAAGGATATGCCTGAAGTTAAGATTGAACGTGATGATTCACCACAACCCGAAAATGCTATTCCACTCATGCCCGTTAAAACTAAACCGTGAGTATAATTTTATAAGAATTATGAACTGAGAACTATCAAAAGTTTCTAAATATCGCTTTACTAACCAGGGAAGCAGCTGTTGCTATATCCCGACTACAAGCAAAATTGATGAGCATCGCTGATGGAAAGAAGAAAAACAATAACCGGACACCTTCACCGGAATCGGTAGACAAATCCGCAAAGAAATCAAGATCGAGGTCTAAGTCACCAGTCAATCGTTCGAAAAAGTCTAGATCAAACTCACCTGCCAGAGATATTAAATCACGAAGGTCCAGATCGCCTACAGCTAAGACACGTAGATCTCGATCCAAGTCACGCTCAAGGCGTTCCAGATCAAGATCCAAGACTAGATCGCAAGACCGTGCAAAGTTGAGGCGAACGAAATCTGAATCGAGATCGCGTTCAAGATCACGCTCACGATCTAAGAAGTCTAGATCAAAGAGTGGTGAGCGAAGTAAGTCCCGGAAATCAAGGTCTGATTCGAGTGACTCACGGTCGTCGAAGTCTCGTTCAAAGTCGCCCGATAAAAGAAAGGATAATCTCGATTCCAACAGGAAGCGAGATCCTAGTACAAGCAGTACTTCTGAGTCAGAAGAAGAAAAAGGTGCAAAGGACAAGAACGATTTTGAAATTCGTAAAAAGAAAGATGGAGTACAGGCAAAGAGATCTTATAGGAAAACTAATAAAGATGATAGCGGCAGTGACAGCGATTCTAGTCGAGAACGAAAATCAGCACCTAAGCGAAGAAGTCCTAGCCCACGTAAAGACAGAGGACGATCCAAAGAAAGGGATCGTTCACGTGATAGATCACGAGATAGGTCGCGGGATAGATCACGCGATAGAAACAGGAGGTACGTTACCATTTCAAAATTAAAAAAAAACATTTATGTTTTGTATAAAGTTCAAACATTATTTTCATTATATTCAGGAGGTCTATGGACAGAGAACGCGAAAGGAAACGGGAACGTGAGCGTGAAAGGGAAAGAGAAAGACTGGACCGATACAGCGGTAGTCGTAGCATGCGACCACCATCTGTACGTCGTGCACCTAGCAGACGAAGGTAAAATATAATTGGAAAGGAAGCCAGAGTGTCCAGTATGGAATTCTACATGTATTGCTTTCTTGTCTAATAGTCCCCCACGGCGCAGTCCAGCAAGATATCGTCGTAGATCACCTAGTCCCGGGGATAGACGTAGAAGACGGTCGCTCGATCGCCGACGAAGATCTTCCGAACGTCGAGACCGACGTCGGTCGCCCGATCGTCGTGACAGCAGACGTCGGTCGCCTGATGGACGGGATCGATCACTCAGGTACGATAGATCTTCATCTCGTGACAGATCGAGTAGACGGGACCGTTCCAGAGACAGAAGGGATAGAGATCGAAGATCTAGGTCTAGGGATCGCAGATCGCGATCCAAAGACCAGACGTCATCGGTGGATCGGTCGAAAGATGGAAAGCGATCTCCCGATCGTTCAAAGGATGCCAAGGATAAGGCAAAGGACAAGAAAGTGGATGACAAAATTAAAAGACCGGCCGATACAGGATCGCGAAAAGAATTACGAAATGGAAGGTCTAAGTCAAGTAGCTCGGAAAGTAGCGAAAGTAGTTCCTCTAGCAATGAGGATGAACCAGTTAGGTGAGTAAATGTTATTGGCAGTTCCTCGTTTTGTTACAGATCGTACGATTCTGGGACTGCAAAGCAACTATCCTATTCTGTTTCCTGCTTAGTTGCTCAACATCTATGTAAGTGATATTGATTCACAATATTTTGCGATATTTGTCCACAGAAAATCACTAGAACGGAAACCATCCCAAGAGAAACGAGAACGGGAGAGGGATCGCGAACACGCAGAGGAAGCTAAGCGAAAGGAGAAAGAGAAGGCAGTTAAGGAAGAGGTCCTGAAACGAGCAGAAAAGGAAGTGAAGAAACTGGAACCACCACCCGCCAAGAAGCCCGATCTCTGCGTTTCTCCCAAGAAAATTCAACCAGCTACCCTTCCGGTAACAAGACACAGGGTACATATGAATGTCTTCAAATTGCAATGTTGCTTTGGTGTTTTTCTGATTTTTTTCTTTCCATAGTTCTCAAAAAGCTTATCCCGAACTCCCTCACCGTTTAAGAAGACTGAAGATATCATAGCAGCTGCCAAATTGAAGCAGATGCCAAAGTGAGTACTGTTATTCCTTATTTTAAACACCGAAGTGCAACAGGCTCAACCTGTATGGAACATTATTTTATAGGGATGACAATAAGGACCAATCACCAAAAGTTGGAGAGCCAAGTTATTCTTCGAGTGATACCTTCCCTCTCAAGAAAGATGACAAGTCTATGAAAGCTCCGAAATCTATACCCGAAGAAAAAAAACCAAGTCAAAAGTCATCCGATACATTAGTAATGAAGAAACCAGAAATGATCAGAAAGTTGAAGAGAGATAAGCGGGACGGTTCGTCGGATTCTGAGGACAGTGAATCTGAAGGTAAACAGATATTGCACGAATATTTTAATTTATTGTAGGGACAATAGATTTAAACGTATACAAATTCTGCAGTTAAAAAGAAACAGAGGAAACTTGAGAAATCGCGGAAGTCCAGGAAGACATCCACGGATGACGAAAAGTCGGACAAAGGGGGATCCAGCTCTGATTCGGACGATGACAGGAAGCATGTTGAAAAGACTAAGAAGATCAGAGAATCCAGTCGAGGAGGTATAATATTTTCTTTTCCTTAAACGAGCGAAGCTTTTATTAATATTAGGATAATATGGTAAACGTTTACGTTTTCGATCAGGGTCAACAGACGATCGCAGTAAGGATAGAAAAGATGGTAAAAAGAGAGATGTTGTTGAACTTGATACGCGCAAACGAGCAAAGAAAGATATTGAAGAGGAGTCGAAAAAAATCAAAAGGTCTGGAAAAGATTCTTCTTCGGCTGAAGAGGAACAAAAGCCAAAGAAGAAGAATGAAGATGAGAAATCAAGATCGAAGAAATCTAAAAAAGATTCTAGTTCAGATGAGGAACCGAAGAAATCACGGAAGCGGAGGGATAGTTCTTCAGAGGATGAAAAATCTAGAACACGAAAATCTAGGAAGGACTCTACTAGCGACGATGAAACAAAAGTCAGAAGTAAGAAATCAAAACGCGATACGAGCTCTGAAGATGACGAAGTTGGGGAGAAAGATGCAAAGAAGAAAAAGAAGGTGGACGACAGTTCAGATGAGGAAAAAGTAAAGAAGAAGCGGAAGAAGAAAGCAAAAACTAGCACTAGCGAATCTGAGGTAAGATACTAATGATGAGACTGTGAATTAAGAAAGTGTTAAATACTTAAGTTATTTGTCATATAATTTGTATTTACAGGAAAGCGAAGTGGAGGAAAAGAAAAAGAAGAAGGACAAGAAGCACAAGAAACACAAGAAACATAAGAAGCACAGGAAGCACAAAAAGAAGAAAGTTGCCGATTCCGATGAATCAGATGTCAGTGAGGGTAATACCGAAGAACTTGAAAAAAAATTACGTGAAAAGGCATTAAAATCAATGAAAAAGGGGCATAGTATAGAGCGAAGTGATTGAAAACATAAGTGGTTTCTAAAGGAGGATGTGTTATGTGTGTATATCTCTCTGTGTCGCAATGCACTTGGTAACTGATCAGTTTGCGATTGCGTTTATGATTATCAATATAGGTATTGTAGAATTTAAATGCATCACAAAAACTTTTGCGTACAAGGTCGTGTTTTGCACTGTCAACGAATCAGCGTCTCGTTATCGAACGAGAATGTCCTAATTTTTTCACAGATCTGTAGCGTAAGACGTACGCTCAGAAGTCACGAGATTCAAAGGAATGATTTTTTGACTTAGTGAGAAGGCTATACCTCACCTTGCGAATATCAATACACAGTAATTGTGCCACTTTAATATACGGTTTTTACATTTTCAAAATGCTGACAAGGAAAACAAGCGAGGGGTGGCCCTTTAGTTTGTTAAATCGATTCAGTGGAGTGCAGTTCCATTGTATTGCAAGGCAGGTTTTATTTGTACATTAGATTGATTTGTGTAAAAGTCATTTCTCATCAGAATATCTACATTTAGCAAATAAATGACACATTTAACGGCAATGTTTTCTGCATAACTTACTGCCAACTATATCCCTAATCATCAGTAATATTATATCAATCTTGTTTGCGGTATAAAGATTGAAAATACTCAATTCCAGGGAATGTAGGAATGTCCGGAATATTTATTATTCAATTTTATTTAAGAATGCCACTCAGGTATTATATATTATAGCTTTGCCAACATCGATTCCCAATCTGGTGAACATATGAATGAACTGCTCACTGGCCCAAGATTTATAAGCTCACCTTCTAACTTCGCTGTATCAAGCTTCGCGGCAATCAGGTCCTGCAATAGTATGATGATTATAAATTTTGAATTATCGGCCTCACTCTTTTTTCGTACCTGGCGGAAACTGAGATGTGACCCAACGTCCACGATTAAATTATTTTCCCCCAAGATTAAGCGTGCTTTCCCCGATCTAAGGATTTGCAATTTACCAAGAAGTCCTGGCTTTAGAGAATTCAATGTACAATACTCTGGTTTTGTTTGCTTTTCCTTATCACTTGCTCGACCTGGTGTTGGTCTAGTATCTTCACTACTGCACTCTAAACCTGGCAGGCAATCTGGAAACTGATACCATTTATTTTGATATCATATTGCAAGATTTTTCTATGTTAATATCTATACCTGTAACAGAATGTATGCGTTTGCTTTTGTTTCCATAACTTGTGGAACTGTGCCCGGCAAATTGTCTTGTACACTTGTCTTTGGAGCTTTCAGTTTTGGTTCTTTCTTCGGCTTCAGTACTATAATACGATTTTTGCATTATCCCAATGATAGAACTTTATCTAATGATCACTGAGAGTATATTCACCTTCCCCATTTTCTAAAATAATTGGTTTTTTATCAATTTCTTCTTCAGTTTCAACTACTGGCTTACTTTCTTCCAGTTTTGGTTCTTCTTTATATAGTTTTGCTTTGAAATATAAATGTACAATGGTAATATTGTTTTAAGATAAATTTGTAAGGAATGATTAATGTCTGTTCTATACCATCCTCGATCATGGGTAACATAATAGGTGCATTGTCTAAATCTATGCCTTGCCCATCATCTATGAAATCATCCCTCAATAAGGCCTTCAATTTTTCTTCTTCCTCCAATTTATCAACAGTGCGATTTAAGTCCAATTTAGGTTTTTCCAAGCATGACTGTGCACCTCTATCACTGCCCTCTCTAGAGCCACCACCGGATCGTCTACTACCACCAGGTATATTAGTAATGCCCTCGGACCAAACGCCTGTAGACTACAAATGATGGGTGTATTAATCTCTGAAAACTTCAAGATATGCTTACTACTTATTCAACCTACTTGCACTAAGTTGCTAGCTCCTCTGCCTCTTCCTCTTTCTCCTCTGCCCCGTCCTCTGCCATGATCTCTGCCTCTAGGTTGTCTTGCATTTTCCTGCTTCACTGGAGTTGCATCGCTGTTCCACAAATTGAATCATATCTACTTATGATATTCTTCAACATTTCCCTGAATGATCAGGTCATGGATTGTAATACTTACTCTTTCTTCTTGTTTCTCTGAGCATTCAGATTTGGAGTGTAAACCTTCTTAGGCTTCTCAGTCTTAATGTTTCCACCCAATGTGAGGTCTCTTGGTAACCGAAAAGAAGTTAATCTCGTGCTCGACGTAGGTGCAGGTAATCCTGGCTCCGTTTTTATATTTTTCAATGGCACGGGCAACGAGGTGCCAGGTTCAACTTTGATTTTTATGTTCCCCGGCAACGCATGGTTTGAATCCGCCGATTTGTCACTTGACATTGTTCTCGATTGTTATTTGCTCAACACTACGTAAAAAGGATACTACGAATACCACTCACGTGGCAGTGGAAGATCGATTTATTTAAACTGATGAAAAGCTTACGAGTTTCAATGAAACGCTAGTAGGAAAGTCGTGTAACATATTATCTCATCCGTGTTAACACTAGTTAACCTCGAGCACATTGACAGCGCGTTTCACGAGAGGTACTAATCGCCAGAAGCCCCGACATTGAATTCTATCATCAGCGTTTTCGCTGAAGATGTTCCAAGTTCAAAGAAACATTCGTGTCTGCCAACACACATAGCACGTGTTAGACGGCTTCGAAACTACACAACATCACACTGCGACATGTTGGTGCGTACCACACACTCACTTACAAGTGAGTATACTACACATCTTCGAATGCGTTTGTGTTTGTCGAGTGAGCTATGTCAAAGTCGGTAAAAGTAGGAATCGGCATAAATAGCAGCCGATTGCTATAGTAGACATGATTAACATTTCGCAGGTAATAATAAGGCATAATTTATCGGAGTGAGTACTTCGAGATCTAATATATACAATCTAGCAAGTGCTCGAGCCGCAAATGAAGTGTACAAAGTGCCAGCTTTCCGAGGAAGAAACTTTGAGGGATCAGGGCTTCAGGAGGATATGCAGCCTGTGGTATGTATATGTATGTATATGGTGTAGCCGGTGTAGTCGACAAACGCTATCGTTGAAGGCTCGAGGAGTGCGGGCGGACGTTTTCAGGACGACTAGTACAAGTGACATGAGCAGGAGAAGAGGAGAGTAGCCGGTGATGAGGTCATCGTATGGTTTTTTAGCCGCGCCGGCAGTCGCGACGCGGAGCGCCCGCACGCCGGCCGCCGATTGCTTTCCTCCACGATCGGGATTCCTGCTGGTAGACTCGGGACATGCATGCCATGGGCCCGCTCGTCTTCCAACATCAGAATCGCGAGTGTTACGATCCTCCATCGCCTACGGAGATATTGGCATCTCGGGCACCACTAGCACCAGCCAGTATATAGTAGGTTTCCTGCCGGGAAAGCTTTTTCCAGCCGGAGCTCCATGCCCGCTGGAGCTCGCTGCCACTTTTTCGTGAGGCTCGGGCGCGAGACGCCTTTGAGACCGGATCGAGGCGATCGGCTTAGATGAACGGCACGACACCGATTTAAAGTACCGGCGGGCGACTATCTCTCTTAAACCTGTTTCCACTCCCCCTTGGGCACGTCGAACCACAGCACCGCACCGGCAAGTTTTCGAGTGGCCAGCCTTCGCGCTGCCCGCACGTAAACGTGTCCGCGTTATCGTCCTCCTGCCTTTTCTCTCCTGCCAAATCATTCCCATTGGTATACATACCAGCCACCCCGGATGCTGTCGCCCTGCATTGATGTCTGTGATCCGTAGTATATCTCATGCCTCTCACCTTGATCTAACACACTCTCTCACTATTCCGCTACCATTGCTTCGAAAGCAAGCCTACGCGCCGCCGGGAAATTAATACTGCATCAAGGGGAGCTTAAGAAAAAAAAGTTGTTTGCACTCCGGATTCGCGGGAAAAAGTGGGAAGGAGTTTGTTTTCGCGGTGAACCACGTGGTGCGCATCGCTCGAGGTCGTGAATATATCTAGTGGCGCAGGCGCTGCCGAGCTGTCAGGAGCGCGATCGCACAGTTTCAAATCTCTTATCGCACCGCCAGACCGCTGCGACGCCTGATTCCCCACCGAAGTAGGAACATTCGCTTCCAACAGCACCACATTGCATATCAGGCCGCCGTGGGCTGCTCCTCCCGAGAAAAAGTACTGCTTCCATACGACACTGCCACTCTATCACTCGTGGCACGCATTTTCGTGCAGTAAGTACTCTCACTGAACTTTCGTCGTGTGCATCAAATCAAGCCTGCACAACTACGAATGTATTGTTTCGGCATTCTCGAACGTAACGCACTGTTTACTGTTTATAGATATACACACCTGGCTGCAATTTGATTTACGACACAAGTCATAAAATATCTTCAAGTTACAAGAATTCCAAACAATAGAAGCAATCAAACATAACCCGTCCTCCTACTGGCAAGGGGTCACGTATCGCAGAGTTGAATTGAAATTCAGCTGACGGAGATCGATATATCGTGCGCGGTCCAGTTGTCAGTTGTCAGTCGGGCGATGAAACGTCGTGGTACGTAGTAGTTGAGTTTTCAGTTTGCCGGAAGAGACGAGTCTTCCGCGTGAACTGCCGGACAAAACAACTCTTGTCATCGGAAAGTGACAAAGTGACTAACACGTGAGTGCTCGCGCGCGCGTGTGTGTGTGTGCGTGCGCCAGGAGTATTGGATGGGAAGAGAGGAGACGAGATTCGAGTGGGTTGATGATTGAGATCGAGAGATGAACGGAGTACAACGAACGCCCGGCGATGCCTTCGACGCCAAGGTTAGTTTTCTCCTGTTTCTTATAATCATGAAATAACTTTGCCCTGTAAGGATGTGGACACCTTACTTCTTGTACCTGTTGATTGCGCTACCTGTTATCGTGCGTCGTTTTAATATGCAGTCGACGATCGGTATCTGCTGGAGTACTGTCAGCACTGATTAACGTTACGGCTAGAGCGGAGTATTATTTCAGATCAGAGTGTATTGCGAGTGCAATATGTGTCAGGGCGAGTGTGACACCGCGTGAACTGTGATAGCTATGAACTGCGACGGGCACAAACTACGACTGTAACACAATCGTACGCTCTCCACGCCGATTGTTGTACTACCTACCTATGCACTGCACACACGGCTATTTGTGACTGATCAACAACTGAATAACAAGTAGTAGAACAGATTGAGAATTCTGAAGGCTAAACTGTGTTAAGATGCTAGTAACAAGTACAATACTTTACGATTCTTTGTTTACTGATCGCCGGCTAACACATGTGTAAGTCTGTTAGATCGTTCTGTTATAAAAAAAGTAGATTTCGGGTGGAGTCCTTCCGAAAAAAGTTACCGCCAGGCACGTATCCTCGAATTCTTTACAAGCCAGTGATACGTCGTATCTCGTAGCAAGTAATACTCGCGTTCGTTATCTATGGAAAAATGCGCGCTTTACGATGGACGTTCAGCAAATATGTGCAACGATCAGTGGTAGATTTATAGGTGGGAACTCTCGTTGAAAAAACGTGTCTGTGTGTGAGTTTAATACAGTAGACCAAGAGCAACCTTGGCCCGCGTAACTCGGTAAACACTCGGCCTTGAATAAGGTCGTCACTTTTCATACGTAGCGATCGGCACACACCTCGCCGGCGAACTATTTATTTCTCTCGGCGATTCAAAGTCACACTCGCTCATTTCATTGTAAATCAATGTCAACGACGTGACTCGGACCAGTTTTCCGAAAGCCCTCTGCGCCAGTGCTAACCTGAATAGCGACTGGAACTTTTTCCCAAGTCTGGTGGAGCCTTGTCGCTGAGATTATAAGGTGCGCTCGGTGTGACAGGCATTGAGAGAGTCCGATAGCGGCTCTTCTTGTATGACTGGGCCGAATAAATTCGGCCGAAAAAGTAAGAGTCCTTTTACCGCTCGGCCGTGTCGAAAGAGGATATCGGTGTTCAGAGTTGGTTACTTAATTATACCGTGGTCGCCAGGGGTAAATAAATCGATAGCTCTTGCGGAAGTGGCGAGTGTGAAGGTGGAGGCGCGCGTGATAGCGTACGTTAACGTTGCCGATATCAGGTCCTTTTCTCTAGTAGTCGTTTCCCATCCCCCAGGAAGACTGGGGTGGCTCGATAGGCCGTTCTTTTTCCTGTCTTCTCTCATTCTCTCCTACTCTTTCATCCTTCTTCTATATTTCAATGGCGGTGAAATGGCACTCTTTTCGGAGGTCGTTACCAAGAGGACATCGATCGAACCGCGCCAGATTTATAGCATGCAACCTCGCTGTATATAATGACCAGCACGTGATTCTCCGTTCCCGGCATTCGCTGCTTTGACTTCGTACAAACACACATACAATACCCTACTATACAGTACACATTGACGCTCGTCCGTTCTCCTTTGGCCGCGCATTCTCGATATCTATAAGTTTTCGACGATGCAAATTTATGAAAATGCCGGTGCACGTTGACGCACGTTCTTCCTCGAGGGCTACCCGATCGACGCACACGCGTGCATTCTTTTTCCCATTCTCCTCGCTATTTTATCTAACGAACCGGTTAATAGAGGCCCAATCTACTGATTCCTGGAATAACTTTCGAATTTTCTTTGTCGTATATGGATGGCAGCAGGTGGTTTGTCCGTCATATAGAATATTCAAGCAGAACGAAGAACCGAGCGATGGAATTCGTTAGGAATGCGTGGTTCGATCGTCCAGTTCGTGTCTTCGTTACAGATTAATCAGGATTATTCCTGTCTGAGTAGCGTCCCACCCGCTATTTTTACCTGTCCCCTTTACTTTTAAGCCCCGCCAAGCGAGCACCCGACGAAATCGTAATCGATACTCGATCGTGTGTAATAGAACGCCGTCTCTCGTATCGCGATACCGGATTGCAGGATGAAACGAGGAGCAGCCTGTTTCATCCTGTAGTTCATCCATCCTTCTTCTCCAGTTCTTTCAATCCGTGGATTCTTTTAAGCTGAGGGAAGAAAGGATTAAATCCCATATTCAATAATATCTAAATAAAATAAATTCGTCTTGATTTAAACAGTATTAACTTAAAGCTAAGGGGTTAATCGTACTTGATTGGTTAGTCCGCACAAGTGGAAAGTGGCACAGGAAAAGGCGAGTAAGGCGAAGAGGGGAAAAGAGTGATGGGAAAGAGAGAGGGTGAGGTGGTGGTACACGGGTGTCACTTCGCCGCAAAACCAAACCGGGTGCTCACCCACTTTCCTCTTGTCTACGTCCGCCCAAGGTGGCTTAGAACGGGGGGAGAGCATTATCATTCGGCCGACAAGGTAGGCGCGCATGTGTGCGTGAACATAACGTGCAATTAGGTATCTTTACACTTAGGCCAGTGCACTACGGGAAACACGATATTGGCGATGGATAGCGAGCGTGCGGCTACTTGGAAACTAAAGCCTCCTCTCTTGATCCGTAACAGCAGGCCAACATAGAGTAACATACATATTTTTCGACTAACTTTCTTCACGAATTTAATGGGAATGCGGTGGAATTTTACACTGGAGAATATTTACTGACTTTGGTCAGACAGTTTGTGCGTTGGCTGGTTGAAATCTGCCGAAATGGCAAGTCAACGCATGCCGAGATAGCATTATCCTGGCGGAGGAAGTCGGTGTGTAACCGATATAAATAGCGTTGACGAACACTAAATCTCGTAATGCGATCACCTCGGTGATCTCAGTCGGTCTCCTTTCTCTCGCTCTTTCACTCAGGACCGCTCGTCCGTTTCTTTCTTTTTCCTGTTGCTCGCTGAATGAGAGGACACCATCACCGTCTATGAGTGTAGGCTTATAATGCTTAATTAATCTTGTTCGACGGGCGGAGTTACGCTTTATGGAATTGTCAATGCATTGGGATGCTACTTGCATGATAACGATCAGCCGGCAGAATGGTAGTCGATTAAAACTGTCGTCTAAAGATACTCAACTTCACTCTGGACATTCCGGACACTTTGCTTTTATTATTCAATCCCTTCCTTGTCGTGAAATGCGATGATCGTCGTCGGGTTTTCCGCGTATCTTCTACAAAGATTCTTCTGTCATTCTTGCATACTGCTTCTCGTTTAAAGTTTCTTGGGAAAGCCTGAATTGCCCTGCTCTACGTAACGGGTATTCTCATTTAGAAAATTTATTCGACTTCGACTATTTTTTTATTCCATCCTGAAAATAACCGGTGAACGGAGTGTTAACCCCTTTCGCAATGGCTCGCTCGAGTCTACGCGGCAGTTTCGCTGGAAATCCGTGGAAGGTATCGCCGATTAGATTCACGCATCTCATTACAATCTCTGTGTGCACAGTTTGCCTAGGTGACTTACGAGCTCTTCAGTCTTGGATGCAACAAACCAGTTGTGCCTCTTGAAGCATCGAGTGAAAGCAAGCAGGACATCCATCCTGGCGAGTCGATTCTTTTTCGAAAAAAGGTCGTCGAAAACTTTGGTTTCTTTAGAGAGTTCCCGCGAACTTTCGCGTGATATGAAACTTGGTGTTTCCGGCATGGCACGCAAACCATAACGGGTTTGATTCGGAGGTGGACTCTGATAGGAGTTCTTTTTTCGGGCAGCTCGCGAATAGTGATAAGCCGAATGATAAGGCGACGTTAATCTTATTTCGCAAGTACTTGGTTGGTAGAGCTGCGCGAGAGTCAGTCTTTCGGGTAATTGGGTCAGCTATTATCACCGACCAGCAGAACTCATAAACTAGCACAACTAGCACAACTAGCTACTCGTTGTACCAGGAGTAAATTCCCGCTTTCTGTTTTCGCCAGTCAAATTTCCGCTTGGATACCACGTCGAATAACTATGAAATACTGTTTGGCTATTCATCAGGAGAACGGTCCCCGATCATTTGGGTGCTGAGGGTGAGCTCGCTCGCCCGTCACACGCCACTGATCTATCGCGATAAGTCTTCGTGGTCTCAATTTCCGGTGCGAAAGTAGGCCAATTCGCGAACTTCCCCGTACGAACTTTCGATCCGGTCAGAAGGACTCGGTCTATAGTAGACTGTCGATAAACGTATCGGTATGTATATTCTCCTCTGAGAGTCCTTCGACTTGGACAGATATCTTAGAGAGGAAAAGAGTAAATGCGAAGCGTACGAAAAGATGGAAAGTCCAAATGGAGTTGGGGCCGTGTCCGGTGAGGGATAGTGATTGAGAGAGCACGCATCGACACGAATTCGAATCAGCACTGATTTCGTAAGAGCATCCTGGGCAAGCGAGGGCCACCGTTCTCGTGTCTTTGCCGCTGGGCACGAAAAGAATCGTGCCAATGCTGCGTCGGCTTTTCATTTACGGCCAAACATACACTGCACGCGACCAAAATGGTAAACGCACTCCGAGCCACCAGGGAATCGTTGTAACGTCGACTAATTGGCATCGAGTCGACAGAAATCAAGAGGCACGCGACTGCGAAATCAACGGTTCGGCACGTAATTGCCACTAATACTGGTTTCCTTCGCAGCGCTTCGCAATCGTTCTCATAATACAAGAAACCTCACTTTTATTGCCACGCAAATGCACCAGTTGTTTATTGAACGTTGGGTGAAATGCGTCAGACCGCGTGACTGAAGGTGAAACATAGGGTTTCGAGCGGGACCGATTATACGTATAACCGTTTATCGAAGGGATTTCAATTAGCTGTTCAGGATTGAGTACGAGCGCTCGAGTAATTATCGGCACAGTAAACCAGAATATTTCTTTGAGACTCCGCAGTTCCTCGTTCCCCTTTCTAACGAGTATACCCCTTCAAGTTCCAATCATAAACATTTCCAATATGCACTGGGAACCCTATACTTTGGTAAAGGCGGAACAACTGGTTAAGAGAGAATTACCGGTTTAGAAGGGTAATTTCCATATTAGCTTGGAACTAAGGAGGCAATCGTTAGGAGCTAGTCAGGAACACTTGCGTCAGAGATGCCTCTCTAAATCGGAGGAAGACTCAGGCTCAATTTTAACGAGGAATCGCGTGCATTTGGGTGATTCGAGTCGACGGGGGAATCGCGTGACTTTCCAATGGGATATGTATTTACTTAATGCTTAGGAAAAGTATACTGCAGCCCCTCGACTCGCTCGGGTGGCTCTCGTTATCAGGCGTTGTGAGTCTCAGGAGAGGAGGGTGAGAGGACAGCGCTATTATAAATGGAGCAAGATTGATTACTCCTCTATTTAGAGGAGTGGCTCGAACTAATTCACTCGAACGCGAACATTACCACTTAAATGAGAAGTCCAAATGTGGAGTCTAATCTTTACTCCATTGGAAGAGGTGCTAATCATTCGATGCTAGCAATCGTACCACTTGCGAACACCATTCAATTTAATGATCGTAACTGATTGCACCAGCCTGGCAATCTAGCAGGTGCGATTTGCATTTTTGCCAGCACCTCTAGCAAGTCTTGAGGGGGTCGTGCAGTTAATCATAGGAGCAGTGAGTCATTTGAAATGCGATCTGATATACATTTCATTCCAGTTGATCTTGTTAAGGTGGAGTTAATTTAAGAATGCTATAAAATTTGAATTAACATACTGTTGATCGATTATTTGCAAATGCAAGTACTAACATGTTCTTGGTACAGCGAAGGGTGATTTTCGACAGTAGGGTTTCTAGGGTGCTCCCTTTGCCTAAGTGGATTGGGCGCAGTTGGTCGATACGAAAATCCAAGGTGTGATTAATTAGAGGAGACTTCTTCGCGAAGGGGGATGTCAGTCGCCGGATCTTCGCTAGCCGATGATATAACAGGGCGCGGGTGTAATCGGCCACACCCCTTTAGACCTTATCTAGGCTGCACCCTCCGATCTCTTTTTACCCGCTACTATCCCTCCTGAAAGGTTACACCGTGCTCTCGCCTCGTACAGAGCCAGGCACCCTTGGGAGTGATCGTTTTCTCTCTGGCAAGGACGACCGGGATTCAAATCAGTACTTCATCCTGCCTTGTCCTCTCCAAGATTCACAACTTCCAACATCTAATGCAAAACATTCATTTCCCATATTAAATCTCGTCGATACACACCATTTTCCAATGCGCTCCAAATACTGGAAATAATGAGTTTTAATTAAAAGAAATATTTGATATAAGTTGAAAGCTTTATTCTGATGGATTTCTACACGACTTTGATAAAAAAGAGGAAGGGAATGCCACCCTTTGCCGGCTTCTATTCATGCTCGAGACTGATCGATCATTTGAGATCTGGTAGGATTTCCGCGCGGTTACGCGTAAACGGTAGTTAATTACATTCGTCGGTTGTCCCTGGAAAGTGGTACATGAAAAACAGTGGGCAATTACCTTTCGTACTCGAGCGATATCGCCTTCCTGGGAAAAAGTACTCTTTGACATTTCAGGAGAAATTAGCCAAATTACATATTTTCACCTATTTAAAAGGAACATGTTTATTGATAGAATTGGTGGTTATAATTAGCTCTAGCTATGTAGTGCGAGAAACGATACACAGCAATCAATGGGAAATTAATTTAAATCTAAAATCTAATAAATGAAGCGCACACAGGCCAAGTTGCTTTATTAGTGTTAATTTATTGTTCTGAATTATAATTTGATTTTCGTTTACCAATGATATCTATTTCTATTTTTGATCATTCTTAAATAACTACTTGGCGTCTTTTTTCATTTTAATAGTTTTGGGGAGTTGGGAATTATACTTGACACTGTCAAGTATAGGTAGGTTTCAAGGAAATGCGACAATGTGTGTATGCTGTCGAGCTGACTATAAGTGCGGCTTCGATCCGATCGTTGATTAGCCACTGTTTACGTGACACATGCAATAGCTCGTTGACGGTTTACGTGATAGTAACGGCAATTGCAAGGGCAAGTGCGGGACAATGAACTGGATCTTCATACCACTTTCCAATTAACCCATTAAGTCAACGGGTTGCGTCAACGCAACATTTTAGTTGTAATTATAGGCGAGATTACTTGGGAAGTTGAATGTGCGAGGTCGTCCTTCGAAATCCCTAGACAGGTAATAAAGGCATCAGGGTCTTTGCCTAATGGGTGGAACAATACTTTGAGAACGGGCTACCTTTGTCTTCGGATTGGAGCACGTGCCGTTGCCGGCGGCTATTCGGCCTGATTTACATCCTACCACTGACTATCTTTTCAACACCGCCTTAACAGATCGATATCCTGAAGATACATACATTTTTCAAGCCCAACGAGAGAGGGGTGCTTCGGATTTCCTTTCAAGTTGCGGAGTGTCAACGCGTGTCCAATTACTGGTCGGTACACCATTTACGAGAGTGTTTAACGACACCGGCGTCGCTGTCTCTCCTGTGGAAAGACACTTTTCACAGCATCCCGTTGTCTTCTCTCCCCGCGCCTGATAAGCGCGACCCACTCGCTTGCATTGTTGTACACGGTGAAGCAACTTGATCTGCCTTTCCATCGGCTTCAAGAGCCTCTCGCAACTTGTGCCGCAGAGAGTTTGATGAAAGCCTGTCTGCTGCCCCTCTTTCTTTCGGATAAGCCTCTTTGGTCCTGGATACTTTCAGGCTTAATCGTCACATGTTTGAGGGATTATTCTTTCGATAAGGGAAATGTGAGGATGATATAATATAGGAGAAAGTAATAATTAATCAAAAGTAGTACATTTAAATTATGCATATTTTCTATGAATAATATAATGGATTCCCAAATTATGTTAGATATTGCGTTAATGATGTTCAGTGAATCGGTGAGGAAGCGGAGATTATTGAATTAGTTCGCGCTCCTTCCCGGAGATTGACCGTGGTTGGCCGTTAGTGTCAGGGTCGTATCGCTTAATTTAATAAGGGTCAATTGCCCCGGCGGGCAAGCGCGCCCAGCCAGTCATTGCATAATTTACGAATCACGAGAGGCGGCCGCCCTTCGGCCTCTCCCGCTGTGCCCACTAGCCAAATGTATTCCGAATGCTGGTAGAGGTTGTATTTTAAAAGTGAGTAATTCCTACTGGCCCGTTCGCCGATGTCACGGTAAATCTGCTGGCAGGGATTTACGCTCGTTGCCGGGAGTGCGGTTCGATGCACTTGGCTTCTACGAATCGAGTGATGTAACACCTTGCAGCGTGTGTCTCTCGGTTTCCCGCTGGCCCCTGCCCTTACTGGAATCCTGCTCCGAGCGGCTATGACCGCTTTATGATCCCCATTAGCGCCGGAGAACCATAACTCCACCGCAAAAGTATAGTACTTCCCACCAAATTAAATGTCACTCGATTACTCGGCCCTTTTTTCTACCCATACCTTTCGCACATCTCTCATCCAGCAGTTATTTCTACTCAAAAGAAGCAGACACTTCGTCGCAATTAGACGTGTTGTACTTGCAGCAATGGAAAGGCGATTCGCCAGGTTGTCGACGATCATTGACGCAATGTTATTCACTCTCCTGCTCGAGCACTCTCGTTGCACCGGAGCAATTGGTAATCGGCCGAGCCAGCTTGTTTCAGGAGAAACCTTCTCGCACAAGACGACGAGCTCTCCCGTTGTTCCACCTTGAACAACGCAGCTCGATGGGTTGTCGCGTGGTCAATTAAAAGTCGCGTGTGTCTAAATATAGGCTGCCGCCAGCATTCCGATCGTGGACATTGGTCAGTCCTGTGAATATGCACGATTCTCTTTTTCTATCTCTCATTCTCGTACTATGCGCCACCGAACATCTGCATCGAACCTTGCTCCACTTCGTCGTTGATCGACAATACCTTCCTTGCATTTGGAATACCCGAAATTCCCCGCGATAGAATTTCATCAATTTCAAGTGCCTTCCTTGGTGATATTAAATTATAAATAATACTGCGTATTAATGAATTTTGGAAGCGTAATAGTTGGAGCTTGGAAGTGGATGGATTGGATGGGGATATTCGAGGGTGGGTTGTAGAAAGACAGTTCTAGGACGTAAACTAGCGTGTCGGACATATGACAGTAAGCACAGGTGACAGTGACCCATGCGAGCATATGTGCGTGAATATAGATATGTATGGGGTGGACCAAAAGGCGCACACGCGATGCCTATAAGCACGCGTGACACAATCGTTCGGGAATGCCAGTGTCGGAGGGCCTTAAAGCCCGCTCCACACGAGTATCGCACGCAAGAGGTATATCTTGACTTGACCACCAATGTCTGTGGAAAATGGTGCGCTTCGTGACGCACTCTTTCCTTTGTATCGTAAAACGAGCCAATTTCTCGTAGGATATGCGGCCGAGCTAGATTATAGCGCGGTCTCGCACGAAATCTCCGAGAAAACATGCGTGAAATTGCTTCCTGCTTTCTTGAGTCCTCGATACAGTGCGGCTTTGCGTTTGAAAGGCTGCTCCTTCGTGGATAATCGAGAGCGCCAAAGAAATCCGATGGCATTCGTTATGCGAACTATTGCTCCGATGAAAGTGATTGGAAGATATCGAAGGTTGCGGTGAGAGAGAACTACTTTCCTTGCTCGAAATGATTTCTGCCAGACACGGCTAGAAATAACCGAGAGTCAATTGTTTCATTCATAACACGACTTCCAGAAAGGCTATGTAGATTACACAGAAAACACAGTGGAATCCCAGGAAGAAAGATCGAGGAAAGATAGAGCGAAGTTCTGACTGGCAAGCAGCCACTGGCAACTGTCTTTTTCTCCAAGTTGGCCCGCGAATGTGAACTGTGAAATATCAATCGGTCACATTCAGGCCAAAACATTCTTCCTAAGACTTCCTCGATTGTAAAGGGGTCGCGCACTCAGCAATTGCTCGCCAAAAACAAAAGTCAATCATATTAGGATGGGCACGAGTGCAATCTCATTCGTATGCTTGAAAGGTCCCCACTGCCGAAATAGTGGTCCCTGGTAGTTAGGATTATCTGGTCGAATCCAGTTGGAAAGTGACATCATTTCCGTTCTCCTGACAGCAGTCTATCGCGGCCCAATGTCAACAGTAGGACTCATCGTACTTGACTCCAACGGATGGCTGAGTCTGTCGTTCGGAAACGGTTGGATAAGTAACGAGTAAGGTATATTTTCTTGACGCGCGTTTCCTTGCCTCGCTCCGTGGGTTTTCTCAGGGCTGGCGTACAGCCTTGCATACGTGTGCATACGGTGTATCGTAATCTAAATTGAAGTGCACGTTACGTGAGATCGAGGCCGCCATCGAATTTCGATAATCCGCCATGTATTACGTTTCACTTTCGGAGTCTCCTTCCTTGAGCAAGGGCAGCATGAATACGTCCTATTGGCATGAGTCCGATTCCAATTGCCTTATCCTCGTAATGCTTTGATAAAAGAGATTGGATTTAAAAAGATTGCATTACTCTCGTGGTCGTTCGATTCTTAATTCTTTTCGTACTTTAGTAACACATCTCTTATAGAATAACATCTCATCTCCCAAATTGTCCCCGGACTTTTAATCACTGATTTTTAATCGATTTCTGCACGTACAGTTCCCTGCCAGGCCGGCTTGCGATAAACTCTATTTTCACCGGCGCGGCGCGCTGGTAACATCGCCGTGGGATGTCGCTATCGCATTCAACCGGGCTTAATTAAATCCGTACTCCTCCTTATGATGCAAAATTAAGCAGCACGCCTCCTTTCGCGTTCTTTCCCGGTTGCCGTCTATGGCGAAAGAAAGATATAGGTCAGTGGCTGTTCACGGAACAGCATTAAACAGTAGGCTCTCTCGTGGCGCCCGGAAAGGCAAGGCAGAAGAAGGCGTCTGACTCGGATCATCTTTTTCTAACGTGAACCATTTACGCTACTCGGCAGCTCAGCGTAATAGAGACGTCTAATGTATCTCCTTCTGAGAAGAGGGACTTTTTCACTCCGCTCGAGCGCCGGTGTAACGGGGCACCAATCGCAAAAATGCGGCCGCTCGTTACACGTCCTACGCGATCTTTAATCTAGCAGTACATCGCTGTAATGATGCCGGGACATTTGGTCTCCTAGGAAATCCCATCTTCCCAGACCTACGCGGTCCTTCAACTTTCTTAGAATCATCGACCGATTATTGTATCGTTTTCAAATCTATTTTAACTTGTATCTAAGTGGGCAGAGACAACATATAGTTTTCCTCGACGGTATGAAATCGAAGGGACGGAGACGCATCGTTGAGAACAGGAGAAAAAAAGAAGTATTGTGTACACCTCCGTGGAAAGTCATGCTGGTCAATAAGGTCAAGATTCTGGAAGGCTCGTGTTACGACAGAGTACAAGAGGCCAGAGCGAGATCGAAACACATACAATACAGAGAACGCTGGTACACCCTGGTTCTCCGATGGCACTCCGGATGGATGCTGGAGGGCAGTGAGGCCCCCAGGAGATGACTCACCGCTATATTATCAGCCTGTACCAGAACAATTGTGACATGCGCCGCTAAATGCTTAACGGTATCGCCTTAAATCCAATTAGAGCGTCTCCCTTCTCTCCTCTTGCTACCGAGCGACTTCATTTCCTGCATGAACTATCTCTCCTGATTGCTTGCGATTTAGTCGCTCTTATACCACTGATTCGTTTTTGAATGTATGTTTTAATGCACAAACATTTGATTTATGATGAATTCAGGAAAAAGCTTCGACAAATCGAAAATTTGTTAAGGTAGTAATTTGCGAAAATTGAATTTTGAGTTAGTGCTCTGGAATTTTTATCATTTCTTTCTTAGTGCAAGAAAACATCCTCCCTCTACTGACTACTGATTCTTTGTTTTCTATCCGTTTTGAGTCTCGAACAATTCAAAATATGACTTGTGCATCTAATTCTTTGATATTAGATGGCCACGATTAAAGTTTCAACGGATATTATTGCTTTCCGAATGACGTAGGCATTTGCTACTGAGAAAGGGAGAGATAACTCGGTCTTGAATATTTCCCACGGACAGTCTCGGTGTCAGTAGATCACCACCCACACGGTCAGCATCCCCCATTTACGGAAATGGCCTGCAGTAGACTCGAAGGTATGCCCGGGCTGGGAGGCCGAGGTTTTCTGAGCCGCAACCAGGCGTCACCGCTCAGACGCCATTAGCCGGCCGTTCTAATTGATTAATGGTAATTACGTATTCCGCTTTATTACTGGGCGCGCTGGTGTGGCGGAATGGCTGGCGCGGGGCACGCCACTGGTAATTAGGTGGCTGGCACCAGGTGTGTGCATGCATGCGCCTCGTTGCCTCATTAATTATCGGCGGCGGCGGCGGCGGCGGAGACGGCGGTGTGAGGAACGCCTTAAAATCCTCGACGTGCGCCCTTGAATCCGAGAAATATGTGGGCACTGCCTGTATTACGTTGCGAGCCCACTGTCCTTCCCTTCTGTCGTCCAGCGGTGCGCTCCCGCGGATTAAGGCTATTTTTATGTGCATCGCCATCACCCAACACGCCCAAAGGTAGTTTCGAACTGCTTGAGTACCCACTGGACAGGGAACCCATTCAATCACCGCTCGTCCTGGCTAAGTAATCACCAGACACACTACTATACGTATTAGCAGGCGGAGATCGCTAGTTTTACCCGAGGCATTCGGATCTAAAAAGGAGGTGTCTTGTTTGGTACTACTGATAGAAGTACTACTAATCAATATTTTTGAAAGGAGTATTGAAATTGTACAATATTTTTGGTTACTTGTTGAAAGTGTAAAAGGAGATGATTGAGACTTGTTTTTTTGTTGTTGAAGATCGGAGCTTCATTTATCATTTGTAGTTCTTTTAATTCCGAGGTTTTACGACATGCGAGCTCGACCAGTATTTTTGGAACCGGTACTGCCCACGTGTACGCGCGAGGATATTTGTACAGTTTTAATGATGCTATTCTGGCGTTGGGGCTCTCGACTCGCACAGGTTTCGTACTTCTAAGTCCTTCTCGGAGTGTCGAAGCTCGACTTGAATAGACCAGTCTTTCCATGACACAGATAATCGAAGTGCGAACCAAGTCCAGCGTGTGTGTACCCTCGGTGCCTCACCATTTCGGGCGAAAAGGTCGATAGGTATGCCATAAGGCCCCGTTCACCCGTATGCCGGTGTGTTTGCCGCCTGGCAAAACGGCGGGGGCGTTGTGACAGGACCTTGTCGCAACCCACACACTCACAGGCCTCTGCTCTTTTGCCGACTGTCTTTCACGAAAACTTCGCTCTACCCGGGAATCCTGCGTCACGGAAATTCGAGCTAACTACCCACGATACCTCCGACTATTCTTCCTTATGTTCCCGATGTACTAAAGTCCGAGTCAGGCAGTTTCAATTCCAGCTTAACTCGACTATTTGGACAAAACAATAGATATATGATCGTCCCTTTTTTGTATCGTTGTATATTTATCTTAAGATTGGTGAAATCGCAAATTTTTGAATAGTGTAAGATGTGTGAGGCATTTCGAAGCTTGGTTCTTCATTTCCGTAGTATGTGGAGGAGGCTGCAATGACTGACGACGGGGCCTTGATTTCTCGTTTATGCGTACGGAAAGATCGCTCGTGAAATCGATCGTACACAAGCTTTAGCCTACATAAGCGTGGCTCACGATACGCCTCTCCTCGCCAGACAACGCTCTTTCCTTCTCATTCACGTGCTCCCTTTTTTTCTCTCCCCCTCGACTCTCAATGCCAGGCTCACTTTTACTCGTGGAGCGCCGCGCCGTCCCGGCGGCCGAGTAACGCGGCCAATATTAAAATTCTCCTCGCGAAGCCACTCTTGCACTACTTTGATCACGCACTTGTTCCCATAGTTCGATGCGTAAGGAACCTTTAACACCTGTCTGCCATACTAGCAAACCGAAGTGCATCGACCATACATATGTGTATGATTTTGTCAATTTTATCTCATTTTTTCTCCATTTTTTATCTTCCTCTTATATAAAAATATATCTAAAATAAGGCGTAGAAAGTTGGAGTTCCAAACTCGTAATTCTACAGTAATAAGTGCCAGTAGTGGCATATTTCTTTGGGCGATTTCTTCGCATCAGGTTTCCGTAACGTCTCTCCACCTTCATTTGCACGTACCACCGGCTTCTTCTTCTTGCTGCTCCCCTGAGGTTCGCTTTTTGTCGAGCGAGTGTGGTCGGCGCCTAGTGAAACGGTACTGCAGCAGTACCAGCACACAGCCAAGCATCTTCTGTTTACGGTAATTAATATCCGAGCGAGATTTCTACAGTTAGCTCAAAGCGGCCGCTTTCGTTCGCGGTATCCCCGAAGCAATAGAGGCTTCACCATCGAGAGATCGAAGTTTCTATCGAGCGGCTGATTTGCCTCGGTGCAATTGGCTCCCGCGCGATGAATGCATTAACTATCTAGTGGACGATAGTAAGAGTAAATCGTCGAGAGGAAAAAGTGAAGAGGCCTTTCAGAGCAACTTTTTAATAGCTAATGGGAACCATATAAATCTCACTCGCTCTCTTTCTACGACAGAGCAACATTTCATCCGTGACGCGATTTCGCGCTCGCTCTGCTTTCATCCTTCCTTCACTTATCCGCCCCTCTCTTTCTCCCCCCACCCCTTTCTTTTCTTTCATTTGCGCGGCTAAAGTCCCGGAAAACCGCACGGTTTCAGCCCACTGACGCTCGATGGCCTCGCGCGCGGTTAGAAATTCATCGGGCAATTAGAGGCGGGCCCAAGCGCAAAAGCGGAACTTAATTGTGCGCGTTTATGGTGTGGCGATCCGTTAAACACTTGGCCCCACTACTTCGTTGTCTTCGCTCTGTACTTGGAAGCAGCGCCCGCTGCTCCGAGTGCCGAGGGTTCATCGCCACTTATGGTTAACAGCCTTCTTCGTCACAGCAACTTCAATCTGAACTCTGAGAGTGCGAATCTAGCAGAAGGAATTTCTATCCGTAAAGAGAATTATCCTGAGATAATTATTCTTGAATCATCGATCGAAATTAAATCATGTCTTCTCACTGGAAAGTGAAGACCTTGGTCTTTGGAACATCTGCCCTTTCGTTCGGCACAGATTTCGCAAGCTGTGATCCTTCGCCCTTACACCTGCGTTCGTAACCCAATCTTTCGTGGACCAATCATATTTGAATGAGAACTCTTCGACCTCGATATTCCTGTTGCTTTGAAGTTCCTCTAAGACTTGGAACAGTATGAAATCATTCGAGGCCAAGAATAGTCGGATATTCATTGAGATTGAGATATCAGGGTGTCATTGGCGTACACGTCATATCCCAAAGGAGGAATGCCGTGATACAAGAGACACGTATAGAGCCAACAGTGCATGTCGCAAGAGTGAAAGCCCACTTACGGGATACCAATTCGCTGGCGATTAAGTAGATACGAGATCTGCCAGCAATGTTATCCCCCCCTCCGACTTCCTGGGGGTTGGCACGATCGATCGGGAAATTGATCGAACACATCGATCTCCCTTAAACGAGCGGCTGGACAAAAGGCGCCGGGCCGTAAATCAGTGTGGAGCGACGCCCGACTATAATCAGACGATAATCAGCAATCCAAGCGAGTTGAACAGTAATGCCGGGCGAATGTACTTGGAGATAAAACCTTTCAGGGATACTTAAGGTCTCGTGATTTCGACATACGGCTTCGTTACACCTACGTGAAGTCGCCAGGCCACTGACTGGACACGTAGCACATTCGAGGACGCGTTAGTTGGGTAAAAAATTTCGGCGATCAGGTCGACTGATTTTCGATCACCTTTGTTTGCGTACACGTGATTCATAGAAGCATCGCTCGACACAAGGAAAAACCTGTGAGACGGAATGGGTCAGGTTGGCAGGTTCGAGGATGCGGCCTTTTCAGGTTTATTTGCTTACACTGAGTCATCGACATGATTCGAGTGTCCTGAAAGCACCGGGTGTTCGGCAGGTTTGAGAATACAGAATGTTTGTTCTGACAATTCCTTGGAAGAATAATAAGGGATGACTGTTAACCCTTTCCTGTTTAGTGATTTCGTTGTGAAACTATTATTCTATATCATTTTCACTAGTTTTAAAACGAGGTTGACATATTAAAACTGTATAGCTGACAGTACAGAAATGTGATGTATTAATCGAGCGCTCGATTGGCCGGAGTATCCGGGATTTCATGAAAGCCCGTAACATTGAGCGCATCGTATCCTATGGCCAGGTTGTAACCCGATCGAAAGTAGGTCCAGACGGCTGCCGACTCTAATAAGACCTCTACAGCACGTGACTGCAGCATTGCGTTCATTTAAGAGTGACCGGTCCTCGGCAATTAAGGCTCATGGTTCACTGATTCCGTCGATGTATTTCTCCAGCCGGAATAACTACTTTCCGTCACTTCATTCTACATCTAGTTGGTGAGTTCAATTTACCAGTTGGTTTTAAGGGTCCTGTTTCTCCATTCTTGCCACCTGGAACGCACGCGGTGTATGTTGGTAGAGCGACTTTCGTCGCGAGTGTAAATACGTGCTAAGTAATGATCTTACGAGGATAGCGGCCGCTTTTTCCATGGGGACCTCTTAAAGGATCCGCTAAGGTCTCATTAAGCGAGCGGTCGGTGCTCGCCGGGGACTACTGGGCGGCATTCCCGAGCTTTTTGCTGGGATAACTGGCCTCTTCTCGTCTTTTTCTCTCTCGCTTCGGGGTTGACTTAACCGAGTTATACTTCGACTAGTATCGCGTATACCTGCGCGGGCATGGTAATCAGAGGCAGCCGATCATCGCGCAGCCAGCACTGTAATTAGATAAGACTTCGAAATGAGGAAGAGCTTCGAAGACCGCCTTGGCATCCGCTGCCACTATGATTTCCTGTATCAACTATCTACCCTATCGAACTCAAAGTTACTCGACCACTAACTATCATCCAACCGGACTCCTCTTCATCCTGACGCTTCGAGAGATGTGAAAACTTGTTACTTGCCTATTCGATCCAATGGAAATAGCTAGTAACACTCGTTAGTTAGTTGCATAAAATAGTCGGTCAAGAATATGTTAACGTAGCCTCGTTGAGTTCGACGCTCACCAGATTTAGAAAGTGATTGGAGGTAAAAAGGAGTTTGGGAATGGCCGGAGCGTAAAACCGAGTTGAACCACTGGTTACCGCGCGGCGGTGGCGGCGGTACACAGCTGGCACCAATAGTATGCAGCACCTGGAGTGTGGTACCGATATAATTTTCCTGTCGCCACTGACGCCACTGACACCGCCAGTACGGTTTCACTGACCTTTGCGTATAACATAACGCTGGTAACGATCGGAGACTTGGAAGATCCGCCAACCAGCCGATCATGGAGAACGCGAGCCAGCTGTTATCTCCAATTGCTTTTGCTAATTGTAACTCGAGCTGCAACCGCTTCTACCGACGAGAGGCGCACTTGCCTTGCTATATACGTAAACTACATCGATCAATTGCAATCGCCAGTTGGATTGTACTCGTTAAGTTGTCCTCCAGTCGCTCATTTTGGGCAACCAGTCCAACTACCAAGATTGCTGGCGGCAACATACTTTACCTGCCAGTATACTAAGTTATTTAAGCACCCGATAGTTTATTAATAATTCCTACCACAAGAAAACACTCGAAGGATCTTACTAATATTCGACAAAATACAATGAAAAAGATACGTGTGGAGTGGTGGAGGATGAGGAGGCAATGGTCCAGGGAGGCTGAGCTGGAAGGAGTCGGCGGTAGCGACGTGTCCAAGAGGAGGATGCCCAGTGAGGCAGGAGAGCTAGAGCGAAGGCAGAGGAACAAGAGCAAGAGCAAGAGCAAGAGCAAGAGCAAGAGCAAGTTGCCAAGATCAAAAGCAAGAAGAGAGCAAGAGAAAGAGAGGCTGGCTTGTACGTGGGGGAGGAGAAGGAGAAGGAGGATGAGGAGGAGGAGTGGAGAAAAGAGGATGAGACGGAGAGGAAAGGAGAGTGTGAGTAGCAAGGAGAGAGGACACGAGGGAGGAGGACCTCCTTGCGGTGGTGCAAAGTGAGAAGGAGAGAGAGAGTGGGAATGAGAAAGAGATCGAGAAAGTGGAAGGGGGGTAGAGGTGACCACCGGAGGGAGAGGAGAGGAACACGCTCTCCTCCGGTGCACACTCTCCTCCGGTGACTCCGACCGGCAAAGTGCTCGCGTTCGTGAAAGTCCACAGACGACTTTCAGGGTCGTCTGCTCCGCGCTCGTTCCTCCGAGAAGCCGGCGCGCGACTTACTCTCGCGAAAACGAACCAGCCAAGGGTGATCCTGACACCCTGAAACCCGTCTTAGAAGCTTAGTCTTGTACTGCAAGATATTGGAAAGCCGACTAGGAAAAGTGCCAGGTGGAAGTCTGTCATTTTCAAGTTTCCTTCTGCTGCTACTCCCTCGAGTTCCTTGGCCGGCTGATGTCACTCGGTGCTGCTCCGTTGGCTCGAATCACCGGTGGACCAGGGATATCCCTGACGTAGTCGCCACCTGTGAATCGACTTTTTCCCTGAGCGGGAATGCGGCGACGTCTGTAGTTGTTCCTGGTACTGGATTGACGGGGACGAGAAATACACCGAATTAATGCGGAGGAATCGGTGGGAGTGAGTGAGTAGTACGTGGAGCGAGGATTCTCCGGGGGACAGAGTGACTTTCGACTCGGAGATCGCAGTGTCGACGGGAGCTATTGGTGATCCTGTTTTAATCTTGAGATATATACCGCGGCCTCAACATTCCGCTGCTGGCGAAAATGACCTCCCGCCTTCGGGGACCTTCCACCGTTAAGGAAGGCGCCAAGATAACCAACCTCGGCAAGCACTGTCGGGAGGAGCACACCGAGGACCTCAAGCCGTACAAGAACGGGGCGAAGGAGAGCCGCTACCACTTCGGCATGACGAAACACGACGTCATTCGAAAGAACGGCCGCGAACATAAGGATATCGTACCGGAGGATCCTGATTTCCTATACAGGCGAAGCAAACAACACTTTGGTGCTTGGGATATCAAGGATGTTGTGCAAGAGGAAAATTCGAAGTCTAAAAAGAACGAGGATCGAAACGAGGATAATCATATGACTAATGGAAAGCATAAGAGTGAACCTAGAGACGAAGGATATGTTGGTTCTTTGCCGAGAGAGCATCGAGCGAGAACAGAATCTGGCGATCGAGATCACTCGAAGAGAACTGGCGATTGGGAGACCGGCGATTCGAGGAACAGCACGCGTGCTTCTCGTTCGATGAGAAATAATGGGAGCAAGGAAGAAGCGGAGGACGACAGGGATCTGTCGGGAGAGATGGATCATCTGCACGTCGACAGTAGGTCGCCTGATCGCAGGATAAGGGCGATGATCGAGCGATTCAAATCGAGAGAAGAGGGCAAGTTAAAATCGAGGCGGGAACAGAGTTCCTTGAGTCCCGAAAAGGAAGAACATTCAGGACGATCGAAGAGCGGCACTCGCAACGATACTCGGACGGATCATTCTCCTGATAACTGGACGAACAATCGAGCCGATCGGAATCGACCCGAAGATGACGATCGAGAGGACCTTCGCAGATCTTCCAGGCACAAATACCGTGAGCCAGATAAATTGGAACGCGAGGACAGCAAAGATCATCGATCGAGGAGTACGGAAAAGCGTCGTGAGTCATCTCATCCCGAAATGAGACGGGAGGACTCGAGACGAGTCGATAGCTTTCGACAGAAAAGTGAGCATAGCGACAGAAGTCACCGAAGAAGATCTAAGGAAGTGGACGACGATCAATTGCGATCGAAGGACAGTCAAAAGCGAAGGAGTTATACGTACGATGGAAATCCTGACGATTTCGATATAAGAATTCAAAGATACGAAAGAGCTCTTCCTGAACCAAGAAAGGATCCCGAATTCTCAAGACGCAGTTCATCCATGGATCGTGAACAGGACCTAGGCAGGAAGGATTCGTTCAAGGAGCATGATAGGCAAACTAGGAAGAACTCCATCAAGATATCCGATCCACATAAGAAGCGCGAGTCTAGTCTAAACAGGAAGACTTCCTTCAAGGATCAAGAAAGCGATGTTTACAAAAAGAACTCCTTCAAACCTCATCAGGATTCCAGTGGCAGATATTTCACGAAGGATCCGGATCACGACTTATCAAGAAAGAGTTCCTTTAAGGAGCAAGGAGGAGACATAGTGAGGAAGACTTCTTTCAAGGAGTCAACTGGCAACGAGTACGGTAGAATACAGAAAAATCGTGAGGAGGAGGTCGATCGAAAGAACTCCTTTAAGGAACACCAAGCCGGAGTGAGTAGGATCACATTCAAAGATTGCGACAGCGAGCCCACGAGAAACAATACTTGCAAGGACGATCAGGAAGCTGGGAGGGTATCCTTCAAGGACCGGAACGGCGAGATTGCTCGGAGGAACTCGTTTAAGGAGAAGACAGTGGAATTCGGTGGCATCTCTTACAAGGAGGACGACGATATCGAAGAGAGGCACGCTTACCGGGATCACATAGACTCGAAATCCTTCAAGAATTATCAAGAATCGAACGACCCTCCAAATGGGCGATACGAGTTTGGTAAAGTGTCCTTCAGAGGGCAAGAGGAAGAATTACGAGGAAGTCCGCCAAGAGAAGAAGAGGATATTGAAGTGCGAAGAAAGTCTTCGTTCAAGGAAAGTGATGCTTCGACAAAGAGGAAAGTCTCGCTGCGAAGTAAAACTCGAGATGCTGGCGAGAGGAAATTGGAGAGGCACGCAAGGCCCCTCAGTCCACCGAGGATCGAGGAACCCGATCGCAAGGAGGACTCGAACGAGCGAGATGCCTTCTCCTCGAAAGCGTGGCACGAGAGCAACAAGCTCTTCTCAGCCAAGTACCTACGAGAGCACAGTCGTTTCCGCAGCACACCCGAAGGACACGCGGACGTAGATCGGGAATACTTGGAGGCGAATTCTTGCCAGGATCGCAGAAGTCCTCGAAGGGCGACGCCTGAGCGAGCGAAGCACATTTGCGAGGCCGAAAGCGACTTGAAAGAGTTGAAAAGCAGGTCTGAATTATCAGAGTTGCCGAGCGAGCGTTTCCCCAGTAATCGAGAAGACACGCGAGTGACGTCGACGCAGAACGGCGCGACGATCATAAGGATCCGGGCGGCGGCGGCGGCGGACGTCGACACGGCCGAGAGGCGCAGGAGACGTCGTCAGGAGCCGCACGTAGAGACGAGACGACGAAGGCAGGTCGCCGAGGAGGAAGATGAGAGCGAGGAAGAGGAGGCCGAGGAGGAACAACAGCAGCTGCGCGTGCGATCGCGACGAGAGACTTTTATGTCAAGCCGAGCGCCGACAGCGCCGGCAGCGGCGGCGGCGGCGGCGGCGGCGGCTGCGCCCACACCCTCGAGACGACTTTGGAATTATCGCGAAGGGGTATGGCATTTTCATGAGTCAATTGCGTTCGATCAGTCCTTCATGGTCCAGAAGCGCGAGGCGCATTTTATTAGTCGCTGGCGGCGATGAGAGATCCTGCCTGCCGCATCGACCAACCAGATACCACTCTCTCAACAAGAGAGTGCCGAGAGTGCGATTAGAAGGAATTCGCCAGCTCGATTTGACCGAGAATGGTGCACCCAATCACTGTCTTCTTCTATACATATACAACAGAATACACGTGGGTGATGTATTCTTATTCTATCTCTCTCTCTCTCTCTCTCTCTCTCTCTCTCTCTCTCTCTCTCTCTCTCTCTCTCTCTCTCTCTCTCTCTCTCTCTCTCTCTCTCTCTCTCTCTCTCTCTCTCTCTCTCTCTCTCTCTCTCTCTCTCTCTCTTCTCTCGAATCGCTTCTCTGCGGCTGCACTCCATGCACCCTGATAATTTTCGGTGGTCTCTCTTGCAAGTCAACTGTCTCTCTCCCATGGAACACTGCACCGTCCTCGCCCAGTTGGAGACAAAGGACATTGTGTTAGACCGGGGGATTTTTATTCGATCATTATTATTCCTGAGGCAGGCTTGCGCAACTGACTGCAATTAGAGGGATGAGAGACAGTGGCTGGCATAAGTCGGATCTTAAGTCAAGGGTGATGAGAGAAAGCAACCTTTTTTCAGATGTATTTTAGAAGAATTCCAAAAGGATCTCTTGGATTTTTCTTTAGCCAAGTGAACACTTGTACTAAAGCTAGTCTTTCTAGTAGTTTCTTGTTTGTGCTTCTACGCCTATGTAGAGTGGTATAGTCACAGGCGAAGTACACGCTTCAGTTATTCAAGGGGCATGGGGGATAATGGTGCTTAACAGATTAGACACTTTACTCTATACTGATCGATATCTATAAGAGGAGAGGCATTAGCATAGCTTCCTGTTCTGCGGTGTATGGAAGGTGGTCTAGAAACTAGGCATATGGAAGAGTGAATGTAGAAAAGGTGTCTCATTAAATTGACAGTGAACGAATACCCGAGCGATCTCTGATTCACTCCAAACCCTCTGCGTCATCGGGATGGGCCATCACAGGTCCACGTTAGAAGACGGAATCCGGGACGAAAGGCATAGCAGCTCCGCGGTACACATTGTACAGAACCACGCCACACTCGCTGACGCTTCGAGGCGGCAAAACGAGCGCAATTCCAAGCGATCTTCATTTATCATTCACGCCCATTTGGCCGCGCGCTCTCTGAAATTGCACTTCGCCACGCTCGGTGGTGGTTGGCGGTAGCCTGGTGCGAGATCGAGTGAAAGCAAAATACCGGTAGTCGAACTGTCGCCAGATATTAATCCTTTAACCGGCTGCTCGCTCGCTCGCTCGCCCGTTCGTTCGCTCGCGCGCTCTCTGGCGCAACCGACCGCCGGCAGTCGTCACGGTCGATCGTTCGCCCAATCAAATAATCGTGTTTCCACATTCGCGCCAACGGAAACGCCACAACGAAATAAACCCTGGCCAACACGCAACACCTTTTTTTCGGAGAACACTGGTTTCCATTAGCACGGTGTTCTTAACGCTATGTTGGTGTATCGTTTTGTTCGTACGCACACGGTTACCATTTATTTTCTTGAAATTAAATCCGGCCAAGTTTACAAGCGGATTTCTTGGTATCCTTATTGGGATACTGTGCCGATGGCGACCGCCCCCAACTTCGCTCCAACGATGTCCTCGTAGTCGGAGGTGAAGTTTTTTTTTTAATCCAAGAGGATTCGCCTGTCGGCCGCGAAGGGTTAATAATCTGTCATGGGGCCAAGGAGTAGGCAAGTTTTCAGTGTTGTTACGTAATAGCCTGGCGAAGTGTGTGTTGTACCTATTGGCCAACGCGTCATGCAAATGTCAGCGAGCCGCCCACAAGTGGAATGGCCGCGTAGGACACGTCGCGTTACGGATAACATCTCTCCTCTCTCTGGCGTGCACGCGCGACAAAAGTACCTCCGTCCTCTCCTCGCTTTGTTCCAGCCGGTTAATCGACGATTTATCGGCGATCGCCGCCTGCTCACGCTGGGAATCAATATACTGATAATCGCGATGACTGACGCTAAATCATCAGCGCGCTCGCGCGAGCTATAAATGGCTGGGGGCGATCACCAATAGTCATTCCAACTCGACATTGTACCAAAGCATGCATCTTTGCCGTTGTCTTGGTAAAATTCGAACTATCGATATGTTCCAGTCAAAGAGAAATTGTCTTTTAGAATTGGAAGGATAATCGTTCGTGTAATCATCTTGGCGGAACAAGTGCTCGAGAAATCAATGGAGCTTTCTCTCTCATTGAATGGCTCCTTTGCATTGCTTGATGACTGGAAGCTCGATCAGACAACTATCAATTACTCTTACCCAAGATATCATCAAACTTGCACAATTTTCATACACTCGCCAATCGCAGTGTCTTACTCCTTCGCATTGGATAAAAGTCTCCTTTCCTTTTGAATGGTTTCTCGGTCTATTTCATATCTCGAAGTAATTGGTTATCAATATTGGTTTATAGAAGCACGTAGCGCATGAGGTGAACTGGGTCGAGAGGGGGAAACACGAGTGGAAAAGAGGGTTCGCTCCTTTCACTCGTGAGTCAGGACGAAAAATATGTTAATTAGTGGCGGTGCGAGTGAGTGAGCACGGTGGGAGGAAGATAGAGATAGATAGATAGATAGATAGATAGAGAGAGAGAGAGAGAGAGAGAGAGAGAGAGAGAGAGAGAGAGAGAGAGAGAGAGAGAGAGAGAAGGGGGGGGGGGGGGAAATAAAGAGAGAGATCATTATTCAGGATTACTATATATAGGCAGCTAGAGACACATCGGCTGACATATATTTTCCATGGTGTGTACCTCGTCTACTCGATATTTGGCGATGCCGGCGGTACGACCTGTTCCACGTGGGCGGACCAACCATATATGCTTGGCCGGAAGGTTCTTGAACGCATCCAACGCGCCTTCCAAGCTTTCCATCGGCAAAGCCTCATTGCTCGCCGCCACCGCCGCTGCCGCTGTTCCTTCCTTTTATCTACCCGCTCGTGTACCCACCGCCGTCCTCGAGTGCCTTCCCCATAATCGAACATTCCACTCTCAAACATACCAATGTTACCATGCCTTGTTACACTTCGACCACTCGCTAGGTTCACTGCGTTCAGCTAAAGCATGGAAAATGTTTCCTTTTGAAATACTTATCCTACAATCACATGAATTTTCTAGGTGTTTCAATTCTTTTATAATTTCAGCCAAGCAATATAATCCCATCCATAATAATAATTAGCCAACAGAATATTCAGCAAGGCAGAATTATGATTTGTTCACTCTTTTTGAATTATGCAGCACGAGCCGCAAGGCGTGCAATTAAAAACTTTTCCCAATTACAAGGTGCACTCGCACCTCCGACCTTGTCCTGCTTCGCATGTAATTATCGCACGTGAGAGAGACGCACTTCTTTCCACGTGGTTGTTCACTCAGTTGCGAGAGAAGGAATCGTGTCTAGGTCAACGAACGCGCGCCCACGGCGCTTCTTCAAAAATTCGCAGTCTGCCAAATCTTTCGAACGAAACTTAACCGAGGCTCTTCGTTACTTCGGCGTGAGTCAGACTTCCATTGCAAATCGATTCTATCTTTAATAGATTTAGACTCTAATTGGGACTATCAAAAAATATTGCGATTTAAATTAAGACGCAAATAATCAATAAAGACAAAATTTATTCAATATATTTCTTGATAATGTTACAGGGTGTCCTCATCACGGATGTCGAGGAGGGCCAACCATGCCTAAATTGCGGAGGAACGTGTCCAGGTTTCTCCTTACACACTTGGCGGTGAGTCTACATTTTTTCGCAATGTTTAAACATCGACTTAAAAGTGTTGAACGGTTTAAAAGCATTCGTTGCACTAAGGAGCATTCGATCGGCAAAATCGAATGCTCGAGCTCGCGTAACTGTTAGTCGAGAGAGAGGTAGCGCTTCTGTATCCATTACCCGAAGCGTAACTGAGCAGCAGTAGCAGCAGCAGCAGCAGCAGCAGCAGCGCTGAAATTACCGGTCGGTAATTACCCGGCGTGACTTACGGCACTAGCAATGCGGTAATAACGAATTAATTGCCATGAGCAACGACTCAAACTGCCGGCAGAGTCTCCTCTTACCAAGCTTGTTTTCTATCCTCAAAGTTAGATGGGCCATTGCCCATCCGTTCACTTCGTCTTCGCCGGAAGTTGGAGCCTTTACAGTCACTAAAAAAAATCACATAATTCCTTGAGGATTCTCATTTAATTTCTCAGTTAAGTTTCACATAAGTCGAGGGTTTTGCACGTCTGGTTGGATAAGCTGGTAGATTGGCAACGATACACAGTCGGGTTCTCACGTGTACACCATCGGCGTAATAGCAGCACAGATGAATTCACAGTTATGACGCTCGAAGGTGCCCACAATTATCCTGGGGCAAGACACTTCGTTTAATCTAGTCTCGTACGTGTTCCCTGGTAACGGTCCAGCTTAACTGCCGGTGGCTCAGCCATTCGAGAGAATCTCCGATCTTCCCTCACAGAATCTCTAACTCCTTCTGTCTTCTTCTGCCGCTAACTCCTCCATCGAAACTTGCACGAAAGTAAATGTGTGAAAGAAGCCAATGCAATCGGCATCATTTTGGAAGGTGTAAGTTCTCCGATATCAAAGTCACGTGCCGCTATTTATACCCGGAACACGTGCCAGCCGAGTCCAGCGCGACTGACCGCTATCGCTGGAAGTGTGTTTCCTCGGTCGAAGCCTAACAAATTTCCCACTCGGGTAGTTGCCAGTTGCACTTAGAATAGGGTGAGCTCGCAGGCTATCGACACGATTTTTCAGCCTGTCGTAAATAACTGTTTATTTCCCTCGAAATAAAGCCGCTTGACCGCCGCCTATTCTTAATGTTCTTTGTGCCAGATGCTATTAACGTAGAGGACACAGCCTCCCGTTTCCGATGTGCCACTGTGTCAGAGAGAGAGAGAGAAAACTGTATTTTTCGGCGTCCAATACAACCTCTCTATTTTCGTTTTTCTGGCCGCGTCAAAAGGAGAGAATGATTCAAACCGAGAAAGAGAGAGAGAAAGAATGACGAAAATTTGCCCGGGATTTCTCAGTTTATTTCGAATTCCGTTCGACGTGCGTGATCTTCACGAGTTCTGCTTTTTCATTTTTCGATCTGTTTTCCTCTACGCGTTGGAGGCTTCCTCGCATCGTGTTGCAATCTTGTACGAGAATTCCCTTGACTAGACTGATAATTAGGAGTCGTCTATTCCTGGTCCATTCTTCGCGCAGGAAGACAGCGCTTCCTGCTGATGTCGCAAGCGTCGGATGCAGCTTCTCTCATTCACACCTGCCACACGTGCACTGACGTCTTCTCCGTCAAAGGGCAACGTTCATTAGTAAAAATATACAATTATTAAGTCGATATTTTTATACACCATTCGGATTTGTTAGTGTGTGGTCTCATGGACCAAAACTTCCTCTCATGTAGCGCTTTTTACGTGACTTCCTTACACCGCGAGATTATATACTCCATTGAATACAAATGCTCACACAAGCCACACTTGTGCAGCAGGGAATGTCGAACCCGTGAGAATCTACAGTAGAGATACACACGCGTTGATTCCGGACGTGTGAATCTATTACCGTCGCCCGATTGCTTTCGAGCGATTCCATCTGCTAACTCGAGTGGGAGTAAGTGTCATCCTTTACGCAGCGAGCGATGCTAAAATCAGTGGCATTGCTCTCGTACAGATTCAAATTTAGTACTCGAAAAGAAAGTGGGGAAATCCCTGACTACTCGTTCGTTCGAACCACTACGATTCCCATGGACTTTGAATCACTGGTTACAAAAATAGGGACGCTTGCATTAGATGCCGAAAGCCGGCAAGTAACTTCCGGCAATTCCGAGGAGGCGAGCGAGTTCGAGAGTGAAATAGTGATGAGAGAGGGTGGGAGTGGAGTGGAACGTTCTGAAAATCGACGAGCTCTGTTGGGTGTGCTTTAAAGGAGGTTTCGAGAGCAAAGGGTTAAGGAAGTTCGTGCCCTCATTTGGATAGACGAAGCTTTTGAAACTTAGCCTGATTGTTCGTAAATATCTAATTTATCACATGAAACATTTTATATTCACGTTCCATAAGAGCCCATTCATAAGAATGGATTTTTGGACATCGATTACTCAAAAATTGGACAGACAAATAAGTATAAAATTTGAAGAAAGCTGCACTCACTATTGATTACCATTCTGTTTAAATTTCAATCGGATCTCATTATTTATATTTATGGCACCAATCTCCTTAATTCTGTTTAGTCGGTGGCAGTGGCGAGCGCTGAAAACTAGCCAGCTCGCGCAGTGGTATAAGCGCGTGTACGTGTCCGACAAAGCTGACTGCGCGCACCTCGTGCGTTTGCCTGCGCTTTGCAGAACGGTCGACGTGAGTCACTCTTGCTCTCGAGCGGTGCTAGGTTCTCTCTGCGAAAGCCCCCTGTGCATACGTGTGTCGTGACTCTCCTCGGGCGGTGAGCGGGCCACGCTTTTGCACTTGCACACGTGCTTCGGTAATAATACACACGCCGGCGACCCCCCGACTCACACATACACACACACTCCCAGAGACCCACACAGACCTAGAACGGGCTCCACACGTAGATCAGTGAGCGCCCGCGCCAACAACACTCGGCCCACGACACTGCGACTTGAGCGGGCCACTCCAAATCGCTCCGCTTTTCGCTCCACTTTTCCATCACACTCACTGTGAAATTCCACCGGGATTTGTGGAACTGTGCCATTTTAACTAATTCTTTAATAGTACATTGTGATTTTTCCATTTGTCTGTGTTCCGTGTAAAGTGGTTATTTTTTTGTCTGATAGAATGTGATTTTGGGCTGATGATTGTGATACTTGTGAGTTTGAATGTGATTCTTGGTTCGTGTGAAGTTGGATGTGTGAAATATGAACGAACCAAGATTACAGCGCGAGGGACACGGACTTCACCGTGGAAACGATAATGCGGGATTGGTGAGATTAATGTGTGTTTTCAAGGTTCGAGTGTGTTGCACACTTGTTGCTTGAGAAAATTCAATGAATGCGAAGAGGCATCGAGTGGAAAGGGCTCAGTGCTTGCTCGAGTAGATTTGGCGCGAACCTGTTGCGCGTCCTTCCCCACTCCGGCCAGTTTTCGCCTTGGTCCCTTGACTTTGAGGTTCGGTGACAACCACTCCATTCGCAGCCCGCCGAAAGAGAAAGAGAGTGAGAGTGGAAAAAATGTGTGGTCGTAGTGGTTGCCGCAAGTGCTAGCGATCTTGCAACACCGACAGTTGGAAACGGCACGATTGCAAAGTGGGTGGAAAGTAGGACCACGCATACTCGAGCGCCCGCAATTCTCTTTGGCTTTGTCGCCGTTTGTTGGATCGCTGCACCAGCTGATCCACCAGTATACTTAAATAAAAATACAGCCCAGGCTTCCCTAGAGTTTCTTTTTTATCTAATACTATAATACTTCCATGTCCATTACATCTTATTCAAGTACCTGTCGCTTCTTCCAAATATCCAATCAGTACTCATATACATTTATTTCATTCAGAACCAATGGAATTCCTATGACACTTTTAACGATTCAACAAATTATTCGGGGTTCGCTAAGTTTCCTCAAGGAAGACCTTCAGCCAAAGGAGGCTAACAATGTAGTCTTACCCAAGCGTTCTCTTGATTAGCTGATCGCTGGACCACACCACGCGTCGTTCATTGAGCGAACCTCGCTTCCCTGTGTACCACGACCTATCCCAAGTCAGTGAGAAATTGTCTCCTTTCTCGGTCATTAATCGTGTCAGGCTCGAGAGCATTGTAAAAGCTCGAGAAAGAGAGAGAGAGTTCATCAGGCACTTTATACACGCATCGAGAAAGAGGGAGAAAGATTCACCGAATGAGATTGCCTGCTGGCTGCGATATCGGCTTACCCTTTCCATGGATATTTTTATGCCACATGCTTCCGTATGTTAGCCATGAGCGATTCCCAGCGTAAATGAGCCAATCCACGCGACAAGCGGCACGAGAGGTTGTTTGATTCATTACCAGGACGAATCAGTGTGCGTTTGCTCGTGAAAAGATTAGAAGAAAAGTGGCCGTTCGTTGTATATCTTCCCTCCGAGCAGAATTCTGCGCTTGTGAATGCGAGAGGACACACGTATCACGCTCGTGAGTTACGTCTCAACGGGCCATTATCTTTGTTAACTCACTCGCATACCGTTAACGTCCATTTGCCGGCCGGAAAAGACACTCTCTTTGCCCTCCTACTTCTATTCTCGATGTGGACCGTGTGCTCCAATCATTTCTCACATTAAGTCTTTGACAGATATATTTTTGCTAGTTGATAATTTGACATTAACGGAGATTGAGATATTTTATTGATATAAAAGATAATCCTTTTATAACGGTGAGATTCTTATTTTGATATTCAACAGATAGTTTCTCTCGTCGTCGCAAGATGTAGTTAATCGTGATTTAGTTCATTGCATGACTGGAAATCACATGTGTTTCGTATTCACAACGAGTGTTTCTATGTAGCAAGCATTGCGTGCCATGCGTGCCGTTTCTCGACTGTCTCGAGAAATCGAAAAGATAGGAGATACGCAGTTTGTCGTTTTTATGTAATCTCGAGGAAACTATTTCTGCGCGGACAATTCTAACTGGGCCAGATAGCAGCTAGGTATGCGGCCCTAGTTATTTCGGGCGGAAACCAGCAGTCGGCCACTGGGTGATTAGATGCCGATGTCAAATCCGTCGAGATACACGCACTGCTTAAATTTATTCGTCTCCGAGACGCGAGTGTATCTTCCTCGGGACATTCGCCTCATTAGCATCATTTGCGGTCTATAAATCATCGTCTTTGGAAAGAATTTGTAATCCGGAACTTTGAATTTGATTACGAGTCTAATATTGGATGATCCTAATATCAGGCAATTTATCTCATAATTCTGTCATTTGAAAATCAACTCGGTTATGTGATTAGGGTCATGGAAACTGATCTGAATATCTAGCACGTGTCACCTTTAGTTCTCGATGACAAAACTTGCGAGAGAAAGTGAGGCTTTCTAGTACATGCATTCTTTTCTCTTTCGAATGACGTCTATTTTAAATTCGCCGACCACCTATCGTGTTTTTGAGCGCAGTAAACTCTGATTTACAACCTCCTGTACGTCCTTCCCTCACTGTTCTGACTTTGCTTACACGTTTCTTCCAAAAACACGATAAAACATTATTTCTGGATGGTCTGTGCTCGAACTCCTTTCGACGGGGCTAACAATTGTGAGTGGCTTCGGCGAGTGTTGTGCGAAGTAGAGGCAGACACTCGTAGCCAGACACCACACGTGTTGCGTTCGGCGAGAGTTACACTCATCCTCATAAGGAAATATCAGCTCCGTGATGCATCGGAGAACACGCAGTAATCAGAGGGCACATTTGTACTTGTACGGGATACGTAATGTTACTTTCCGCGAAGGAAATCGAGTCATCGTTCTCGCAAGGTTCGAGCCTTTGATGTTGGGGCGTTCAACTCATCGTTCGAGATGCGTCTCCCTCTTGCCTTTGATCGCGAAGCATGCTGGGGACTTTTAAAGGAGTAGAAACAGAAGTCTTTGGCGTCCGCCACGATTGATTTCGTCCAGACGCCCCCATTGGATTAAGAGATCATTCACTATTAAGAGATCTTAACATATTATTGATGGGCACGTGTAAATTATAACATTATTATTATTAATACTAAATTATAATTTACTAAATACCTGCTTTTCTTATTATAAAAATATCCGATGCAGTCTGTGTTTATATAAACAATCAGTCAACAATGTGTTAAGTGTCACTGACGGGTCCAGAAAAATCTAGCAACCAATTTCGTTCGCATAGTAGTAATTGGGGGTCTAATTGCAAGTCGTCTGGATAGGAGCCGCTCATTACCGTCCGACAGGGACGGTAATGATTCCAACGTGATAATTGCGTCGGAGATGGTGGTACACCAGGATAGAAACAGGTGTGTATGCGTGCGTCTACGTCTGTGCCGTTCACCCACGCGCTTTCTGGTGATGTCAGCGTTTATACTTTAACGCCTTAGTCATGACAGTGCGCTGATGCAGCGTTGGTTCCGCTGAAAAATCCTGCCTTTTGTCGGCACGGAAACTGGAAAAGGGGATCGTATACCATCTCAACCCCATGCTTGACAACACTCTTCTCCTCATCCTTTCGTATTTGTCACTGACGTCATCCAGTGAATCCTAAAGATTCAACTACATTTGGTACTCGGATTTCGGAATTCTTCAAAACAATATCTGATGTATTTTTAAACCTTACAAATTACGAATCGTATATCTTTCTGGTAATTGGTAATTCATTTGACTTTCTTGGTGATTTACATCTTTCCTAATTGAAGATAAACAATAGGAAAATGAATTAGATTGGCCTTAAGAACATATGCCCGGTGCACGTGGCAGTTATTAGTTAGACCTTCCACTCAATTATGGCAGTGGTGTCTGCTTCGAGTTCTTGACTGGTCAGCTGAATATGTGTGCAGGAACATCTCTGCTAATCGTATCGGTTTAACGATTTTCCGAGTGAAATAGAAAAGCATCTTAACGGCCCTTTGGATTGGCGCGAGGCTGGTGCGTGCGCCTGGTCACTTAGCACTTAATGGTCTCTCGAGGTGGATTCAAGCCGTGCACACAAACACACGATATTCAGCTGCGCGCGATGTGTCAGCTTGACAAATTACTTTGCGAGTATGTCGGACACTTCGGTGCCCGGTGCTGCTATCGCTGGCGCGCGGAATGTTTTAATCTGTTGGCACCCAAAGATATCGGAGCCGGATTCGAGAGCGAGAGAGAGAGAGAAAGAGTTAAGAGAATGAGAGAATTCATTCTTGGGGATGTGAAACAATGCTGCTCCGGCTCCGCAAGCTATACTTTTTCTATTCGCCACTTGGAATTAAGTGAAAGCTGAGCTTTTCGTAATGGAATGTGGTACGAAGAAAATTGGCATTTCACGTGTGGATGAGTCTCGAAAGGCCACTCTTGAAAGGCCGTCCTTTCGCGCTCCAGTTCCCGGGAGTAAACTCATCGGACAGGCCGTGGCCCGTGTAATTCGAGCATTCCATGGAAAGGGTGGCAAGTGACATTTCTGGTAAATATCGCACAGTCTACACCGTGTCTGTTAAGCTAGCATATCATTTCGTGGAATATCATAAATAATTAGGAGTTCTGGTTTTATTTGAAATAGGTCTGCCCATTAAAGTGGGAACATGTTTCGGGATATTTTTGAAGGTATACACCCTCAAAATTTTTCGATTTTTCGAAGCTTCACGGACTTTCCTGAATTCTTTATAAATCGATTGTCCCAAAACCTGAGAGACCTTTCAAAGGTCGTTGCCAGTATTTCAATTTACACCAAAAGGCCTTTCCCATCATCACGACGCCCTTCTAGCTATCGATAAAGTAGGCGGAGTCTCGAAGAATGTGGAATTTACCCACGTCATTTACGCGTCAATCGTTAATACATTGTTGACTGGGCGCGAACGAAATAAATGAATTCTCGCTCCCCTTTGCTGGGCTCATGTTGACAAGGGAAAAAAATGCATTTTCCACGTGCCGCGCCGCTATTTATTTACGCAGATTGGAAGGCGCGTGCGGATGGCATGCAGCGATCGCCAAGAAGCGAAGAGGAGCGAAGAAAAAAAAAAGGATGATCGGTGGAGAGCAAGCGACGCACAACCGGGAATGAAGGCGTCACGGGACACGCCGGGGGAAATTATTACGTCGCGTTCAATGTGTGTCAAGCGGCTCTATATTTAATATTTCACGTCGCCATTAAGACGCGCCGCGATATTTATTTGACTCGGCCGGAGCCGCCGCCGCCGGAATGTAAGCGGGAATTTAAGCGCGACGAACCACGCGATCATTTGCACTCCACTGAATATTTATCCCCTCGGATTCCCGGAGTCTTTCTCCCAACATGCCCCAAACAACTTTGTTATCTCTCGAATCAGTTACATCGCCTATTCGTTGTTCCTCTCCCTTATCCATACTTTTTCTCAAGTCCTTAAGATCTCAATGTTCTATCCATAATATATTCGTAAATATATTGCAATTTAACATGATAATTTTAATTATCAGTAAATGAACGTTCTCAGACAAGTATTAAGGGTTAATACAAAGGTTGATTTTAGGAGCGTTTGCATTCAGTAAAAATGAGAGTTCAACGTCCGATCTGGATCTTTCTTCTCCAGAAGATGGGGCGGTTGAATGCCGGCTTTATTCCGTACGATAAGCAATCGGGCGTCAAAATCCGATCAGCTGACATTGACAGAGCTTGGGTTGACGCGCGAACGCACGAGCCTCCAAGACGGCTACGAGCGGCACAGTGCGTGGATTGCCGTGCTCTTCGCCGGACGTGCTTTACCATTTCCTAGCCAATTCTTTCCAAGGCGACTTGTCATTAAAGTATCCGATTACCGTAGAGCTAGTATGACTAGTACAACTACTACCAATGGCAACAGTGGCATATTTCCTAGTGTTAGATGGCAGTCGGCAGCTTTCACAAGTCTTCTCGGACGATCTTTTAAAACGCCGGTGGTCCAGGATTCAATCCACTGTATATTGACACAGACATCTACCTTCTCCCACTCTAGGTAGTTCTGCGTGTGCTAAATTTAGAGTATGATCGACCGGCCGTTCGCTCGCGCTATCGGGACAAATAGCCCGGCGATAAAGGCATTCGCCTTTACACGCTCCTCGCGATCGCAAGAGCTTCGGGTCTTCCGACACCTCGTGGAGCGTGTCCGAGTGTTCCTCCGTTTGGAATCGACGCCTCCCACAAGTGCCTGTCCGAGCGACAATCTTCGTAACGCTGACACTTGTGACTTCCACCCTGATTTAGGGTGTTTGACAGTGCTTGGTTAGGAAGACGAGAGTGGGAAGATCGTGATCTTAAGATTTGTGCCGGTGGTGCGGTAATACATTAAGTATAAAGAGAGAACACCGGAAAGATTAGCTCGTGAGTCCTGTCACGTCTCCACGTGGCCGGCACGTGCGCTGAACGACAGCCTGCGGGTCACTCCTCGGGTCATCATGGGCGCCAAGGGAGAAAATCCGAGCGGTGTACCAGTTGACGAGATGCCACGGTGAGTTGCCTTGACTCTCCAAGTATCTTGAACTCAGGCAGTAGTATCAACTCTTGTATTTTCCGGGGTAGGAACTATTAAGATCTTGAAAAACTAGACGTGGGTATTAAGTTTGAAAATATAAACTTTAGAATTGGATGTTTGGGTCAAATTTATTGGACTAATTTTGATTCGTAAGTGACTGCTTACGCAACGACCAATCACCAATTTATCTATATCAAACTTTTCCATCGCTCTTGAATTCGTGAAGAATCGTTGCATTTCTTCCACTCGTCGTTGATGATTCAGCGTTATCGTTTGGAGTTCGGTGAGAAAGTTCGGCGAGGGAGTTCTTTTATAGCGCGCGAGCAAAGCCTGGTAATTCACTTAGGAGTCTTACACTACTCGTAAGGATTCCCAACGTCCAAGAAACCTGACCACCAAGCTCGCCGCTCTTAAATTCACCGAACGTGACTTCTGAGTCACGCATTTGCAGCACTCAAGAAAAAATGTGCCAATGGGAATTTACGTCGCCAGTGGATTTATCGCTGTAATAGTTGGTAGGCGCGTGTAGGGCGGACTCCGATAGTCCGGCCAGCTTTGTCGATGTAGGCTACTTGATTGTATGTAAATACAAGCGTTGAGCAATGTTTTATGGCACTCGGTTTACGAGTGCAGCGGGAACCAACCGATTGTAGCGCTCGAGCGAGTTGTCTTTGATAAGAGAGTTATTCGTTCCTGATAATTCTTATCAGCAACGATGCCACTGACATTACTACTCTTCTCCAGTTGCTCTCGGTTCTTTGTCGAATGCTGCTCGCGATCCACGTGGCTTCTGTGAAAGAGAGTCACCGTCCTCTTCTTCCTCTCTGAAATCATCACAGTCGATCGTCCATTTATCGTGCGAGGTTTTCCCAGGTGAACAGGTGATCGGTGACGCATAGTATTGCAACTGTAATTTTCCTTCTTGCAATCGTTCATATTTAGAAATCATGTTTCCTGCAGTTGACTAACAAGTGCCGTGTTAGAACGTTTATATTAGCAAGAACTCTAGTAGAAGGATAATACAGTTTACGATCACAGTGTGCGGTCGACTCTCTCGTGAACAGTCTCTTAGAACTGTGGAGTAAAAGAAACGCGTGTATCCGGAGAGCCAGCTGACCGCGGTAGCACGTGGCACGATTTTCTAAGAGTATTAACTTAACTCGATTTAGGTGTGGAGAGGAGAGTATACGGGAGAGATCGGGTGGAATGGCTGGGTCGAGCCGGGAGTAGCAAGCGGTGGCCTTAGTCACGCACCTTTGGTGTCAGTGTTATTCAGCGTGAAGGTCGGACCACCTCGGTTCTCTCTCACTCGTGACATTCCGCTAGATCGTGTTCGTTATCACAGTCATAGACTGTTGCCTTCCCAATTTTCGTGGCCCATAAGACATTCACTCTTAATTGATCCCACGTTGCTCGTTGATCTTTTGAGGGTTCTCTTTCTTGGACGGATAGTGTACATATAGCAAGTGCCGAAATGGTTTGGGACGATCGACTATCGGTGAGCGGGCTCGCTGAGATGAAGAAGAAGACACCGCCATTCCCCTCGAGGGAGCGGAATTTCGCTGTGAGAAGACGCGGTCCGAGAAGGGCTTTCTCTCTAGGAAGCGCTTGTCCAATTGCCGCACCACCGCCTGATATTCTCGAGGAAGAAAGGCGACCACTCGCTTGCGAGGAACCCTGCACTCATGATCTCTGCCGACTGTAAGAACACCAGAAATTCTTTCAGACCCTTGAGCTACTTGTACGAAGTCCCACAATGACTCGACGGAATCTAATCTAGTTTTCGAGGCACCTTGCACCGTAGGATTCGCTCGATCTCGAGTTTGGAGGTCATTTCAAATCCGGATAAAAACTGGAGAAATAGATCTCTAAGGAAGTCCAAGAAGTCCGTTGGTTTTTTGTGCTAGTTAATAATTACGTCTTAACGTATCACTGCCTTTAACCTTTACCGGCCACTCGTTGCGCTCTTACGCAATTTGAATTATTCAACGAACGTTGACGAATCTTTTTGCGAGACTTCTTCGATCTTCAGACAGACACTCCCTGGTTTACCCCGCCGGATTAATGACGCCATTGCTTGATAATGAAAGCGATTGTTTACCTTAGTGGTGCTTGATTTGGTGTGCGATATAAATTTTTTATAAGCGCTGCTTCGAAAATTCCATGAAAATGCGGGTTGACTTATTCGAGTGGCGATTGTGTTTAAGTGAAACAAAGTGATTCGATAAGAGATCAAAAGATCTCTTCTCGTTTCTACCTTGTTGATGCAAGATATTCAAGGGCTGTTCATTGCCACAAAGTTGCTCGTTCACTGCTTTGCCAAGACGAAACAGGGGGGAAAGAGCACGGGACGCCAAATTATGCGGTCGTCAGATAAATCTTACTCACGTTCGTACCAGAATAAGTTAGAGGGAACTCATTGCCAAGGTGATTCGTGGTAGTCCACGTTTCCCGGCAAAGTCCACACCTTTCAATCTCACGCTATTGCGACTTTGAAATTCCGCTCTAAACATGTCCTATCACTGTTTATCCCCATAAATAGCGTCGACTATTTTTTCCTTGGCAAACAACACCCATAAAGCCTTTCTTGTTTGAAACCTGTCGCACCATAGTTGGGAATGCAAAAAAGTGTTAAATTTGTCCAACACCAGCTTTGGTACCCGGAAATGAATTCGATCCACCTTGGAATATTTGGTTCTCTTTGACTACGGTGGAAAGAGGAGGCGATCTCCAAAAATGGACGCAGTGCTTACGACAGGCTGTCTTACATGTTTCCTCGACGTCCATCGCTCCGTCGATGCCTGCCAAAACTTTACCTCGCGTTATGTCATGCACCAGCAAGATTCTGCGCAGCTTCCCTATAAGCAGGGCCTAATACATGAGACTATCCATTAGCCTGTGTTTCTCTTATGTAAAGATGTCCGAAAGACAGTGTTCTTTAAACCTGAATCCACCAACATGACCACTTATTCAACGACAATATCGAAACACTGAATTCATTCTTTCAAATTTTAACAGGTGTAATAGGCTAGCTTTGCACGTGTTCTCACAGTAAATGCTGACTATTCGATGGCAGTGATGTTTTGTGGCAAGCGAAATGCCGGGGAGTCGTCTTACAGCCAGAATGACATGCTCGACACCGGTAAAAAAAAAGTCGCCAACAGTAACATGACACCCTCTATCCGCACAATTGAATCCCAATTCTTTTGCCCAATTGTTCCAAGAACCATTCGCATCGTTCTCACTCTCTCTTTTACTTGTGGAAGGCATTCTATGCCAAGGTGAGACAATGCTACTGGAGTTTATTGCTATCGGGAGACGTTCTCTCATTCGTATTCTACGTTAGCTGGTGATTCTCCGACGCCGTCGGCATCAGGTAAGGTTTCTGTGTTGGATCGTCCGAGAGGAAGTGAGTTCCATTGAAAGTGGAGACTGTAATGGTTGGGAAGTGGGATTTTTAAGCTTTGAAAAATGATACTAAATTCTTTAAGGTCTTTGTTTGACCGTGAATGGGATAATGACGCGGGTACGGTTCATTGGAATTGGCGGTGAGGTCGTTCTGGCAAAAAGCTCTCTCTCCGCGGAGCTTTCGACGACAGATCGGAGGGATTGGAGTCGCGCGTGCGCTCGCAACCCAGCACACACTGTTTCTCGTGGCAGGCTGGCTCCTCGCCGGCGTATATTCACACTTATAGGTATACACACACCGCACACACGCACCTCTCTACCTACCGTACTCCTCCTCCTCCTCCTCCTCCTCGTCGAATCTCATGGCGCCAGTTTGAAGTACGCTCCTCCTGCGAATGCACTCTCCTACGTGCCCTCGCGCCACGCGTCACTCTCCTTCTTCACTCCGTTTCGGCGAACCTAAAACTTCAAAATCAAACCTGTAAGATCTTAACGCTTAATCGTTTTTAAGAAACCTTCACTTGAATCGTGTTAAGATAGTCGGACTATCCGCGGAGTTGTGGCTCTGAAAGTGTCAGCCTTGAAATCGCGATCGGAGTACATCGGCTGTGGGATTTTTGCTACCCCTTTCGTTACAGTGTCTCAGTGATTCTTCATATTGGGAATAGTTGGAGATCACTTTCAGTGACGATTTATACCATTCGTAAGCGGGATATTTTGGATATGAAAGTATACATCGCGGATATGGAATTACGAGTGATTACTTGTTGTGGGTGAATTCACGAGGGGGTGAAGTCTTCGGGAATTCGTGCTGATCAATTAGTAAATAGATAGGAACCACAATCCATCGATGTTATTTTTTGTTATTTTTCTAAGATAGATTTTGGCTAGTTCTCAAGAAGGGAATTAGTTATCCTGGTCCTTTGAGTCGGGGATGTACGAAAGCCTGTCCGATCCATCAGATCATTGACGTTCGGAGGCGGAAGCGGCAAGGTGGAATTGCGTTTTAACACCAACTCCACGCGCTATTTCGAACAGCGGGCATCAGCGGCTCTTAATATAGCAAGCATTTATCTAATTAATAGCCATTAGTCCGAGCGTGTCTGATCCGGGCGTGCGGAGCTTCGCGCTCTAACTCGACTGGCTGTATTTTGCACGTTGTCTTGTTGTTCCAAGCATCGAAAGCTTCCTCGCGTCTTTCTACCTCCGTGTGACACCTGTCATTGCTTTTACCCAGATCAGTCCGTTGATTCTGTCTCTCTCCGAAACACCGAGAGGATCCTTGACCGTGTATCATTCCTGCTGTGTCTCGCATTCCAACATCCAAAGCATCAGCAGACTATTACATTTAAACTTACATCATCTTGCATTCATCCTTCGTTCCATTGTTCTACTAATTTGTACTTTCATTAAACCATATTATATACAATTTTAAAATGACCTATGTCATGAAAATGTATGATTTATTACAAATGTTATTTTATTTCTGTCATAATTCTAGTAGAATGTTTTTATTACGTGAGAAATCGATATCTCTGATTATGTGGGAAATATAGAATCTTTGTTTAATGTCAGCCGAGTCCCGAAGAGGACGACTTTAGCTTTCGCTCTTGGCAGGCTAATTCGCGCTCCCGCTTACGATTTGGTAACCGACTAACTAGTCATCCACTCGTTTCCCTCTCTCTCTTTCTTTTGCTCTCGCTGCCGGGATGATTCACCTGTGACGGAATAGCCGTTTTCCAGGTAGTGCCATTTCAGAAATGGAAGAAAGAGCGAGTGCTCGGTCATTTGGCTATGCTAGCTCTATCAAGTCGCTGTTAGATGTATGTATCGGCTTCGAGCACGTTATTAGAACTCGCTGGTGGCTCTGTTAGATAGGAGGAGCTTACGTCAATTCCGTTTGCGGGTGCAGCTCGCGTGTTTTACGTTCTATCTATCAGCCTCCTCTCGGCCAGCCACGCCACCGCCTGCACAGCCTGTCTTCCTCGATATTTATACTCGCCGAACCCGATCGGAATTAGCTTCGATCCTGTCATCGAAATTAGCCGTGCGCGCCCACAACCCTCCACTTCACTGATACGATGATAACCGCGATTACCCACCCATAGCAAATACGGCTTATGGCGTTTAGTAACACACGCTCCCCTCGATTCTAACGTAATCTCAAATATTGACGAATCCTTATCGCTTCCGTATCGACCAACGGATTTTGGCATTCGGCATTACACACTGTTTTAAGGTCAGGAATGGCGCGTGTCATCGAGCGAAGCAGATCCTCGTGGGGTGCACTTGGCCTTTTGTAAAGGACAACTTGCCACTCTCACTTCTTTGCAGGGGTTCGGTCGATCTGACTCTCTCCGTGAGTGAATGCCACAGGATTAAGTGGCCCATTGCGGAAAGCAGAGCCGAAACTTCCTTCCAACCAGTTTGTTATCTCGCATGTCAGATTTATCGGGATTATCTTGGACCGACAGCGTACGGCACTCCGATTTTATTGACTTTTGTTGGCCGCGACGGAAATTGGGCCGCGCTAGGAAACAGTCCCGCTTGGGAGTCATCGATATTTCGGCATAAGGAGATTGACGGACAATCCCTTCTGATTGATCGATCTTTCACTGAAATCCTTGACACGCACATCCGTTCTAATGTTGATTTCATAGAGCTTGATTTACACTAGCGTGGATTTAGAAAAAGCTCGATTAAAGGTTCGGCAAACTGTTCGAGTATAAAGGCAACTAGTAATGTTTATCATCTTTTCCACGAACTTCCACCTTTCCCCTAGATCTTTTCCCTCGGCGGCACGCAAACGAGAGAGGCAGAGGGGATTATCCGAGGATTCTCATACCGCTATAAATATCAGGCCGCGATTTCCGCAATGAAAATAAATCCGGGCGAGCGCGGACTTGCTGCTCGAGCGGCGGGCGCGCGTCCATCGGCAATGATTTCGCCAGCGGTGGGACAGCCGACAGCACTCGTCCATGATCAAACAAACAAACCCAACAGCGACCTGTCTTATGAACTACCGCGATCTCACAATAAACGGGAGGGAAACTTTATCGATCCAACCGATTAATCCATCGATACTTTTCCGTACACATCAACAAAATTTATTTAAACATTAAAATATAACACAACAGAGCCATAACTCCGTACTTTTCCCCTATTGAATTTATTACACAACAGTAATAATCGGTAACGAACGTTCTTTTACATTCAAACAGAGAAAGCTTGCACCGATTGCACATGATGTCGATAACACGATAAGAGTGCGCGTGATTGGTGTGACAGAATGCGTCGAGTGGTGACTCAGAGTGCGACAAATCCGATCGAGTTCGATTCGAGAAACAAGTGAGGGAAACAGTATGAGAGGTGCCAGTGTCCTGGAATAAGAGACAGTGGTTCTGGTGATCGTGAAGATTGAAGTAAGGATTCGAGGATCAAGGATGATTCGACGAGGGAAGATTTCAATCTGAACGATAAAACGCTGCCTAGGCAGCGTTGGAATACAAGAGCCACGCTGCCGGGGAGGTCAAAAGGATCTAGGATGAGTCCGAAAGGACCAAGTCAGGACTGCCCGAAGATGGAGGTACGGGTGTCCTGTGTAACATCACCGGGTGCGGAACCCCAGGGAATCAGAGTGAAGATTCCCGAGCCGAGTAAACGACCCATGAGTCCTCCTCTTCTCGATACCATGAGAAACCGATGTCCTTCTGTTCCGGAAAAGGACTTTTACAGGAAGACTGCTTCCCTCGATCGACGCGACAGGTATCCAACTCTCTCCGGTGCCGAAATTAAAAGAGGTCTCGCACAGTTGGCACCGGGTTCCCTTGAATTACCCCGTGGAAGAAGAAACCCTATGCTCGACCGGAAGAATCGTTTCCCAACTATTTCCGGTGCCGAGCTTAAACGAAGCTTTGCTATCGGCAAGTGTCCCTTGGAAGATGGCCTCGATCTCAGCCTTGCACCCTGGCCTGGTATGAAGTGGGCTTGTGTCAGGGTACTTCATCTCTACTGTAAGGTTTTCGACCAGTTCGAGCTCTTCGAGCTGATCGTTAGGTAATTCAGGCGCACTCAGTGTGGATTAATTATATTAAAACAATTTTTATTTCCATCATTACCATCAGTGACCAATCTCTTCTTGCATGAATACATCTTCTTTAATGATGCGATGTTCCTCAACCTAGTTGTCTTTGGAGTTCTAATGATTCCGTATATTTTCCTGTTACACTCGTTTCGTTGGACAGCTGAATTAACGAGGTTTCTGCTCGGCGAGAGTGCGGGAGTACAGGACTGCCGGGGGTGGTGTAAATCAAATTACTCTCGTTTAACACGTCGCCAGTGGCAGCACGGCTTTCACGGGGACTCCCTTTAATTATAGGGCTTGTCCGTGAGCTATGGCTCCTGTTTACAGCTAATTCCGTCCAACGCACCACCACCTTTTTTTCTCCCTCGCTCAGAGAATTAGTGGGCCTGGAAATGTACGGGGAGAAAGCCACTTGTTGCTCTCGGGCGCGCTCCACAGTCAGGATGAAAATGATGAAATTAGCATGATTTAAGTATCGCGCGGCTTCACTTTACCGGAGACATTAATTCGACCTGTGTTCTTTTTTTTACTTCTTTCCTTCTCTTGCATTTTACATCTTCTTAGTAGGTTTTTTCTCTTTTTAAGAATCGAGCATTCTCTTGATCTCTCACTGATGTACAGTTATTGCTTTATGTAGTACGTTTGAAATTTTTCTTTTTGAACAATGCAAAAGGGTTGTTAACTAAGCCTGTAGAAGAGAAGATTAACTCGGTGAGCGTTGAAAGTCGAAACGATTCCTGGAAGGTGAGTTCGGATGACGTATGGTCCACGTGCGGATATTAAGTGTCGTATTCGCGGAGTTAACGAGGCGTCAACGTTAATTTGCATGGTGAATATTGCGAATAGCGTGGTGGTGGTCCTCGTAAAATATCGGGGAGAGTACGTGAACTCCCTGTTACCGAGGGGGAAAGACACTTCCTAACAAGGATACGGAAATGGGACCTTTCCAGTCTCACCAGGATTCTTTTTTATGGCTGAAAACCTTTAGCTACGCTGGAGTTATGGTTCTCGGGCAAGCAGGCCAACTGCCTTCGTTGGTATTATTGACGTGATATTATGGAAACCATGCTGTTACACCCAAGGGACCACTTTCGTCCTCGATCCACCCTGCCCTACCAATCCTATTTTCGCTTTTGTGAAAGACTCAACCTTGATTCGTCCAGTCCCATAAATAATCGTGAGAACCATAAGAATTCACTGGATTCAAATTTGATTGCAAAGATTACACTTTAAGTAATTAATAGAAATTATCAAAATTGCCATCAGAAGTAAACTGCAGTTAACTAAGGAACTTTTTCAACTTCGTGTTTCTAGGAAGGGAAGTTCTAAGATTTTATCACTGTTCATAAATCATGTCGACAGCTTTAAGTTTAACGGTTCACTAGGTTTCGCCTGACATTAATCCCACTTAACTTTTTCCATTCATTAACCGAGTCATTCCCCGTTATCCAATATTTGCTGTTCGAGGAATTCCGGAATAACATTTGCCCCGGTAAAAGTTTGTATCGGAAGGTCGTATGGGATGGTCGCGAGCGAAAATAGAGGGAAGGGTTGATGACGAATCAGGGTCGCGAAGGTGGCAGGGACAGGTTACATTAGTCGGCGCAGCCTTGACGTCTGACATCCGGAAGGGTGCGGTAGAAAGGACGATAAATTCTCCTGGTAAATGCATCCCCTTGATTATACGATTGCCGCTCGATAGATGTGCACACATGCACACAAACAGACAGACACAAATGCTTTCATAGGTGAACGTAGGCGACGCCGAGCTAATGTGCCAATTTCACCCTCGATCGAAGCGCATCCGTTCCTCCAGTGAATCATTATTGACGATTGCTATAGGTCGGCCTTATAATCGAAGTCGAGGGACAAATGCTCTTAACAAAGAGAATTCCCAGCAGGGTAAAAATACTCGTGAAATTTCGCCTACCATTAATTCGTCGGCAAGTTGGGCTCAATTAAACAAGTCAAGAATTAGGTTGAAAGGAAGAGACATTGTACACGAGGGAGCTCGTTATGTTCGGCTAAGATTGAGCGGCGTCGAAGGAGAAAGCCATTAGTATGGGGCATCGTGTGCGCTCTAATTAGGCGATTATCAGGAAGACCCGCCTCGGAGGGCAATAAAGATTTTATTAGAGCCTCCATGAACCTTCCTCGCGCCCTCGGTGACTTTAATGAAAGAGCCACGCAAATATTTATACCGCCCGATATGTTCTCGTTAAACGACCTAATAAGCCAGCGCCGACACATATGTGATACGATAGAATATTAAAAGTCCCTTAAAACCAAATGTTATAGTCTCAGTCTTAATTTAATGATTATTTCTCTTATTTTTACAGGAAGAATTGTACAAGTTGCAAGTGTCCTCGAGAGGCGCACGACGTCTGTCACGAGGAATGGGTCTCGGTGAGATCGAGATTAGGGCTGAAGGGCGAGGAGTCAACGTCGCCGGTAGGATTCGACCCCCGAGGGAGAGGACTCGCCTGGGCACCACCCGGACTCCCAGCACACAAGGTTAATATCATTACCCGCCGCTCTTCAAATCCTCTTTCATCTGATCTCGTTAGATGCTAAACTGTAACTCTTGCGCTCGTGGAACATCAGCCAGCTGCTAGCCAGTCTCTTTCGTCGATCTCTATCTCTCTTTCCAGAACAGTCTCGCTCTTATCTCGGCAAAACATTGTGTGGAGCAAGATTTATCGTAGTCTCATTTATTTACGCAGCGGGAATAGTGCGTACATAAAACTAGCCACGACGCCTTCGACGCTGGTAGCAACTGAAGTCACGTGGAAATAGTAAATCGTTTTTATATGGCCGACGAGCGATATTCCGAAAGTGCTTACGACTGAAGGGAGAAGATTATACGCTCTTTGATCGGAAGATCGCGGAGTAACGAGTAGCACAAGTCGAGCGAGCCAACGGGAATAATATCGAAGTTTAAGAGCGGTCATTAAGGCGGGAGAAGACCACGTGTCCAATTTCTCGTGCGTGATTTAAACATGCACCTGTATCCCGGCAGTTGGCACGCGTCCAGCTTTCCCATATCCACTTCCCGAGAGTCCCGTGGATGCACAGGCCTTCGTGCGGATAGAGAGCCTGCTTTCTATCACCGGAGATCGCTTTATTACACTTGAGAACTTTTTACGAGCGTGACTGCTCATTGGCCTCTGATGCCTTTACGATGTTTTTGGTGATCGACCGATCGGAGAAAGGCCAGCCTCTTTTTCAACAAAATAAATTTCGAGTCCTTGAATATTGCTTGTTAGAATTATATTAAAATGATTAATAGTCAAGATGATTTTGTTTTGCTTGATAGGTGGATGAGTACTTCTCCATGCTGCCGGAGATTTCGGTACCACGGCTGGGCACGCCAGGTGAACGGCACAGGGATCGCCAGTTGGCGTTCCAGCTTCCTAAGCAGGACTTAGCGAGAGCTTATTGCCGCCACCTGAATCCGCAGCATGCCAGCAGTGCTGACGACTTCATGGCAGCGAGGAATGAAATTGCCCTCGATATTGCCAGCATCCAGGAGGTCCTCGAAAGAGATCTCGTAAGTGGGAAAGTTAGCAACAACTTTCTTCTTCTTTTTACGAAGAATTCTCTTGGAACTCCTTTGACTGTCCGGCAAGAATCCGGCGTCTGGCTTTTCCAGTCGATGTTAAACTGCGAACGACGAGCTTCAGACACCCGCCACGTGATTCAGGCCTCGAATATGGTCGCCGTAAAAATATACTCGCCGAGCGGAAGCATAAAAGTTAACAATTAGCACCCTCGAAATACGCGTCTCTAGAAATTGCCTGCCCAGGCGATCCGGATGCTGCGAATTGCCTGTAAATCAGAGGCGCGTCAAACCGGAACACATAAGTCTTTAAGTTGTAATAAAAAGGAGAAAGGTGACGTCGAATAAATCCATGGTAAATTGGGATGTGTTCGTAGGATTGTGGTGCTTGCATCGCACCCTTGAAGTATGGTAGTCTGGCTGTGTCGGCGAGTAAACTAGGCCTCCTGTATCATCCTGCTTGCTTCCGGTGCAACGAGTGCAATGAGCTCCTAGTGGACCTGGCGTACTGCGTCCACGACGACACACTCTACTGTGAAAGGCATTACGCCGAACAATTGAAGCCAAGATGCGCCGCCTGCGATGAGGTCAGTTCTGAATGTTTGCAATAACATTTATCCCTTTCATTACTAACCAATTTACATTAATTGTATGGCAAAGTCCTTGCGAGATAATAAGCGCAAAAGCTAACAAGTAAAATGTGGTTTTAATGCAGTAAGTAGAGACAGACTGTGTAAGTCAGACGGTTTACCGTCCGGCGACAACAGTACAGACTGCCAGCCAAGCCTGTCTGACACAGACCAGTCTGTATCCACTGAAACCTCTTTTATCGACAGTGGAACTTGCATACCCAGCCTGTGAAGCTCGCAAGTTCTACACGAGCGTCTCTCTGCCGCTCTTCGATATTAGGAGGACGCGAAGAGTATCGATAGGGTATTTCAAATGTCGAGTAGATTGTATCAATACGTTTGATACTCAATTTTGCAGTTAAGATATTTTTTCACATTAGTTTATAATATGTTGAGAAATCAATGATGACAAATAAAAAGTAGAATCGAATGGTAGCACGCACCCTTGGAATAATTTTCGATCATGAACGTAATTATACATCCTTTTATGATAAGTACTGATTGCCTCCCAAATATTAACTTCACAGACTTTTTGGTTTTCGACATATTTTTAGCCTGACAAAGAACCCCAACTGAGAATTAAACATAATGCAGGATATTAACTCATATCTAAACTGGTGGAAGTTCTGAATGATGAATTACTTTTATTGTTGACACGAAACTTGACTTTATGTTAGAATTTCAAGTTCAGTCAGTGAGGGGAATTCTGAAACCTGTAAGATCTGTGACGAATTCCTAAGGGAATTGTGGCGTGAGAGAAAGAATGTCGCAGATCCGAAATATCTGGAGCATAATGGTATTAAATGTCGCGCAATCACAGGGCGCGGCAGACGCGTCTTGTGCGGATGCCGGGCTGCCGTGTAACTGGGCCGCTTTCCGCGCCGCTTTATTTAGATTCGACGAAAATAGGAATCGAGTGGGATACCGAGGGAATATCATACACGCTCGTTCATCACTGGCGAGCAGCAGCCACTGGCGCAATGCAAATTATGTTGCAGTTGCGCGAATAATAACAACCCTCCGAGTGAATCCAGCTTAATTTCTTTCCTCCCCTGAACGATTGCTGCTTTCGTCAGCGATCCATACGAATGTAAATCAATAAATTTGATTGATATATTCGAGAGAACTATTCGCCAATAACCAAGTATGAGAGCCTTGATTCATTCGCACCGATAAATTACGTTTTATGCATTTCCACCAGTGGCCATCGGCGCACCGGTGCTTGTTTGAACGCAAAAGTGGTAGTCAAACACTGCTCCCTACTTGCTATTCGCTAGACGATCTTTTTCCCATCTTTTCCATCGCTGCCGTGTTGTCGATGAAACATTGGCAAGGCACGGAGAACTGGCCATTACTTAAATAAATACGCGCTATTGGCAGCTCATAAATTTCCACACGACCAGCGCCACGGCGAGAATTTTGAAATCCGAGTCATTCGAACTTCACAATGTGAAAATTCGGATTGTGTAGAGTAGAGTCGAGAGGGTTCCTTGCTGTCGGTAGAGGGGACGAGACAATTACTCTTCACGTCGTCCTCCTCATGTATTCGGGGAACTTGGAATATGTGGCGGCTCACCTGTTCCATCCATCGCCAAGTCGTCCGGCTTAAAGCTCCTCTTCCAAGCGTGATCAAAGAGACGCGCGCTTTCTCAAACAGCACCTGAATGAAATTGCATTCGACTTTTGTACAAGAAACTATCAAGGTTGAGTTCTTCCATGAAACTCATACATTTTTCCCAGACTTTCCATCTCATTATATTAATTCTCTCGGCAAATATGATTCGAATCTCTGCAAGATTTCAGTCGATTCTCAGTGGGAACGATGCCTAAACAACGCAAATTGGTTTGCCTCCAACCGGAAACTTTGGTCTCGCCTAATCTCTGGTGCGTTCGGGGTCGGTCTGCCACTAATCTATTTTGATTCCTTGTCGAATGCTCCCACCACGATGGCCGCCTCGTGTCCAGAGAGTCTGAGTGTCCGAAGCCTAGCCCTTACAGTCTTTTCTTAGAGCCAGTCACATCGTAAGCCAGCGAAACTCAGGCAAACTTCTGCCTATCGAATAAGAAGAAACCCTGTGCAATTCTCATCCAATTTCAATCGTGTTCCCATAAGTTGGAAAATCGCTTGCTAACAACCCTCGGCGAGATTCCAATTGGGAGCTTGCGTTTTCGAGGCGCCTCGGCCAAGAGAGAGACAGGGCTGGCGTTGGTGGTGGTGGTGGTGGTGGTTTCGAGTTTCGGTAAGTGAATGTCCAGAGAACACGAACCCACCACGACAGACAAGCACACTGGGAAGGTTTTACAGCGAGTGCGTGCGTGCGTGTTTACACGGGGCCTGCCAAGAAGCGTGGAAAGTCCGTGATGAATCACGGAGGAGCCCCTGACGAGTGATGATAATGGGACGCTCTCTTCCATTGTACCTGGGCGCGCATCCCCTCGGACATTTTCGCATTACCTATACACACATACACATAGATACTCTCAGATTCTTTGTATGTTCTAGTAATAAAGTAGAAAAGCCATGAGACACGCATTCCTTATTCCCGCTTCTCCTTATGCATATGTATAATCTTCGCCTAGTAGTGAAGAGTCCGTTTGACAGTTTGAACTTTGTGCCCAACCCTTAGTAGAAATAATGATGAATCGATTTCGAGACGAATTGAATGTGAGAATGATATCTCGAAACCGATTACTTTGGAAGTACTTTGTGATACGAGTTTCCTGTAGAACAGACATTTATCTAACGAGTAGACAGTGTTGCCATTGAGTTGAGTAGCTGATGCTTGATGTGCCTGTTTTCCTTGTGAGAGGCAGTGTGTGTCTTGGAAGTAGGTCTCCAGGTTTCGGTGCATTGGGGAATATTTACCTCGAATTTTGTAATAGTTGCCCACTCTTTTTGGCAAGGGTGCCATCCGACTGCCAAGAGGGAAGCCTGATAGGCGGCTGTCTTTTCTCGCAAGCCTTTCAAGGTGTTCTGAGCGAGCAGCTGCGGACAAGCGGTCCTTTATACAAAAAGCGTGGCGTAATCCTGACGCAACCTGTCTCTTCCTACGGCACCACAGTGAAATTCTAGCGCATTGTCTATTTCGGGAGCGACGCGCTCGCAAGATTCACGTGGGCCTCTAGCAGTGCCTGCCCACTGCGCAAAAATCGAATCGTAGCCGTTCGTGTCTCCATTCTACTGATTTATGTTGTTCGTGTACCTAGCGCTTTTATTAGGACGAAATATCTGCCGAGATGAGTTAGGAGATTTTGTGTCTTCTCGTCTGATCAATGATGGACTTATTCCACTTCGACCGGCAACTTCTTCTCGCGATGTCTTGCAGACTTCCATTGACGAGTCGCCTTTCTTTAGCCTTTGCAGAAAGGGTGGAGGGGGACTTTGAAAAAACGAGTGGAGGATAGAGTTCAAAGTCGTATGCCACGACAGCAATTTACGTAAGCCTGAGTCACACGTGAATTATTTTCAGCGTCAAGCGAGCTCTCCCTCGTACAAAACAAGATGTTTACGCCAGTCTTTCGGTTGTTCCTCCCATTCTCTTTTAGATAGGAAAGGCCTCAGGCTGTCCCAGTCCTTCGAAATTAATCTCAAGTCCATTTTCATCAATGTTCTCATCCCTCGACTTCGCGGACATTACGTGTACCCTTCAATTGTTCCGCTTCGCTACTTTACAACGTAGGAACACATTTCGCAAGTCCAATCACTGCCAAGAACAACTTTCCTGCACGTTAAACACAAATAATACGTTGTTGCATCTCCACGAAATCCTAGGAACCTGTTAATTCTTTTGAGTGACGAACGCAAGTCAACTAATATGTTTTCACAGAGGTGACCGATCAATGTCATATTTTCAGCGTCATACATCACCATCAAAACATATTTCAAAATTTATACCCAATAAGTATTTCATCCATCTTTAGAAAAAATCAATTATTCTTTTAAAAAATTCGATTGCAATATTTAGTGGAATTCCTTGAAGTGCCAGAATTCGAGTGTATGTCTGGCGAGTCTGTCGAAATCATTTGGGCAGATCGTCTCTATGCGTTCGTAGGATCTAGATGCACAGTAGACTTGGAAGATGAATGGCAGGAATTCGGGTCAGCATTCGGCGAAGTGTGCGGTGTGCGTGTTCGACAAAAATAATGGAAGGGAGGGCCGGGATGCGGCAAAGAAAGTCACGTGCAGCGCGAAAGGGTTGCATGCTTAGCGAGCCAGGGATTCTAGCTAGGTCTTTGCACTTGACCGCTTCCGGGTTTGCGAGCGGCAACAACCCCCTTTGATATTCTCTACGCTCGCCGTGTTCGGTAATTGGACATAAATCCTACTATTTTGCTACAATGCTATGTTGAGAATCTCGGTTGAATTAGTCGACGACGCACAGGACAGGTGTAGCTGCGTCGAATGTCCGTCGTACCTTATCTCAATTCATCTGTCAATCCTCCCATTAAATCTTTGGCTACTATTGGCGCCTTTAAACGCTTTCAAATTTTGCTCGCTGTAGACTGTTAAAATGCATTAAGATTGCATTTATCACAGCTAAAATATCTTCCCTTGAAATTGTCTATATTTCAAGCCATCCTCTCAAAATCTAATACAATATTTCATTCCTAATTTCGAGTCAATTTACGAGAATTGAAATTTCGACAGGCTCGTAATTTTTTCTTCGCAATTCATCCTTAATGATTTAAGTAGACACGGTTCTATTCTCCGCCATGGTGTGTAAGATAAACTCTGGATGGTTTATGGTACACAGACGTCCAACAATAGTTACAGCCTACGCACTCACTGCCGGCCTGTAAGATAGCATAGAGTCTTACTAACTAAACATTTTCACACTTCCTTTGTGGTTTCGCGACCTAGGCGGATCTATAATAGAGTCCTCCGGGTCTTCTAATATTTAGATTGGAGGCGGCAGTACATTCGCGCCGGGTGAACAATGCCTTCAGAGGATCAACTATATTTCTGGCTAACGAATCATTATCGAAAAGGTGGTAGAACCGCGTTATTTCATCTAAACGATGGGCGCGTGCGCTACGGATATCCGATATAACCGGTATCCAAAACCGATGGCAATCCGTAGTGGTGGAGCTTTCGCAATCACATCTCTCTGAAAACGGCTGATCTATTTTCGACCTGTACTCGTGGATCATGTTTAGGATTGCTCTAATTAAATGTCCAGACACAATAAAATGTTTACTGACTATAAATCTTAATAATCCGTATCAGAGAAGCAGGTATGGACTATAAACATGCGTTGCTTGTCTCTTAAGTGTCAAATGAAGGACGTAGAGTAGGAAAATTGAAGCTTTATTCTCGCTGAAAGACAGAAACGAGGTGGGATGTTTCAGTGTTACACGCATGTCGCGCGAGAGGGTTTTACTACCGTTTTAGCCATGCGTTTCGTCACACGTGACCCAGTTAGTGTTCTGGTTAGCTTATCAACATGAGCGAGGTAGACAGGCATGCTTTTGACTAATGAGCGTGCGAGCAGGTCCTAAGAGAAGGTCGTCCTACACTCGGAGGTTTCGGCGGCAAAGTTCGGAGGCCCGATGTCTAATTCGGTCGGCTCAAAGAGTAGAGCCTTTCGGTTGTACCGGTGGTGTGCGGTGGCACGCTTTTCTCCGACCGTGGCACACACAGCCTGTTTCGATCATCGACCGAAATAACATTGGCATTGTTCCGTTTCCCTTCCAGCCGAGCAACACGCCATTTTCTTTCTACCCCTTCACTAATTTCGCTACCCTCTTAATATTTTAATGTCACCTTCCTTTGATTTATCTCTATCATTCATTTGCACGCGAGCATGATGGTACTCGAGGGTCAAGGTTGACAAACTAGAGACTCTTTTAGTATTTTAGAGAGATACAAATTTATTTAGCTTCAGGCGTCTTTTTTATTCAAATATAAAAATACATAGTGACACACGTTAAGACTCGCAGAAAATAACCAGTCAACAATGTGTCGACAAGATGAGAGAGCCTCCGGCGGTTCTGTTGTAATTGAGTCATCGTGGCAAGTCAATTATACCTGTCCGTTCCGCAGTGAAAAGTACGACAACGTCAAAGAGTTGTCTTTCTAACTGGTTCAAGTGGGAAGGAGGGTGGGGAATGTGGTGCATCTGGCGCGTCTCTTAATTCGAAGCAATGTCGCACAGCCCTCGGCACGGATTCGGCTAACTCGGCAGGCCCGGATAATAATTCGGCGAATCCCTGCACCGTACACCGCCAACAGTACACATCGGCAGAGACAGCGCCAATTTATTTTGGTTTTGCGGCCCGATAGCCCGCCGACACGATAGGTTTATTTTCGGCGACGCCCGTGGAACCGCCCGGCACAGAAGATCCTCCAAGCAGTCGCAAACATTGCATTCGATTTTAATTGGAAAGACTTTGCCAGTAATACTTCTTCGATATCTCTCCAATCCATTGGATAACTTGGATGACAAAGTTTATTGGAACAGTGACTCGATTCTCGATTGCAGTACTTTGTCAGTGGATTAATGACCCATTGAGCCAAGCTCCGCCAAAGTATCCTGGCATGACACAATGCTCGACAAATCCCCTTGATCCGGATCATTTCGCTCTTGAAATGAACTGATATATCAACCGATACCTACCCGAGAACTATGAATGGACCAGCAGTATATTAAGAGTACAATGAACATAACACCTCGTTACCGGTAGTCCGGCTAGAACAATCATCGTAATAACATACCATTATTCATCAGTCTCTCATAATAACAATGATGACAGCCTATTATCACCGAGTACAATTATTCATTTAGCAAGCAAGACAATCCAGTCGGGTGCAAAGGCCGACGGCGTTAAATCAATTAGACCTCATTACACATCGTTTAATTTCAACCTATCCTTTATTTCGTGTCATGCTGATAAATCATTATCGAGAGGCTAAAAGCTATCAAGTAGCCGCAGTTTATTTGTCGAGCAGGCGTTAAGAGAAATGCGTGACATCATCAGACTCGACTTTTATCCTGGTGATACTTATGCTCCCAGCATCCCACGCGTTCGGCAAACGTAAATCGAAGATTCGGTAATCCTTTCGGCTAACTTTCGCGAGCCGAGAAAGAGGGAGAGTCTGGAAGAAGGGGAACTTTCACCGAAAGACGTCGATTAATCGACTTTCCGGCATTCCTCGCCTTGGTAAATATAGATCATCCATGGTCCGATAAGCCGGTGCTCTCCGGGCTCTTTCGATATCCGGCTGGCACTCGGCCAGAGCGACGTACCGCGCGCAAAACTTGTATCGGTGATCCTCGAGAGCTGCTCGTACGTACACGTTCAATCGTAACCGATGAGCTAACACCGCCGAAATAAAGTCTCTCTTCTCTCTCTCTCTTTTTCTCCTGGCAAATTGGGCGTTGGTGACGCCTGAAATGTGGATGCGCGCTACTCCCGCCAACTGACTAAAAAGCCTCCGCCACTTACAGGAGAACTCTTTTCACTCCGGGACTTCCTGCGGGAAAGGAATCTCTCTATAATAATCCTTTGCAATTTGTGGCGTGCTACCCTCGCGATTTGTCGGCCCAAATAATCTTGGTCAGCTTCGCAACGCCCTCTGATCGGGTGCTCGGCGACGCTCTCGAGCGTGGCGGAACGTCGCGCATCCCCCCGTCAAAACAAAGAGACGCCGGGACGGCGGGAATAGAGTCGAGAGGTTCCACTGAGCGACAGATTTGACGAGCGGCCGATGATGCTCGCCTGTATATCGTGGTGTCGGTTTACTAGCTTGGCGGAGTTGAGCGCGCATCACAGCGACTACAAACGCGTCTCATTAGAGAGTCTGTTACAATCGTAATAAAGATGTCTTCTATTAATTGATGATAGAATGGTTTGTCGATCGGCCAATCGTCGAATGATACTTTGACTCGTCAATCAATGATGATGCGATTGAGATGATAGTTCTAGGCTGAGGTGGACAACGATTATAAGAAGTTGGACTCGGTCAGGTCGGCGGGCCAATAATCTTGCGAGTGGCTTGCCAAATGAGGCGCGTTAATGATCACTGGTAGCGCTGATCGATAGCGCGGCCATCGCATTAAGGACAGGGATTCGCGTCCAGGGACATTCGTGCTAACTTTAGCCTTTAGCCGCGGCGGGCCATCCTCGTCGACGAGGCTTACGTCGACATAACGAGCCACCAGTTTGCCCCGGTCTATACGCTTTGGCCGCGCAAAATAAAACAGTTCCCTGGCCGCCATCCGGCCGCATGGCCGTAAGCCGATAATCGCGTGATCCGCCGACGAATGATCGCCGCCTGCCGAAGACAGGCGCGTGCCAGAGGCAGATTCGTGTAAGGTGGAAAGATCGGATCTTGTAAACCGGAAGAAAAAGCTGTGTAGGGCCGGTGCGCGCCGTGCGGTTTCCTCCTCGGTAGCAACTACCTGGTGACACCTTCCTACATACACGTGAAACCTAATACGTGCTCGCGCGTGGGTGGTGGGTGCCCCCCCTAGGATCTTGAGAACCTCTTCCGTCTCTCCTGCTACACGTCAGAGGATCGACCTCCAACTGCCACGCCATCGCTTCTATGGATCGACCACGCGTCGCCCTCCAATTCCCTTCGATCTGCGATCACGATCAACTCACCTCCATGTTTTCTGATTGGGATCCCCTATAGTTTATACGAAATACCTCTTCTTTTTTGAAGAGAACACTTGACATCTGCACTCTGTGAATTAATGACAGATTTCTCGAAGGCTGACCTTGGTTAATTCTACTGAGATGTCAGGGGAAGATTCGGTGATCGAAAATCCATGCGAGAGTCTGATCGATTGATTGAGAATGGGTTTGTTACTCTCGGTGTTAGTTGGCTGTGTGGGGGTGCTTGAATTACTCGCCTGTCTTCGTCATCTTTCCGATGGCGTTTTGATAAGCATTAATGCTCCGGAAACACCCTGTTTATCTTATCACGAAGCCACCTGCGATACTCTCAGCATCCACGACTCCATATGTAGCTTTAGCCACACGAGCGACGCCAATCTACCACGCGCCGCCAAACACAAGTTGGAGAACCTGCACGAATACAGCCTCAGAATTAGGAGCGAGTTAAGATCGCGCGATAAAAACTTCGAGTGCAATACGCTCTCGGAATGCAGCACGAGGGACTTCCTCGGCGACGCTTCCAGACCGGATTCCAGACTCAGTCCGGACTTCAACCTGTTGGTAGAGGACAGCGAGGCACGCAGTGGTGAATTCGAAGACGAGGATGACTACGATGAATACGAGGGCGAAAACCTTGAAGAGAATGTCGACGTCACAAGAGCCGAAGGAAGTTCGATGGACCGGCCACTATCTTTGGCGCCGGCTCCCGACAAGTATGTCAGAGTGCCCACTCCCATTCCCTTTGGGATCGACGACGAATTATCACCATCGGAATGCTCCAGTGAAGAAGGTAGTTCCTTCGAGAATGATTCAGGTAACGAGGCGCCAACCATGCAGACCTTCGATAAGATTCCTTTGATCAAACGAGAAAATGATACCTCGGACGAACGATCGTCCGTAGAAGAGTCCGAGTATCAAGCGAGGAAATACTTGAAGAAACCGTTCAGGAAGTCGCACTCCAAATCGCCAGACGTCTCAAGTAAATCTCAGGATCCTTTCATTCAAGAGGATCTTATGAAAAGCGTGGAAAGTCTTCAAACAGGAGTTATCAATGTGCCGGAAAAATTATCTCCGCTAGTCGATAAACCAGTGAGTCAGAAGAAACGATCGGGCAAGTCGTCAACGACGATCGTAAGGAAATCGACAAGGCTGAAGTCACGGAACGCGGAAGTGAGCAAGTCTGCTGAGAACCTGAGCGCCAGGAGTTCAAAGAGGCGCCGGGAACCGGAGCGAAGGAAATCGGACATCTCGGTACAAACGACACGAAACAACTTGAGAGACGAATCGACCAACACTTCGCCATTAGGAAGTCCAGCACTGTCGAGATCAGACAGTAAAAAGAGCGTATCAGTCGAGGTTCAGACAAGCTTCGAAGAGAAACTTCCTGATGATGAAGAGGCTTTCGATGAACTAGGAATTTCAGCGCTTGGCTTATCCGAGAGTAAAAAAGATCTGACTTCCCGCGAACGATTTGGTAGGAAATCTTTCAAGAACAGAAGATTCAAAGGCGCTGCTCGTAATCAGGTCGACGAGGATGTCCTAACTGTGAACAACCAAGCTTCAAAAATCGTGCAGAAGCCGGTAAAGGATAAGTCCGAACTCCTGAGGATTTCGAGCTTCGAAGAGGCCGAACTCGAAGACTACGAGAGACTGCGCAGCTTGCTTGGTGAGCGGGATTCGAGGTCTTCTCTCGAAGATGACGAGGATTACGCCGACGCGGAGGACGTGAGTGCCGGCACCGGGCCCATTCAGTACTCCATTCCGGATCCTGATCGAAACAATGCTTTCTGGGTAAATCTCTTATGGAAGGGAGTCTGTCCTCCGTCTCTCTCTCGACACACTTACAGCATCCGGCAAAATAGTTGTCACAATCTGCAAAACGTTCGCCGGACAGAAAGTGTAGTTTGCTAGCAAATACATATACCTGGTATGCAAGAGTTTTTTAGGGTCTTTTAAAAAATCATGTATACCGGGTGTACATGTTACTAACTTTCACTTTTTGTCCGTCGACCGTTTTGCAAATTGTGGCAATTATTTTGTCGGATGCTGTACACCCTGAGACTACTCACCATACTCACCATATATGTTCTACTACTCATCACACGCGACACCTCGAGATTACTGGCTGCTCCAGCCGCTTGAATCTCATCTCCCCCGACACTCGCTCGACGCGCACGCTCCTCGCTGCTATCCTTGCTGCTGCCCGGAGAAGTCGGCCGATTACCGACACTCTCTTCAAGTAATAAGAGTCTCTTCAATTTTACACCGGCTAACTGCCGAGATGCACGCGTGCGCGTTTAATATCGTGTGAAATATTCCATTGCCTTTTGTTTCTCGAGTTTTGGCGAGCGAGTTGGAAGCCCGTTGGCAGAGATGTATATTAATAAGAGTTATTGGACAGCCGGCTTATCCGGCCTGGCTTCGCTTGCAACGAGGTCGCCGAGAGGGGCGAGTTTGGAAATTAGACCGAAATAAGAATGATGCGTGGCAACATACGATCCTGTGAATGGTCATTGACATCGTCTCTTATTAAATGAAATTAAAATCAATTGAAAGGTCGGGGATACAATTTCACTTGGTTAATGGAACCATACACTCAAATCACAGTAGTTGATCTAGGAGATGTGTAATTGTTCTATGTCCCCGTAGTCAGCATGGAATATGTTGGTTTACTCTATGTAACCCTGATTAAGAGTGCTCCTCCGCACGTGTACACCCTAGTTGTCTTCCCGTGACTGTCCAGTATATCAGTAAATTTATTGCAAGGTATGGGAGCTGCGTCGTAAATTTTCAAATGCCAGGAACTTGTGCTGCCGCTTATTATAGTAGCTTGGGAATCCTTGGGGCAACAGCGGTGCGAGGGCGCCGCGGTGGTGGCACAGGGAGAGGATTTTCCTCGAGGCAAGAAAATGCGTTTGATAGTCGAGAGGAATGAAAACGGCAGGCAGAGAGGCAGGCAAGGAAGGCAGCCGGTTCATTGGTGCCGTGTGCCTCGCGTGGGGTCTCCCAAAATATCAATCTCATAGCGGTCTGCAAATAATATACGCGCATATCGCGAAGAGAACTGAGAACCATCTCGACATTTACAGGGGGAGACGCCGAGAATCGAGAAAGAGGCTGCTAGTGGATATCGTGCCGATGTCAAAGCAATTTTTTTCTTCGGCCGAAATGTATTTTTAATCGAAGAGCACTCGCATCTTCCACTTCTTCGGTACCCCCATTTACCGCGGGATTATGTTACCTCGTTTCTTTCCTCGTGGATGATCGTCCTGCGCCCCGCGCCACGATTTTCATTTGCCCCCCATCGATATTTATAGCCCCGACAGCTTGGCGATCTCGTATTTTTGGAGAACGTCCTCCTCTCGCTCGTATGCACCCGTGCAAATTTACGAGTAAACCGCCTTGAAATTTTCGTACAAGTATTCGCTTGTTACGTAGGAAATGTTGGTCTCTTCAGGAAAGATATCGTTAAGATAAAGATTTTGATAGTGGTCTGATATTATTTCGAGACTATTCTATAAACAATCTACTGTTCTAAAAGTAGGAAATCGGTGATTCCTTTGGGAGGCCTTGAAATTGACATTGCACCTCTTGGAAGTTCTGGTACATCGATAGATCGGTATTTCCAGCTTTGACTCCCCATTGTGTTCGCTTGGTTAGATGTCACCGGTTAATACGAATGTTCTTGCGGGATCGCCTGCTGAAATAGAGATTAACAAATCGTTCAGCGGCGGTTGGAGCATTCGATGGAAATACTACGCGTAGGGAAGAGAGGAGACTGTGGATACGCGCGCAGTCGCACGTGGGTGGAAGCCGGAGGTATTGGTGATGTGTGAAACATTCCGACCCAATTACACTGCTGATTTCTTTCTCTATTTTCCCACGTCGCCGGTCTATTTTTTGCAAGCCCGCCACCAGTTTCATCCCTTTGGCCGACTGCAGAACCACCTGTTTGCCACTGCTTAAAGTACTCCTCCAAATATGCTTCGGGAATCTTTCAACCATGAACAAATTATCAAGTAATTCTCTGAAGTTTCCCTTCATAGTCAGATTATCGACAAACAGTATAAAATAGTATAATCTTACTGGAAGAAATGAGAAATAAAATGGAAGATTAATGTTGGAGCACAGTAGAACATGCTTGTTATACTCAGACATTCCTTGGACTTCGGAGCAAGGTTTGCGACAATGAGATCATTAAAGATGATACGTGTCAACGATTTTATCGTCGCGTGAATCGTGCAAGTTGCAGGACGGAGGTTTTCACAGAATTGCACAAGGTAGCTATCATAACTGGATGTCCTAAAATTAAATGCTGAGACATCGACATATGCATGCCAACTATTTATTCGGGACTTCGGTGCATCATACGCGAAATCGCTTGGATCTAGATCGAGCGATATAGTCTTCGGAAAGTGGGGCATGCATCCCAGGCAGCGTCTGATTTTCTCAAGATTAAATGATACAATTTAAAACGGTAATTGCAACATCTTCACCGATTTAGCGATCCGATTTGAATCGGGAGGAGAAAAAAGAGAGAATAGTCAGGTGCAAGGGTCAACTCTGGAAATAGTCACGAAGCGGATGATCACGGAGGAAAACCTAGATCCATGAACCTGCGTTGCCGGCCTTCTAAGCCGGATGCTGGGTTGAGAGAGGAGGGTAGGCTGGAAGAAATCGAGAAAGCGGCGGAATACCTCGATAAAGAAGGAAAGGCATGCCAAAGCTGTGGCGGAAGGGTTGCTGAAAAGCGAGAAGGAGGGTGAATGGGAGAGCGAGAGATACCGGTGTGTTCCGGGGAAGCAGAGGAAGAGATAGAGAGAGGGGCACAGTAGAAAAGTTGCACCCGGCACACATACTGCATCGGTAGAAGGAGAGCCCGTGAAAAGATGGGGCAGAGCGAAGAGAGGAGAAGAGAAGAGGCGGTTAAGAAGCGTAAGGAGGGAAGAGCAGGGAATAGAGGAGGAACGTTGCTGGGAAGAGATGGGAGAAGAAGAGAAGGCGAGAGAGTAAAGGTGGTACACAGAAGGTGATGGGCGAGGGGCGAGCGAGAGAGCCTGGAGTCGTCGGGACGCCGAAAATAGCGTCCCGATATGATGTGACGCCCGGAGCAGGCCGATCCTAGATTTCAGTCAGTTCGCAAGCTCGAAAGCTGCTGGCCACTCCGGAGGACAGAGGCAGGCACACACGGAAGCTCCGCATTTCTTTTCCGAGCCGAGCGAAGAAGTCCGCAAGCGAGATCTCGTTCTAGTCGGCAAATCGTCGAGTCCGACTTTTTTCCACTCGCCTCGGCTGTCAGGTTCGGGTTAAGCCCACCAAGAGTTAGCAGAGAGTAAAGAGCCGCACACCATACGCACACCATACGCACCACGATGGCGGATGTAGACAGTGTAGTGTACACGACCACCGAGCGCAAGGTGCGCAAAGTGAAGAAGACCACCAAGCGCAGGGAGAGCCACGACCAGAACGCCGAGGTCACGATCACCGAGGTCGACAGCACGCAGAACAACCACCATGCCATCGAAGAGTATGTGCTGGCTGCAGATTAATCCCCCGGAACGGATCTCTCACAAACCTCCCGATGGTTTTTATTGACGTTCCCCCAATTCACGCCGGATGCTGCGATCGCCACTCTCCGGCGAGCCACAGATGCCCAACAATTTTTCACACCACCCCTAATTTCATAGGGGTGGCTGTGTCTTTTATAAGACTTTCTATCAAGATTTTTCCAGGGCATCTTTTTTCATGGGAAATAACGTGATTTTCTTAATGAACGATTAATGTTTTTGCGATATATTTTTGTCGCGTATTGTTGAGGGGTCGAAAGCCTTCTCTCATCGTCTTTGAGTTTTCGGGAGATTTAGCCGGCCAGCCGAGAATATCTCGGAGCTATCGCGTTTCCGGCTTGTCACGCGAGCCTTCTCGCATCTATCTCGAGTGCTCCACTCCCCGCTCAGCGGCGTTTCACCTGAGTTTTCGCGATCGCCAGCCAGAACTCTGCGAGTCGTCAAATTCCCGCCGACTAAGAGGGTGGTGTTCAAGGTATCCGCGTGCTTTTCTCGCTAACCTCCGGTTGAAAGGGAGAAGCAGAGACTCTTCTCTATCGTGTTTTCTCACTGATATTATCGCTCATTAGAAACGTAATCGCGTCAGATTTGTACGATACATATCGATCTTCAAAGCAATATGTTACCGTACAAACATACTCAGCCAGCACATACAACAGCACTCAACCAAGGTACATATAACCAGCATGAAACAACCGTACAACAAAGATCCCGGGAACAATTTCACCAAAAAAAAAATCAAATAAAATAAACAAGATTCAAACGACAAACTTGCGACACTGAGAAATAATAATGAGAGAGAGGGAGAATGAGGAAGTTGCTGGTGCAGGAGAGAAATTAATTATACAGGAGACCCGATGTCTCCTTCCTGCAATATTCTTGAGAAAGGAGATTTTCCATACTCGCGATTAACTTGGAAACTTTGCGCTCGTTTGAACTAGAAAGCTACTCGTAGAGAGTCAGCCTCCATGGATCTTAATTCATTAACTGTGTCTAATAACCCCTGGCGTGATACCTTCTCACCAGATTAACATCGGCAACAAGAACAATTAGAAATATTGTTACCTAATGATTAGTTAGACTAATTGGGCAGTGTTCGCCCTGTATGAGTTCTAGTTGTACTAGTATATCCTGCATTATGTCTTTTGCAATGAAATTTGAAAAACGTCCTTTAGTTAGACTGTTTCTCAGTAGTTTAGGTGGAGAAATGGAAGTTCCTCGAACTGGCAAAAGGATGCTCAAATTTAGTGTGATTAATTCTCTAAAGATATTTGTGTTTGCAGTTGATTTTCAGTGGCGAATACACGAAGGCGATGAACAAGGATTGGCACAGCGGCCACTTCTGTTGCTGGCAATGCGACGAGTCCCTTACCGGGCAGCGCTATGTTCTCCGGGATGAACATCCTTACTGCATCAAGTGCTACGAGAGCGTTTTCGCTAATGGATGCGAGGAGTGTAACAAAATCATCGGCATTGACTCCAAGGTATGCACAGCAACACTATCATTCTCTACGTGCTTCTCGAAGAATAGTTTTACTTACGAACACCAATGAGAGTGCCGCGTGTCTTATCACCTTGGTAGTTTGGTCCAGTGCTCGCTTAGAAATCGGTAATTAGCGCATTCGCGCGACGGGGGAAATGATTGGCGTGCGCAAATTGTGCGCGATAGGTACGTGGCGATGGAGGCATGGGCGTCGACTTACTCACTCCTAGAAATAGAAGCGATGATGCAGGTGCCGCTCTATCCATATCGGACAGTAAGGAGTGCAAGAGAGAGGGAGGAGAGTGTACTTCTTATCTCTCCTCTCCCTTTCTGCCTCCACCCAACACTTTTACGCGCCATCTCCATTACAATTCGTGCTACAATACTCCCACGCCATAGAAAAAAATATTCATCGATGATCCCCGAGTAATTCATGAGAATCAGGATGATACAAGTGTATAAAAAAAAATGGGAGATGAGCAGCGTGTCAGTGTCACCGGGTTCGAGAATTTCGGTATAATGAATTTCGTCCACCGGTCCAACCATGATTTATCCTCCTCCATTGCAGTTCTGCAAAAGGATCGGCATCCTTAATGTCCCCGGTAGATCATTCGTCTTTTTACACGCTCGCCGCACGTCCCGGGAAGGCAGCCGGTAAAACGACACGAGGAGCGTGAATAAGTCCGGCGACAAGCATTTGCCTTTCGCGCTCCTCCGCAAAAAGCGTGTGCGATTTAATCTGTTTGCCTCGGCGCGTCCATCAGCACCACGTAATCGAGTCCGAGCGCGCGTTGATACCATCGCCAGCCGGAGACAGAGAAGATACCCTTTTTTGCTCGACGGCGAATTCGTCGCAGTTTCGGTAGTTAACTATCCTCACCACTGAGAGTCAACTATCCCTGCCGAGTCTAATTGGGATTATTGCCTGGCAGGCAGGAAATGACGGGGTGGACACTGTGTCTTTCTCTCTTTGCAGGATCTCTCGTACAAGGACAAGCATTGGCACGAGGCTTGCTTCCTCTGCAACAGGTGCAGGGTGTCCTTGGTGGACAAGCAGTTCGGCAGCAAGGTAGACAAGATCTACTGCGGCAACTGTTACGATGCCCAATTCGCCAGCCGCTGCGACGGATGCGGCGAGATCTTCCGTGCTGGTACGTAATTCTCCTTCTTATCAAACGCCCCCGCCAGTCTTCATACAACCACCCCACCTCTACCATTTAATATCTTCCGCCCACCTTTCCGTGATATTCCGCATTGTGGCCAACTGAATCGTACGTGCATGACTTGGAATCGTATTGCGCTTCGGAACTACAGCTCTTCCCACTATAGTATACGAAATTCTCTGCCATCTATTAAATGATCTTGATGCGAGAAATCGTGGAAGTGCCGAGAGTTTTAAAGGGTACGATAAAATGTATGCGCGTGATTGTCTCGAAATTAACACCTGCTATCCCGCTGGAGTCCTCGAGGAATGATTCACGATCTTCAAAGAATATATCTCGTGGAAAGGAAAGAGGGTTGGAGGGGGCGGGAGAGATAGATCTCTGCATTCGGCGCTTCTTATTAAGGTAACCGAGTCAAGGTCCAGGCTCCAGGCTCCAACCAATTATACCGGCGGCCACTTACAGGAGGCAGAATGAAAGAGACAGTCACTCCCACGTCTAATTCTTCAATGACCGAGTAATTTCTACAGTCGAAGATCTCTTAATTATGGCGCGTTCGTAGTGATCGATTCAACCCCCGGCAATGCGGAAACCTACTTTCGATTTCGGGGGGGCGTTACGACCGTTATTGGAAGATGATTCACGTGAATCAATAGAGCGTTGATAAAAGATGACAAAATGCCACACGATGGAAGATAGGCATTGGAAAAAGTCAAACGATATTGGCTGCAATAAGAGTGGAAGCCGATAAATTGTGAAAGGCGTGTGTTGGTTGGCACAGTCTGCGTAACAGTCGGGAAAAGTTTCCCGTTCCTGGCGAAAGTTTCTGCCTGCAGGTTGGGCCTTGAAAACTTCTCGACTGTTCCATGTTCCATCGACGTATAATACTTTGCTTCGGTTTTCGCTAGCCAATACCCTTCCATTGTACTGTCGAGCGAACAAGTGGTACCAGGCTTGGCAACTGCTCCACTAATTAGCCGAGAGAAATTAGCATACCGAGATGTTGCTGCAGTATCTTGTGAGTGAAAGGCCGAGGAGCGGAGGTCGAGAAAAAGAAGTGTTTGTTCCCGGGCCGTGGCCATTGAGGCTCCCCGATTACAAACGGGGGAATAATTCGGTCAAGTACAAGTGTCCGAGGGTAAACAAGGCGAGATACTTTTAACGAGGCGCATTACATTATAACAGAATTCGTATCTCTGAGCTGTTTGACCTTTGAGCTCTACCCTTTCGGAAACGACAGGCAAATCAGTTAGACCGCAAAGGTTTAATTGACTTTGACTGACAATCGTTCTATCTCCCACGCAATAATCAATGTAGAATCGTTATGTTCGACACTAAAGCACAAGTTGGAAGGTCAGAAAATGTAGCAGTGCAGTCAGCTGCTAATTGCAAGCCCGATTGCCGATAAAAAGCGACCGTTAACGTGACTGGTTGGAGGCGACCGTGAAAATGACTCGGTGCCAGCGCGTGACCGTATACGGATCGACCTTCCAAATCGCAGATCCGGCCGTAAAATCTGCGAGGCTACCTTCGAGCCAATTGCGAGATCACGGAAGGCTCGCCTTCATCGCTATTTCTTTTCGGCTAACAGTTGTCTTCTATCGCTTTTATCATCCGGCAATCTGCCGTTCCATTTGCCGCTATCATGCTTGGCAAGCGTTATCGTTCAATTTTAACTGGAAAATGTCGGCCACACCATTCCTCTTCAAACAATTCCTTATCGAGAGGACAACGCTTTCAGGATTAACACATTGATCGTCTGTTTTATGCAAAAACTGAGTCACTCGCTATTTGTATAGTTCACTATTTATCATAACTTTGATTGATCTTTTGGCATTCCGCAACACTTCCAATCCGGATAGAGTGCTAGAGTGCGCGGCATTAAAAAGATTCCGAGTATCGGCAGAGGCGCGTCCGAAAGCAAGATTAAACACGCGGGACTCAAGATCTCGCATTAGTCAGCGTGGCATCTTTCAGGGAGACTCAAGGCCCGGTTGCCGATACCGGTTGATACGATAAACTCAAGAAAACGATGCATTTTTCTTCGAAGGAATTGGTGCCGTGAATGATTGCCTGGCAGACGTCTCGCGTTAAGAGTCACTTTATTATTGCTCGAAACGTGTTTCGCAACAATATGATACGGGAGGATTGTTATCGGGCTTTCAGTGAGAGACCGTATGATTAAGAGGCGGAGCGATGGTCAGCTGACTCATCAAGGGTATGCGCTCCAAAGTGAGGGGCGAGTGATTCTTGCGCGAGATTCCTCATCTTTTACATAGGATTTCGACCGCGAATTCTAATCCGTGAGATTTAAAAGGAAGGCTTTGAGTGGGAAGCGAATCATCCCGTAATCTTTCATAGAATTTCGTCGTGACCAAGAAGGAAAGTTTTGTGAGGGGGGTGATGACGAAAATGAAGCTAGTGTGACAAGAGGGGCACATCGTTGTGGCGAAGTGTGCGGTAGGAGTCAGATAGTACGATATAGAGGATGATGAAGAGCGCGTGTATTCAAGTATAGCGAGGAAGTTATCATCGTAAAACACGTTGCGCCTGCTCGGCACCGGTGACTCCAGCAAGAGAGAGCGAGCGAGCGAAGAGAAGAGCGCTCCGGGGCCGGGCTTCTCTGTGCTTCAGTGGCTCGCAAGACTTCGGGCCTATCGCACGCTCGATTCTCCAGCTTCACTCTTATCCCGGCGTGTACCGCACACACACACACTCTCTCTCTCTCTCTCTCTCTTTCTTCTCCGGTGACTCCCTCGCACTTTCCGCAACCCTTCGCCATCCCGACGAGGCTAAACCACGCGAGCCACTCTCGTAAAGCAGCTTGGGCTTTCGCGCCGAGCACTGCGACTCAAAGCCAACCTCCAAGCCACTCGTAAACAACTCGGCAAACGCTCACTAGTCGCACTCGGCCTCCACTCCGCTCCTTCGACATTACTTCCCGGTTGTGCGACTCCCGCCAGTGGTGCATGGCTGCGGGATTCGAGTGACAGTACTCTCGGATACTTTGGTGAACTTCCTATCGAACCGGCAACTGGAATACACACCGATTGAAAATGGCGACAGACGCACTCAGCGAGAGACTATCTAGCAAGTTACACTTGCAAACGAAGACTGTGGGTGAAGAGAGGATAAAAAGGGCGAAGGAGAAGGACGAGGACGTGGCGATCTTCAGTATGATTCCTATGGAGGGTGACGCTAAGTTCAGATGCTGCCTCGGCAAGGACTGCCTCGTGGGCGATCCGAAAAAGGCAGACCCAGGTGACAGCCTTCAGACAGTCTTCATCATATTCGGAAATTGGCGTGTTTCCCTCTTAAAATCTCCGCGAAAATGTTGTGTAATCGACTGGAAGTTATGGATAACGAATCTTCCAAGCACTGACGGCAATAGTACGATTCTAAAAGCGGCTCACTCGTTTAACTCTAATGCTGCCTGTCAATTTGAGCGAGAGCACGCGGCAGTTGTGGCGCGCGTCGAATTAGCATCGTGAAGTGTTGCAAAAGGCCGCTCGCTCGTGAAGGAGAGCGGGGGCGTCGCATAAGGGTCCACAGGCTGAAAGTTTTCCTAAGGTCGAGTCGCCCGTGGGTTCTCTAGCAGGACCGGCTGCCTCGACTCCGAGTAAACCAGTCGATCCAACCTGGTACAGAGAGCGGAGAAACAACCGACTAGAAAGATAGGAGAGCTTAACGCCCGGCCTTATCGGGAAAGGCGACCACTGGATCACCGGGACATTTTCTCCTTCTCAACTTACTAATTATTTTCTAACCAACACCATTCAATCTCACCAGGAACTTTTATTCATTGAACGTTTTACGAGTATTATTCCTGAGTGACATTTGAATTCACAAATATGGAATTCATAAGTTACTATTTGCATTTACGGCGACCACTCAATCATTCGCTTGGATTCCTCGCGGCGCGGTTTGCTAGGCACACACACTCGTCTATGACAGATGAAATATTTATGTGCTTCAAGCTCATTTCCATACGTGGGTGTGTATGGCCCCGCGTGGCTTTTCGAGAATTTTCCAATTTTTATCTGCCAATTATTCTTTTCCAAACGGTTAGATTTTGCGAGATCAAATTTACAATATAGAGACTGATTGTTTCTATGAAGTAGGTGCAATTATATCGATGGAAATCATTCGTCATAATTATAAGGTTCGGTCGAGAATAATTCTCCACTTTTCCGGCTAATGATACGTAAGACGAGGCTCGTGTTAATCATGTTTTAATAAAGGAATACGATACCATCATTTTACAGCTTCCCGTTAGAGGCTCGCGATCACGATCATGATCATGATCATATCATAAATGATCTCTACTCCTCATCGCCAATTGGCAATTCAAATTCTGTTGGGAGTGCGAAACCACGTTCTTTACCCGGTAATCGCACGCAACGTTTCTCGGACACACGTGTCATATTGCGAAAGCAATGGAATTTGTCGATTAAATAAATGATGTCACCGTCCGTATATTTTAATAAATGTTCGGACCACACTATATCGTACCAGTTCTCGTAAAACTTTCCTTAATCTCTCGCTGTTTTAACACATTTTATAATATCAATTCGTCAACAGTGATTATAAAAACTCGGTCGCGCGAAGCATCGCCCGATTGCGTTTCAGGGATCGGAGAACAATCGCGATATCGTAGTATTAATATGCGTGATATCATCGTGTTGTCCTGAGTAAACGGTAGCCGGTTCGTTGACGAGCTTATATACCAGACGGCAAAGTAAATGTCGTTATCGCATTCCCCCCGACCTCAAACAAGGTACAAGCGCCAGTCGCTGCTCATCCCCCTAATTATCCAGTGTTAATCATAAGCAACACTAAATGATTTACGAGTTCCTTGGTGACTTATGTAACATTTAAATACGCTGGAATTCCTAGATTCGAATCCCTAGAATCAGCAATTCAACTTGCACCTACGTCTTGGAAATTCTAAAGGTCGATTTCGTTCTCTACGGATTGGAATTAAAAGAAGTTAAAAATATCTGAAAAATATCATACCTTGCTCCCTGCGTCTTTATGCTCGCCAAATGCGCTGTTCAATTGTCCAGAACAAATGTGTAGTCCAATTGTATTCAATGACACGTGGCCCAACAGTGGCGTGTTAAATCATCGAGCCATATTCGTAGAGCTCGTCTACGACGATGATTGAAGGAGGAAGAGAATAACGCGATTACTTCGCGGTCAGTCATTTAGAATTGCACTCGCCAACTTGAGATAATAGTCATCATTTACATAATGTTTATTGTTATGCAATATTTGGTGCTCGAGGGTTGCCAGTGAAGTTTACTTGCCCTTGTGACACGCAATTAGCGATTGCTTGCCAATTGATGATATATGATTCTTGGATGAGTAGTCTTCAAAACATGACATGACCGCTGTGTTTAATAGTAGCGCATACAAGTTAAAAACGATTTATTTGGAATCGGAGATAACGCTTGCAAGCCATAGACTCTTAGCTCGAATTTACGATCTCCATTTGCGCTCTCTGAATCTCGCTTTCACGTAGGTCGGGAAATTTTCAGACGTCTCTTTCTCTCTTCGTCTTTCTCCCCAAATTATATTTAGACGTTGACGTAGCCGCGAATTCTGACTTCCGTGAGCCACGAAATCTCGGCAGTAGGCATTACGAGCCTAACGGCAAATCGTAAACCGCACTTCGAATGATTCCTCTCAGCCAGAACATCCCTCGAAAAAAAAAACACCTTTCGTGTATTAGAGAAACAGTATTCTATATAATTGCATTGCATCGAAGTGGATGTAAGATGGCGCGATGTATTAAATTGGCAAGCGCAATTTGGCACGGCTGAATGGTGGTTAAACGTTGGTTAATGTGCAGTAAGGCCCCAGGAGGCCCATGGGATTGCCACATCGGCGGCCTTGGGCCATCGAGACTTTATACATATACGGCGGTATTACTCGCGACCAACTGACGTCACGGATCACCATCCTGACTCATAGTGGACCACGAGGAATGAGGTTCTCCAATCACCATTTCGTCCAGTTGGGTCCTACCGGTCCTCTTGCAGTTCTTAACTACTATTCTTCTCGATAGTTAGCCTCCAAGAACTTGTAATGAGAAACTCAGCGAAGGTGCTCGCTCGGCTTACCTGCACTAAACTCGATCAGTCACACGAGTGTCTTAATTGCTTCGGACTCGTAATACCCAGCTCTTGACACATTAATTGGCCGAGTAAAGGAGAGGGCGATCGACTAATTCGCAGTGATTAATGGGTGCTCGGAGTAATCGGACAGGTATTGAATGCCGGACACTTATCGCTCTCCGCATACGAGGATGAACGAGCATGGATGCTTGGTTGACGGTGGACATGTGTCCACTTGGCGACTCCTAATACGGTCGCCTGGTCAGAGGCTAGTCTCTCCTGTCCAATCCGACTATATTTGTCTTCCATGTTATCGTCTCCTCTGACGTTACTCTTCGAGCTAAACATCCGTGCGGCTCTGAAAACTCCGGTAGTCGAACCTCGAGGTCATCGATAATCTGTCGATCGATCGAGGGATGTCAGTTGGCGCGGTGACTGATTGCACGCGCCATGAATTCGACGATCGAGTAACCCATTAATCGAAAGTCTCTGTCGTCGTTTCGCTGGCCAATTATAGTTATGTCACGGAGGGGAAAAAAGGAAGAGGTCTCTCGGAGGTTCTTTGGTAGCTGTGCCGTGAGTCACGCGAGTCACATCTCCGCGCGGAATTTAGTATACTTAAACGAGCACGGCTCACTCGCTTTGCATTTGCGGGACCTTAGATCACCTTTCGGAATAGCGGGCCTTTATTAATTCGGCACTCTTGCCCTTGGCCGGTACCGGAGAGAGGCTCCGAAGTCTGTCGAACGCCCACCAGACAGATACTCTCCCGACACTCATTATTCACGCATTTCATTCTTAACTTAAAGTTCCGCAGAAATTCACCTTTCTTCGAACTCATCATTTACTGGTAGTTTATTTCTAATAACTTTCACGGAATTTCAAGAAGGTGAACGATGCAATTTTTGTAATTCTTATTCTCGTTCGACGAGAACTGGTGTAACCGGCGGCTCATGTTAGACCTCCAGGGAACCAGGTCAATCGGATGTGAGAGTAAACTTATTGGACAAAGCTGATTTCATGCGCATCTTCCTTATTTAGCGAGACGACGCGATTTACGAACACCCACGAGGGCACATCTAAAATGTACCTTATCCAGTTACGTGAAAGTGTATTGGCCATATATTTCATACAACCGGAAAGTACGGTGTTTTAATGGTTTGCTCATAAATTCTATATTTAAATTCATATCGGGGTTATTCGTAACTGTACAAGTCGATGACCGGTCAACAGTGCGTAACTAAGGAAAAGAAATGGGAGCAGAAGTTCCGCCAAAAAATTCATGTTATGGGAATCGCTGGGAGGAAAGAAGCATGGAAAACGAGGCACACGCGACGGTATTTTGCTACGTGCAGTCGATTGGGCGCCGCACGCAACCCTCGTCTAGACACGCTCGAATGCAGTCAGTCGAGAAACAACCCTCCTGTATATCCCCGAGCGTAACCCTTCGATTTCCACCCTCGAGGCTGCGCGGCCATATTATACCATTCAAATGTACACCGCACTTGTAGGGAGGTTGTTTAACCCATCATGTCCCAATGTACCATTAACATGACATTTTATTTGCTTTTTTTATGGTATCTTATTTGGAATGGAATGGTTAATAAGTGTGGCAATTTCTTTAATAGGCACCAAGAAGATGGAGTATAAGACTAGGCAGTGGCATGAGAAATGCTTCTGCTGCGTGGTCTGCAAGAACCCGATCGGAACGAAGAGCTTCATCCCGCGTGAACAGGAGATCTACTGTGCTGGATGCTACGAGGATAAGTTTGCCACCCGGTGTGTCAAGTGCAACAAGGTAACAGGATTATTTTGTTAATAAAAGTATCTAAAGAAAGATTTTTGGATAATAGTTAACGTGCATTACTATTTTTTTCGCAGATCATTACCAGTGGTGGTGTGACATACAAGAACGAGCCCTGGCACAGAGATTGCTTCACCTGCAGCAACTGTAACAACTCTCTGGCAGGTCAACGATTCACCTCTCGCGACGACAAGCCCTATTGCGCCGATTGCTTCGGCGAACTCTTCGCCAAGAGATGCACTGCGTGCTCCAAGCCCATTACTGGTACTTGTCGCGACATCTTCTCAAGTTACAGTACAGACTGTGCTATTTACATCCTCGAAACATAATTACATTGGCTGTAATTCTTATTGCAGGAATTGGTGGCACTCGTTTCATCTCGTTCGAAGACAGGCACTGGCATAACGACTGCTTCATCTGCGCTGGCTGCAAAACGTCCTTGGTGGGTCGTGGATTCATCACTGACGCCGAGGACATCATTTGCCCTGAGTGCGCCAAGATGAAGCTGATGTAAGATGGAGAGGGAGAGAATAAGAGAGACAGGAGAGAGGAGGCGCCACAACGAGGAAGATAAGGGGAGAGAAAGGAGACACGGATCGCGAATACAACCACCAGACGATTCGAGGCCTACGACGGTCCACGAGCAACAACAAATGCCCTCGCTGTATTCGTCGCCCTCCCATTCATTATCGAACCACTTCGAGAATTCGAGGCGCATATTTCTCTATCAGTCACATAAGACCATTAAAGTGTCCTTTCGGGGTGGACAGAGAAATGGAATTAGGGAGGGAAAGATTCTAGCTTCGTAGTTTTAGCGGCCGTAGTCAGTTGCCGGCTCGTCTTCTTCGTGTACCACGGGGAGGCAGGTCATCATATGCCTTGAAGAGTCCGAGAATCAAATCGCCTTAACGCAATTACCGTCGATTGTAAAAGTGTTTAATTAGAGTGAACGGAACTACGTACTACTACGTCGTGATGTTATTTATGTTATATTGTTTTTCTCCTTTCGCTTTGTACAATGGTAGGGAAGTCAAGAGAAAACAGACACGGAGAGAGAAATAATCGCGACGAGCGTTCGAACAAAGAGCGAACCGCGCGTTAATAAAGAACAAGTCCTATAAACAAATATATATATATATATTATATATATATTCTTATGAAACTAAATTTGATATACGACGACCCTATTTTTATTTAACTCACACCGAGAAGTACACACCAGCATACGACATACGAGGAACACCGCAGTACACCTTAGACACGACGAGAATCAGCAACTTTCTCTCGCCCTTGCCAGTAAGAGGCGACCCTCCCGCAAGGGAAGGTCGATATCTTAATTAAAAAAAATCCGAGTGTTAGATTCAAGCTATTTAAAGTAGACCCACGTATGAAAGAGTTCAAAACACAACGAAATCCAAAGGTTGACAACCCCCTCGCTCGATTCGCTCTTCTTTCCTCGAGGGAGAGGGTTGATTCCAGCCCTTGACGACTTCAACGAGCAAAAACAAAAACAAGATACGAGGAGAAAGGAAGGACCGACGGGTCCGGGAGAATGATGCATCAAACAGCACGCACCCACATAAATATACATACACACACGTACATACTTTCCTGCGTATACTAAGTTCGAGTGTGCGTAGACGCACACGCGCGGACAACACTAATTGTGGCCTTATCCGCACGCGAGAAAGAGTGAGAGAGAAAGATACAGAGAAAGAGAGGGAGAGAGAGAGCGTACACGGGAGTAACTAACAGTCTCTTTAAAGAAAGAAAGAAGCGATGTCGAGAATTATTTATCGTAACACGATGCAACGCACTTTAACGCGAGCCAGGAGAACACGGTCGAAAAGGCGAAGTGGAAGAAAGGTGTTCGAGCAGCCTCCGTGTGCCTGAACGGTACAATGGCAAGCGTGGCGCGGATCGTAACGACCAATAAATTACACGTGCTATTATATGTTCTTACATGAGGATCACTCACATACTAATCGCCTTAATTAGTAAACGATAAAGAGAGATTATTCTATATTCAGCGTATCGTATACACTGTTACACTGTAAAATTGATCAACAAATAAATGTAATTATTTACAAGAGAACCACTCTACCCTGTTGATATGTCACGCCAAGGTCTACTGATACGGGTAGAACAAGAATAAGAAAATAAAATAAAATTATCATCGAAGACTTGGAAAATCAAGTGAAGTATAAAGCTCACTCTGGAGGAAGTTTATACTATATCATCAAAGTATTACAGTAGACCTAACATCTGATGGGACCTTCTGTTAAATGTTTTCAAATATTCGTATGGTAATAAGAAAGCCTGGGAGAGCGTTTTTAACACGCGTGGTACCTCCACCAAGGGAAACCTTCCCAGTGTACCGATGGACAAGTAGTACAGCTATGCTGGCCTCCTGTAGATGGCAATACAATTTCAACGCAGGTCGGTGGCGCCACTGACCATATCAATTCAAATATCGTTAAGCGCGTATTTACGCAAATGCAAAGTATATTTTTAATGAATGCTATATTATAAATAACTAGTATAGACTAGCGAGCATTACATCGAAGATTTTGAGATCATTAAAACATTCATGCAATATAAAAAAGATTGAATATTGATTGTATAAAGTATTGGTTAACGAGGAACTCGATGGTAACTTCCTCTTTAGGCGCAAGATGCTTGAAGTTTTTATCGATCATAATTTCAGAATAAGTAATATAAGCTGGCAGCATTAGTATGATTGGGTGATCGAACTTCCTTCGATTTCATCATCAACATCAAGGTCGCTGTTGTCGAAGGTTATTCGGGAGGTCAATAGCCCCCCCAATGTCAGCGATCGGTGTGTAAGCAATGACCTCGACTATATTGAAACGTCTACCGAGAACGAAGCTTTCAATACATTTCGTCAATCAATGTTCGTCTATCCGAGATAAGAAAAAATTCATTTTCATTTGTCAGATACGTCGAATTAAAGAGACACTCGATTGGGCGCTCGATTATTTGAGTGTGAAAACGGATAGAAAACAAAGAATCAGTAGTGAAAGTGGCGGAATTGTATCAAAAACAAGCGGAAAGGGCTACCTGCTTAACATTTCTTTTAGCTAGTTCGAGCAACATCCGACTCCTAATCAGGACTAGAACCACCAGGATAGTTAAGAAAGCAGAATGCGAAGCAGTTAGTGAACGATAATTAGCCAGCTCGAGCTAAGTCTGTAATGAAGCAGCTCGCGTTACTTTAAACTTATGTAAATTCGTCGGCTGCCACGCCAATTAACTCGGTATCCCGGGTGCAACGACCCCCTATGGAGCCCACACCTCACCCAGATAACGTTAGAAGCGGGCCAACCAATTGTTTTCGCTTATTTCCAGCTAGTTCTGTCGCTCAGCTTGAGGCGTCCCAACCGGAAACTCCTAAATTCCGGTAGCTCCATTCACTAATCCACTATACACTACAGTGCCGAGTAAACTTCCTTTCAAACCAGCGCCTATCACATTTACTGCATAAGACATATTCAACAAATCCTAATGAACACTATTTTAATTACACAATAATCTGAGCAACGATTACTAATACTACTCAATATCTATTGAAGTAGAAACAGTCGATTTCAAGATGAGATAAAGTATCCGGGATTACCGGAAAAGTGTGAAGAGCGCGAGAGGAAGAGGAGTGATGGTAGAAAGGAGGTACTGCAAGAGCATCGACACCGAAGAGGCGAATCATCGGCGTCGTCATCAAGGCGGGCATACACGGCATCACGGGAACGTGATGCGTGGAGCAGTGAGCGCAGGGTAGGGCAAGTTACACACGTGCGAGCGGGCCGCTCGCTCTCGAGGTAAAGCGAGGTCGATGGAAAGTGGCATAATCGCGGATGTGGATCGGCTCAAGGAGAGCAAAGAAGAGGAGAGAGATCCTTTACCTTACTTATGTAACGAGCGACCGTGGTGTCTCGTGTCTTCGACCGCATCCCGAGGCCCACGAGCAACGGAGCCAGTTCATTCGACTCTGTCTCGCACACTCAGCCACATCGCCACCTTCTTCTTCTCATAGATCGCCAACCCACCTTTTATATACCACCCCCTTCGAGACCTACCACAAGTTCCATCTATGTCTTTCACCCCAGTCAAACTCATCCAGCCGAATCCCAACTTTTATCCTTTCCTTCATTTTTCTCCACAACTATTTGCTTGGAAACCCAAGGAATTCCAAGGGATTGGAATCGCTGCCCCTTTTATGACTGAGGGGTTTAACACGTTACTCTCATTGGCCCTGGGTGGCTTGTCACGACTACGAAATTCCAAGTATTTCCGGAGGGGTTCAATGCCACCGTTCAGCCACGATGTAGTCAGTCATGAAGAAGTAACGAGCTCATGCTTCACTTACCTTTCGGTTCTTCTACGGCAATCTTGTCCTGATTGCAGGAATCACCGGTGTTTGCTCAATTTGCTTGGCCAGGGTAATTTTGAAATGATTTAAGGCCATTGATTAATAAATAACGAGCGTATTAGTCAGTTCCTTTGGTATTTGAATTTATTAGCAAGAAATTTGAGAGACTATGAATTTGCTAGGAAAGAGCTAGTCATCCACTCGAATGATTTTTGGTCCTACGTGTCCAAATTACCATTTATCATATGATTATGCGGTAAAGTGCGACCTTAAAGATCATCATCCGTCAGATCAAGTAGCCAGATGCGTGATTCAACGGAATCAGGCGGACTTGGGCGCGCGTGTGCGTGTGAGTCAGTGTGGTGTGACGAAGGCATTATATTCCGGTGATTTCGACACCGAAAACGGGGGCCGTTGTTGTCGGAGGTCATTCGTCGGTTCAACGTTCGGGCCGTTTACCCGACGAGGCCCCGGCATTGGGCCCGAATTCTTGGCCATTGACATTGTACCTGCGCGAGGATTATCATTTCCTTACTAAACTCTTATTTACAACCTTCGCTTATGACAGTCTTATCCCAAAGAAATTAATGTACCTTTTAAATCTTCTTTCCTATCAATCGATTGACAGCTCATCAAGCTCGCAACTGAAAGAAAAAAAGTAAAACTTTTTTTTTGCTTATATTTTTAAGAAACAATTTACAGAATCTGTTTGCGGGAGGAATCATCAGTGACAGTAAGAGTGACGCATCTCTGAGATCCCAGCGAGAGAAGGAGCGGTCCGCATCCGAAAATGACAGTGAGCGGTGGACCAACATCTCGACCTTGTTCCTCCCACACAAAGTAGCCATTGTTCCTCGCTCGATCTCCCTCTTCCCTCGTTGCAAGGGAAAACAGTAAAAAGCGAGAGATAAAAAACTAACTGTAGATAATTCCGACTGGTGTCTGTGACAGTGTTTGGCGAGTGGAGAACTGTCAGGACGCGGAAGTTCAACGAACGTATGGGATTACATCAATGCACGTTTGGCAATAATTCCGCACATACATAAGCGTGGATCGGCGTACTTTTATTTTCTGCGACCGCGAGAGAGTGGCTGTGCGAGCGGCGGTCCCCCGGCGTATCCCCGCCAGGGTAAGAGAAGAAAACGAAAAGAAGAAGAGGAAGAGGAGGAGGAGGAGTAGCGATGGCGAGCGAGTGGAGAAGAAGAAGAAGAAGAAGAAGAAGAAGAAGAAAAGAGGCCGCGGTGCAGTCGGAGGCAGAGGGAGGCGAGACGATGCGAAGATAGAAGGTTGAAGAAGGTAGAAAGGAAGGTAGCAGAGGAGAACGGTCTGGACTGGGAGGTGGCAGGAAGAAGGACGAAGGAGACAAGGAAGGAGCGCGCCGGCAGGGAAGGTAGACTCACCAGCCGAGTCGAACGAAGACACAAGTTCATATCCAAGGAGATGTGGGACGATGTCCCGAAGTAACCTCCATCAAGGATGGACTTCCATCCACCGGCGCAGAGCCTGGACGCACTATACCACCAACCAAGTCTACAGCTCTCTTCCTTTGCCGCTTGTACGCCTGATGCCTGGATAATCATCCTGTAGCCAAACGGCCCCGATCCCACTCTCGACAAGAGAGCATCCCGGAAAAACCGAGAGCAATCCCCGTCAGCAGTATTCCAAATTTTATTGGACGCACGCACCAAAATAATCTGCCACTCTTTTCCCTCTTCAATGAAGTGCGCTTGACATTTAGTTAGGGAACATTCCGGGCCACTTGACTTCATTAAAGTTCGTAGGTAATTAAATGAAAAAAACAGGGCGGGCTTATCTATGAATGTCGAGTTCAGACACGCCAGGAATTTTCACGAGGGCAATCAGGATGAGTTAGAGGAAGTTTCTCTCTCTCTGTTTCTCTAATTTCACCGCGCTGGAAAAAGTGGAGTGCGCTGTACGGCGTGTGCGTGTGCGCTTGCGCCCGGAAGAAGGCTGCTCATAGTTTCAAGCTAATTTAATAAGAAAATCAGCTCCAGTGGGCCTGAAAATAGTGGACAACGGTGCCCGGTAATACACGCGGAGATCCTTGTGCTCGATGTACCGTATGTCGCGGCTTCACATGCCGATCACAATTTGTTCATCCACCAGAAGAGTGTGGCAGGCTTGTTCTTGTGCGGGGTCATCGAACCCCGGCGAAGTGTTCGTCATTTCTTTGCGATACTTCCGAGAATCACATAAGAACACACGCACGAAATGGATTCCGAAGTTCTCGAATCACATATGTTTCAAGTGTGATATGGATCACTTGATGGCACACTTAGCTAGAGGAGAAATCATCTAAACTCTTTCTGGAAGCTGAACATACGAGCGTTGCATTCGCGCCATGCAAAAGGCGTCTTGAAAGAAAGTGTAATCAGTTCTTTTCTCATACGTTACTAGATCTTGATCGAAGTTACCAGAACAACATAGGTTAACGGTCCCCGAAGAAGAAGAAGAGGGGGCCTGACGAAATTCCCGTGGGCATTACAGCACGCCGAATTATCGGGAAGAAAGTGCTTTGACGACTGTGACACGTAACGAAACCAACAGCTCGACTAATGATTCACCCAACGCCGGCGCCCCTGAAGGAATAGACGCTGGATTCCCGAAATTCGGCTCTGACGCGGCTACATTAGTCATAGGGACTTTCGCTAATTACCGTCAAACCGGATCAAACAGCAGTAGTGCGTTCAACTTTAACACTTTAAAGATCAGTGACGAGTAAAGTTGTAATTTCCTAGCCAAACGTTACCTCAATTTTGACTGTCTATGAACAACAGGGAGGCAGGCTCCACCGGAAATGTTAATTAAGGCCCGTGCCAAAAGTCCCATTACCAGCGCGGAGTCACAGTTATTTTGGATTGGCGAGCAAACAGAATGATTTGCACTGCGGTGGGCCGACGGCCTCGCAGGCTCTGTTCTGGTGTTAATAACCCGAGTAACGGTAACCGTCACGAACTCTCGGAAGACTAGCATCGGTGTTTTCCATTACGACGCGCCTTCCCTTGGCCAGCCGGACGACAAAAAAACACAAGTCCCCGAAATGATGATTAATCGCGATCCTTAACAGGATTGGCAAAGCATTCTTTGATTGAATCCTGGCCGCCCAAAGGATCAGACCCGTTGTCCGCACTGAAAATACGCGCAATCATCCTACGTTCTTCTTTCGGTCAAAACAAAAGCATCAGAACATTGCTAACCGTTGCTTCCATTGTATCCGAGTGACTGGCAGAGGCATTTCCTTTACGATTTATATTTAAAAAACAAAGAGTGCTCCGTTGCAATTAGCACTGATAAAACATAAGAGGCTTTATCAAGGCTTACGAGCAATTACGCGTGCGGATCTGACGTAAGAGGAGCGCGGTGGTACTCTGGCTTTTTGGGGAAAAGGGGAGCAAGAACGAGAGGGGAGGGGCCGAGGGAGGTCGTCGAAGCGTGTGAGCATGCACAAAGGGGGAAATGAACGCAAATGAACGCACACGCGTGAAAGTAATGCCGGCGTGCGTATCAGAGGCGGTACGAATGCGAGCGAACGGTTTGACTGTGTGAGTGGTAGAGAGTGTATGTGTGTGTGTGTGTAGTATGCGTGCGGTTGTGCAGGACTTATGTGCCTGCACCACGTCACATGAGTTCGCCTTAACCCAGTGCCAGTGGCAGTGCCCATGGAGCGCGAGCGCGCTTTTTGGGTCTAGGTCTATCGAGGGCGTTCACCCCGGCTTACACACGTTGTTAACACACTTACCATACGCTCCCGCGCTTCCTCGACGCTGCTTGCCTGCCTGCCTGCCTGCCTGCTGTGTCGGACGAGCTGCTCGCCTACCTTTCCACCTTAAGGCCCGTTTCCACTAGAATAGTTCGCCGTACGGACGGCTACCAGACGAGAGAGACGAGAGAGTATAGAGAGAGGCCCGTCTGCTGCGCCTACACCACTATGACCTCCGGGCACGTGGTCAAGAAGCTTCACTTTTAATCGTGCCCCGCTACCGTACCACCGACCTCCCTCGGTCTGTCTCACCAACACTCTGCATCTTTCCTCACCTTACTTCGCCCTCTGAAACTTACCAAGTTACCATCACTCTCAAATATCGCTCTTATCATTCCAACTATAGACTTTCATTGATTACATATTATTTTTAGCGAGCTCCAAGAGTTCTCTTTTATAGCTGTGATATTTTAGAAACAAGTTCAAAGTAAAAGTGTCTTTTTGGAAGCACGTGTTATATATAATTAGTGATCGAGTTTGTTATTGAGAGAAGTTATTATCGCGCTAGCATTAATTAGGTTGCATCAGTGAAGTATAAAGGATGGAATGCGGGTTGAGGAGCGAGCGAGATCGGCGTGTGTACATCGGCGATCTGAAAGTGGACCGGTGAAAATGTAGTCTTCTACGTCGAATTTCATAGACAGGTCGATGCCTCGAGACGAGAATGTCTCCTAAGGACATTCATCCCGGGTGTATTGTTACAGAGGTGCCACCCTCTTGCCACCTTCGCGTCGGGACCGACGAGAAGTCTGTCTACCTACGCTACACCTTGGAATCTATCGGAATATCTCTGCCAGAGAGACTATCTAATCGTTACAAAGTTCCCTCTCGATTTCCAATAGATTCCAAATTCCCGAGCATCACGAAATTCCAAGGGTCACTACAAATTCATTAAGATGGTAAGATAAATACTAGGTGAGTCAGAGGAGAATGAATCCGAATGGTGAATCGAGAGGAAAAGGGGGCACTTGTACATAATAAGCAAGAGATCGGAGAAGAGCCAGGGGGCGTGCTACCGAGACGAAATTCACTCTCGACCCTAGACAGTTATGCACCGGTAGTACTTTCGTTGACGTCGAGCGGAAAAGTTCCCTAAACGCAATCGGGACGAAATGACGGGAGCGGCCGCCGGTGGCGGGTTACCGTTAGCCCTCAAGGTGATCGCCGAGTCGGCTGTTCTTAGGAGAACCTTTAAGCTCGGCTCACACGTTACCACTCCTCAATTCCCAACTTTTGCGATACCAAAAAAAAACAGATACCAACGATGGAATTAAAGAAAAGTCGATATTATTATTGACTTTAAAATCGTCGGATGGAAATTTATTCTAATAATCATTCTGGATTTAATCCTTGTATTACAAAATCCTTGACTTTTTCATTTCACAGGTAAAGCCGTGAATACGATATTAATTAGACACTTGAACACGATCATGGTAGAGGTATGCGGTAGTTGATCAATGGACTGCGATGTGTGACTTCTACTTTAATGCCGCTGACGACGAAGAAGTGTGCAAAAGAAGCCTGAGAGTGTAGCGTGGAAGGTGGGCCCCTCCGGGTGGGAGAGCGCACGAACGCTATGAGAACGTTCGACATGAATGGACGAGTGGAGTACGGGACCGTTATCGTTATCGCGTTCAACGTACTCCGACGAAAGGCTAATGCACCACGCACCGTCCTCGTCATTCGTCAGAGTTGGCGAACATTCGCGGAATTTTCGATTGCGCCGACAAACTTTCCAATGCTCGCTGAGACCTTCTTCTTCGACGATGCCTCGTTCACTCCTGACATACCTTCCACTGCAATCACCCATCTTATCTAATCAAAGTTACCAAAAACTAACGCAGTTCTACAATAGAAATCATTCGTATTTCTCCCCGCTTTCAAAGAATCAATAGATTCAAATAGAATCATATTAAAAGTCGACAGATATGAATTACTTCCTATTTATTATTTAATTAATTCTAAGCAAAGAATATCTAATCCTATGAAATTCTAGTACGGTCTGTTTCTGCAAGAGGATATCATAATGAAAGACTGTTTAAATGCGAGATTCTTACAATTCTATTAAGGCCTTTTTGCAAGTTTATTCTGCAGTTCCGTTGCAATAATTAGCGTGGAGCAAAAAAGCGGGAGACGATAAAGGAGTTCGAGAACAAGTGGTTCTCGAAGCGTCTGACGGCGGGTTCGCGTGGAATCTAGCCGTCACTATCTAGGTGGAGAACGATCCGGCTCTCTCGTCGCGTATGCGTGCCGCATATAGGCCCCGATGCACATGCACACGGATCGCCGGCCAGAGAAAGAGAAGCGAGACTCCCACACAGTTGCAACGCGGCCCAATCGGTGTGCATAGGTGTACGTGCATCGTGTTCAGGAACTGCGATGCGTGACCTAGTGCCGTTGCAGCGCGTTCTACCTTCGAACTAGGTCTTCCTCGTTCCCAACTAAGTCCGCTCGGCGAAAGAACGCGCGAGATCGACGCGGGAATGCACTAGAGTGCTGAGAATCCGGCTAGGAACCTCTTCGGACATCCATCTGTAAGAACTGGACCTCTTAGACCCATCACTGTCACAACTCTCCTACAATTCGCCTCTTTTTTTGCACTACGTCTACTAGAAAACTATCCGTGTCTCTTGGCAATGTCAATTGGGAGAAGGATTCCGCTAGTTTCATACTGGGTCGAGTGGATGATTCAGAGAACTATAACAGTGTTCCAACCCTTTAAATGAAAACCATATCAAAGAATAATCGATCTTATTCATACCCTATTGCAGAAACACTGCATCAAGTAGTACGAGTCAGGCTATAGTCAGACACGCGTTGATTCAGATAGCAAGGGTTGAAATGAATTCGTCTGAATTTCAATAGGTGTTTGGTCGCAAAGTGAAATGGGTATCTTTCATTTTCGTTCGGCCATCCTCGGCATAATCACGTGGATGGAGCTGGCACGCGTTGCACCGGCCGAAAACAAATCCGTGAGGACCGGTAGGCGGGCGAACTCTGGCCGGAATCCGAAATTGGCGTGTTACGTAAGAAGGAGGAGGAACGCGGTGGTGGTTCTCGTTCGACATTTGGTCTGGGAAGGTGTGCTGGCGCATGTAGTATGCGCGGGCAAGAGCGAGTGTTTGGGACCCGTTAGAAGCGGATTTGTTTACGCGCGCACGACAGAGAGAAAGAGAAAGAAAGAGAGACGAGTAGGTAGAAGAGTGGCGACAAGACAGTATGTGCGGGGTTCGCTTACATATTAACGTGGTAACGTGTGTACGTACATCGAGAGCCGGCAGGGTCAATGCCTCGTATGCGGAGCAAGCGGCATACGCGTCGCCGACTTTCCGTATACGACCAGAAACCTCACCTGAGATTCGAGCAGCGACCGAGCTATCCCGTCGTGCTAGGGAGGAGGAGGAGGAGGAGGAGGGACCGGATAAAAACGAATGTGTCACGAGGAATTTCATTTTCAAAGCGGATTCTGCCTGCACGCACTGACACATCAGCTTGCGCACCCAACCCTTCCTCTCTGCCAGACTTGCCTCTCTTATTAGTCCACTCGAGATCGAATCATTAGAGCGAACTTCTGCATCGGGAATCGATGTCTCCTTACCCATTTTTAGTAACCACTAATGAGCAATAGTTACCGAGAGACAACTGAGATAAATAATGCCTAAACAACGTCGCGTCTCCCAATAAACAAGACGGGCAATTTACTACAAGCTTTGGGAATCGACTATCTAAGATTGCCGGGCATCTAACTGCTAAGACAATACAGCACGGCGCCGGGAGTCGAGCGTGCCAATTTCGCTGGGAGCCTCACCGAGTCGCACATGGCTCTCGGACTATTCCAGGTCATTGTGTCTCCGTTATAACAATCGCAATTGCCACCCCGGCGAGTACTGCCGCCAGGGGATCTCAGCTTTTTTGCACGAGATTATTAGTAATTCGTCTCTTGCCTCACGTAGTGCCGCACTTCCTGTGTACTCTCCAGTCACACTCTTCCCGTCTTCATTACGAAAGAGGACGTCGATAACGTGATCGCTAATATCACAATAAAATATCTATTAACACTTTAAATGCCATGTCACTCGAATTTGGGTAACACAAACTTTCATTCACAGACATTTTTATTTTCACAAAAATAACGCTAATAAATATTTTTAACAAGGTGTGGTGAAAGAATTAAAAATTTACAATTTGACCACTCAAAGTGTTAAAGGTCGAATCAGGTGTACGATTTTCAAAATAGTAAGTATAATCTCGCAACAAAACTTTCGCTGGAGGCATCCCCGAAAAAGCGGGGGCAGCGAAGAGTGACTCGTTGGTATATTATGGTACAACGCAAGCCTCCGAGATTTCCATTTCGGCGATGTCATCATCTCCAGTCTAGCAGAGAGGAGAGATGCGAGATAAGTGTCGGTGATGAGTTCACTCGCAGATACAACAAAGGAGATCGATAAAAATCTGGCGAGGCGTTACACAAGTCGTCGCTGGTCTTTCAGGGTCAGACCTCCAGTGAAGATCGTTGAACCCTCGTGCGAAGTAAGGTCGATAGACAAAGACAAGGGCATACTATTCGGGAAGGAGGCACAGGGCTATCGGACAATTACCTGGAACGCCAGTTGAATGACACCTGTATTCGCAGGCGTGGGTTAAGGGTATCGACTGATTCCTCGGTGTTTTGCATATAATTGGCAAGCCGATTCAACCGGTCGGTACCGTTCGAGGGGAACCGGTCGTTAAGATCGCATTGGGCGAGCGGCCGAAAACGGCAAAAAGAACAACTCCGTCCCGTAACTCTTTAGCTTTAGCCGATCACTAGACTGCGGAAGTTCATACAAAATACAATCTACTAATGAAAATTAGTCAAATTAATAGATAAATGAAATATATTCACATTATTCTTCAGCATAAAAAAATTGATAATAAATCAATTAAGATTTATATTTGGACAAACATTCGTTCTCTTCAACCCCCATTCAATGTCATTGGGGGCGTTCACTCTCACATTAATAGAGACCTCGAACAATCTATAAGATCGACTGACAAGAAACTGCCACGGGTGAACGTGAATCCGAATGGGCAGTTCGGGAACTCGTAAAAAGCCTGCGGGAATGCCGGAGCTAGAAGAGCAATTACACAATTGGTCGCGTCACGTAACCGGCGTCAAAAGGCTTCGGAGGAGAGAAGTTTAATAATCGGCGAAGTCATCCATGACGATCGAACAGGGCAAAACAGCGTCACACAGGATAGTCGAGCGAACACTTCGTCATCACACTCGTTGCACCAAGATTCGAAGAAAGAAAGAATTTGAAGTAAGAGTAAGAATTTCGGGGAAGAAATCAATAGGAATAACAAGAAAGAATACGAGGACAAGAGAAATAAAGGGTGAGTGTTCATTGGTGGTGATTCGCAGATGAGAGATTCGCCAGTAGCGCTTGAGGGTCGAGAGTGAGCAAACGGAGAAGACGCGCTGCCGGGAAGCAGCAGTGAGAAAGCTCGACGAAAAGAAGCTCCGAAAGAGATACTAAGCCAAGAGAGAGCAAGAGACAGAGAGAGGGAAAGAGTGAGAGGAGGTGCGAGTGCCAAAGGATATAGAGGGGCACCGCTAAAGAAGGGCGAAGACACCACGAGCAGAGGGGAGCAGCCTCGAGGAAACAGAGCGGTCGTCGACCCCTGAAAATACTCTTACGCATTGTGTGCCACTTCACTTCTGAGCAGTCCTCTCTTTCTTTCTCTCTCTATCTTGGAGCGAGCCGAGGACGAAGAACGGAGAGAGGCTCGTGTGGCCTCAGGACGATACCAGTTGCTCTTGCGCTCTTACATTACACCTTTTCACGCGATCTTTCTTTCCTATAGCTCATCTCGCACGTTCTACATCGTTTCAATTGACGTGCAATTAGGGATAGGCCTTTCGTAAGATTGCGCGCTGGTTCATATTCTTTGGATCCACGCAACACATTAGGGAACGCTGGCCTTCTACTATAAAGAGTTCCTTCCATTAGTTCTGGGAGTGTTACGTGATCTTTAAATACGTTATCCAATCCTTAGTTCCTGCCCTTTAAATTTGTCCTTCGTTCACACTCGGATTATGAAGAATTCAGGAAAGTTTGACAATTTTTGAACAATGCGAAAAAATGAATGGAAGGAACCGTCTAAATTAGACGAAATTAATTATTCAGGAAGGTACCTCCTGTTTTCCATACAATTCCAGTACTTTGGCTACTGATTCTTTGTTTTCTATTCATTTTGAGACTCAAACAATCAATTTATGAAAGGCATCGAAAAAATTTGTCAAAATCTCACCATAGACTTATGGTATTCGAGAAATTTCGGCCGAACAAAAGAGAGCCCAACCTCGAACCATTATGTTAAAACTTTATTTAAAGAGAGAAATAATTAAATTCTGAGTTTATGTGTAATTAGGCAATAGCAAATAGCTTGGGGTTAAGTCATGTGGTAGCTCCTCTCAGGGCAAAGCTATGATGCCTCGTGTGCCTGCTCGGTTACAGAGGTCTTCAGGGACACGACGGCCTCTGAAGCGAGGTGCTCGCCCTTTACGAGTGATCGAGCTATTGCCAAGGCTTACGACACCCGATTGGCCGTGGAGGCCGAAAACGGTGCGGGCGTCCAATTGCGACAGAGTGGGACCAATCGAAAGTATAAGTATGATAGTCAGTGGTGAGCGTTATTCGCGAGTCGATGACTCCTGCGTCCGGGCTCGAAGGTAGAAGGTCAAAAGGCCGGGCCTGACCTTCATGCGCGCGCGCTCACTCGCTCGCTCGCTCGCTCGCTTGCGCGAGGCCAGCTTCTGACGAAACCGGAGAATGAGCGATTAGGCGTTAGGTACTCGTGCGCCTCAAGGATAACACCGGGCCAGAAGGCATTTCAAGGACACAGGGCTTTGGTTCCTCAACTTTTTCGATTAGGCTGAATTGGAATGAGGTTTTGTGCAAGAGTTCCCAAGTCACACATTTCTCGATGACCGAAGGCTCCATCGGATTTACATATGCGACTAACGCCTATTCTTAGACGTTACAAAATAGTCCTGTCCGGCTGGAGTAGAGTACTCTACAGGAATTCCTCGGAGCCAATTAGTACTTCGATCCCCACTGTACGCCGTTGCAGCAATGATGGTGGCTATTGCTGGATAGAGTGAAGCGCGAGAACAGCTCTTGGCGGCGAGGTAAGTAGGTTTTCCAGCTAGTCGCCGTGGAAGCAAGAGGAATACTTTCCTCCGTGGATTTCATTCCTTAATCGTCCGGCGATATATTCACTACTCTCTTTCTATAATTCCTCGTTACTCTAACCTGAATTAGCCAAGCGACTTAAATCAAGTCCAAAATTAATTCCTCGATACCAAGGTCCCAAATTAGAAAGGTTTCAAGGATTTAACTTCTATTTCATTTCCAAATTCCTGATGATGAACTAATAGTCATTACTGACAGAGTACTCAAGGAAGAAGAAGAAATTTGTAGAAAGAGGGCATTTCATCAGTGAGATAGACAAGTCAAAAGCGAGACGAGCCGCCTCGGTCCGTGCAATGTAGGTGAAGTGAAGTTTCTATTAGGAGGCGGTATCGGATGGGGCACGTACGCAGAGCCAGCCTCGTCTTCTTCTTGGACGATCGCCGGAGGACGGGACCACCTCCACGACCGCCTCCTCTTTCGATCGCATAAGCGAATAAGTAAACTAGTGCATCCGAGCTGGCGCGCGGTGCACGCAACGCACCACCACCGCTCTTCTCCGAGAGGAGAGTATTTTCAGAGGTCGACGAACTTTCGCGAACGCCGCATCATGCGGACATCTCGCCATCGCGCTCGCGACGCCGATGGCCGTGTCATACTTTGCGCTTCCCGTGCTCCGCCGCTCGACATCAACACGCACACACACACGCACACACACACACATATCCAGACACCAATGAGAGAGCACAGTCTGTGCACCGCCAAGGGAAATCGGCGACCATTTTTCTCCCGATTCCGTGAACGTGATTTTAATTCGAGTTCCCTCGCGAAAGTCGATCTCAACGCGCGAGAACTCAGCATTAACGCAAAGGCACATCAACTACGAGGTCAATGACACTTTCGCAACCCTTTGATATCTATCTTATCATTGAACTCCCTTCGATCGAAGGATGAATGAAGATTCTTTAAACATTAAGTAGAAGACGCCCGACAATTACTAAACGAATTAGACGAAATTGAATGAATGAAGCTTTCATTGAGAGAGAACGGCGAGAGTAGCATTAGCACGGTAACAAGCGTAGAGTGGAAGTGCAATCCGTGACACAGATTGCAGAATGCACTTCCGGCAGACTTAGGGAAGGCAAGGGGGGCCGGGCTAGGGTTTCCGGCGGTTGGCTGTAGGGCGGTTCAATGCCGAGACAGTGAGAATGGACAGTGCGAGGTGAAGGTAAAGGTAACTCCAGGGCAACGGTGAGTTTTCTCTGGTTGCCACTCGCGAGAGAGAAAGAAAAGTCAGTGATTTGGCGGGATCTCAGCGCTGCAGGCTCGGTAACACGAGGAGTTAGCTAAGTAGTGCAAGCGTAAGAGTGCTTCGGTACTAGAGGTCAGTAACCACTTGCGCGAACGCTCCGTTCCGTTCCGGTTACCGGCACCGGCACGCCGCCGGTACACCCGATCACCACGGAGTCTCCTCGTTTTCCTCCTACTACCGCCAGCAGCTAGCAGCTTCGCTGAGTCCTCTCCTCTGCACACTGACATCGATGCACACACCACCTAGATCCTCTGTCTAGGCAAACCTATTCCTATGCCAGCCAGCCAGCCAGCCAGCCAGCGCGCACAAATCGATTGACCTTTACGATCGAACGTCTGTCCTTAATTCGCTCGCCGAGTTTTCCTACGACTCCGTTCCCCATTTCCTAGTAGATCCAATCGGACGAGCAAAAACTATTCGCGTCTGCCATGATGACGTTTGTATTCTATCAGAATAAGTATGTATGTTTTTTCGAACTATCCACTGAATATTCGCATTTGATGGGATGATTTATTATCGAATAATCAATGATATCTTGTTGATTGTTTGTGAGACTATGGAATCTTTGTTGAGTGAGACAAAGTGTGATAGAAACATACGAGTCAAGTACGACGAGTTCTCTTACCGGGCATTAAAGTCTCCGGAGTCTAAGCAGTGTACTGTGTACATCGCGAGAGTTCCTCGACACCGCATTTCCAATAACTCTTTCCGACTTATCGGCCCTCGTTTCCCCATTGGGTAAGCAGTGTCAAGCACCCGTTGAATTACCTTTTCCGGTGCGGCCAGGTGGGGGCCAAAACAATCGTAAATCCTTACATCCACCGACCCTCGAAAGTAAAAACGAAGGTATACAGTATACATTCCTTTCACACATGTAAATCAATGAAGAAAATAATAGACAGGTTTAGCTAATCGAAATATATTTAATAAAAAAAAACATGAAATACTGTCATTGAAATCTAGAACAATGGTAGTTGAACGAATGTGGTAATAAGGACCGGCGGAGTCCGAATGATCTTCAGAGTTCGAGGGAGGTCGTCCACGAAATCGATCTCGATTCCGCTCGACAGCTTTTTCCATCGTCATGGCCATCAGATTCCCCGTCGTCGCTCGTCGGCCGTTAAGAAACGTCGGTCTGCGAGTGAAGAGGAGGAGAACGAAAAGAGATATCTCTCTCTCGGCGTTCTCCGGAGGCGACGGCGAGCACGAGGCGCGAGCTATGCCTCGTATTTCCGAAGGTCAGTAACCAGCCGGCGCGAGAGAAGAACTGGCCGTGAAAAAAAGGGATGCCGAATGATAGAATTATATAACCGCAAAGCCCATGCCTCATGCTTCGAACCTACTCTCTCGAGTGGCAAACGCCACTCTCATCCTACGTGTACCTTCATTTCCCTCATCGACCCTCGGATATCTTCTGGCTCGACTCGACAAAGGAAAAAAGGCTAAATTTCGCATGATTTCCAACGGGTTAACCAGCTTTATACACCAAGCAAAAAGTTCAACTGCTGTGGAATTCGGGATATCAAAAGCCGGTTTTATTGCAGCATTAAAAACCCCTGCCATTTTCACCCTCGCATCCCAAGTGGCCCTAATGGTCGCTCTTATCGCACAGAACGATAAAAAGATTGCTGCTTGCAATGGCGAAATTAGTAAAGGAAAGCCATTAAACGAAGAAGACAACTCACAGAATTGACGGCATTAACTCCGTGGAAAAGGGCGAGTCATGTCAGTCACGCTCGTGGAGGACGAGCGATTTTAAAGGAGTTTCCGTGACATTCCTCGAGAGTGGTTTCCCTGTCGGTGGACGCGCGCGCGTGGGCCGTTAACCGGCAAATCGGAGGAAAGGGTGGATGAAGGCAGTGGAGATCTACGGGTGCTGGGTGGACCTGGAGGTACGTGGCCCTCGTATTTTCGGAGGTCAGTAACCAGAGGAGAAGAGAGGAGAAGAGAGGAGATACGCTCGAGTCGGCCCCAAGGGAAGACGGAAGAAGACGGTGTGTGTTCGCGCGGGTCTACGCTCCTGGAGGGAAGAAGCGAGAGAGACGGAGGAAGAGGGCCCACGGGTGTGTACGAGCGGAGAGGACAGACGAGCGGAAGAGGGGAGGGGAGGGGGCTGCTCTCGGGGGTGGGGAAGAGTACCGTTGCTTCTGTCGATGGGGAATGCTGAGGGGAACGAAACGAGCGAACGAACCCGTGTATATACTCTGCACTGTGCTGCACCTCGTACTCACGGGCCCTCGGCTTTTCCACCTAACTACCAAGCCACAGGACAATTCTGGGCCCAATCCTGCGGTCATTTCTAACTTCCAGATCTTTCAGATCAGCTTACAGCACGAGCACAATAAAAGTCAAGTCCCTCGATCATCGGGACATTGGTGTGATGGAATAGCCGTGGTACGAATGCGCGGGGCCCGGTGTTACGAGCGGCCCCACCGAAAGTAAAGGTCCCAATGAGTGGCGAGGTGTCTCTGGCGAAGAGAGGAGAGGCGAGAGTCGAGAAGAGGAAGAAGAAGAAGAAGAAGAAGGGCCGCGTGAAGAGGAGAAGCAGGGAAAGGACAGGAGCGGGGCAGCAAGCAGAGAGCAAGAGCAGGGCATACAGAGGGTAGTGGAGTGGAGTGGAGAGGAGGGGGGAGGGGAGGGGAGGGGGGAGGGAAGGTGGGCCGGGATAGAGTCGAAGAAAGAGGGAGAGGGAGAAACGGCCTGAGCGAGCACGAGGGGAGCAGGGCCCGAGTGGCCGTGGCGATCTACCTCCTCTTCCTTCCTCAGCCTTCCACCAGTCCTAGCCGGTACACGCACACAGAAGCAGCGGCACCTGGGCCGCACAGCGAGCGCACGGGCCCGGATCAGAGTGGTAGATACATCGACGAGTCGCGCAGCCACGGCCAGGGTCTCCCGGCCTCTCCAATACACGCGACACTCTGCCCACTCACACAGACGCGCGCATAGACAGGCACACTCGGATAAGGCTGCTGGTGGTTACGTTAGTGCGTAGAGCAGGCGTACCGGGCCCCGGCAAGCGTACAAACACGCGGCGCGAGGGGCCTCACCTAGACTCACCTTAGCCGGCCCGCTCGTCAGTTCGAATCACCACGCGGCTTCGGCACGGTGTGTACCACACGGCGACGAACGTACACCTCAAGGACGAGAGAAGAGCCAGTGCTCTTCGCCAGCGGGAGAGAAACCCTGGAGAACACTCCTCGTGGAGAGGAGAGCTTTAGTTCAACGCGCATCATCGCCACCGAAACTTCCTGACACCGGACACAGACCGCGCGCGTTCTTCAGCCCGGACTCACCACTCTTTATCGAACCGGGGACTTGTTGGTGTGTGCCGCAAGGGCGAATAACCCGCGAGGAGCCAACGGACAACCGACAGCTCTCTTCGACAGATATTTCCACCGAGTTCCTCGCTCTGGCAGCGCAGGGCACATCGCGCCAGTGAGCCTTTCCACGTACGCAGCCGGTTTCATTCTCGGCACTCTTGTGGACTCTCGACCGGCGCGCAGAAGACTGTTTGGACCGCGAGATACACGCCAGTGATACCAGCGCACGATTCCTTGGGGATCGGAGATAATGACAGTGGCTTTGTCTTGTGAACTTTGATAGTTTGACGCGGCCGTGACAAGGATCCACTGGATTCCAGTTGGGCGAACAAGGTGAGCCATTCATTCTTTTCCCTCGCATTACTTGCCGATAAGAAATCACTTCGTCTTCGACGACTCTTTATAGATTTCTTTAATGGATGCTTGACCGAATTCTAATTGCCAAGCTAAATTCTTCAGTGATCGATTGTTATACTGGTACCGGTACGTTTAAGATCGTTCAACCATTGAATACGTGAGAGAATAGCGACAGTGTCACGTCGATCTAATTCGGATAAACGGCGGCGATCCTAAAGAAATTATTCAAGCAATCCGATATACCCCAAAGAATTACAATCTAATTAGAACTACCAGAATAACGTACGGTCTGCCGTGTATCCTGGAGAATCTTCTCGAGTAGTCGGTGACCTGACACAGTTTGTTAGTATAACCGCGTCACTTAGAGGACGAAATGTAGGTCTCGAATCGTCGGTCCGACGATGGCAGAACTTATTGCTGGAATTAGTTTGGACGAGTCGATAGCCTTTCTAATTAAGTCAGGTGGACTGGCAACTAGGAAAGAACAGTGTGGTGTTCCATGCCGGTGGTAACCATGGCATTAAACCTTGACTCTCGTAATCCCTAGCGATTCTGTAACTTGTCCTCGAACTCGGTGGCAATAGCACGCAGATGAAGAGATAGATAGAGCCGGGCATAACGAGATTCCCAATAGACGAGCGCTTGCGATTACGGAGCGAGTTACGCCAGAGGGATTCCGAGATTCCCGAGGACACGATCGCCTGCCTCTCACGTTCCCGGGACTGCTTAGAGCCCGGGAATAAATTAGTGGCGAAATCCATGGGCTCCTTCGATACGTAATCACCAAGGGAGTCAGGGCAGATGGCTGTCCTTCTCGAGAGGTGATAATCGTCGGCGTAATCGAGCCGGACGATGTGGAAATCCTTACCAATTTTCGCTTTCTCAAACCTGAAGGGTCAACGGTGTGCGTTTGTGCTGGACCTTTTCAAGCTGTACACGCGCTCGGGAACGGCAGCATTACGTCATAGAGTGGGTTCCTCTCGCGCCCACGGAAAGTGTTTCTTCACGGCCATTCGTCGCCGGGATCCTTGGCCCTAACGGTACCAGGACCAAAGTTGAAGCGGGCAAAAGGGATTGCCTCGTGCTGGCCGTGGTACCACGAGAATCTAGAACCGCTTGTGCCATTCGCTGGGATCTCACATTAGGTGATGAGATTTATAACACAAATCACTTCATCTTTTTTACGACTTCCTCTGGCGGACCTTTAAATAGTTCTTTCCCTTTCAATAGTAGCCAATGTCTGCTTTGAATTTTAATAGCTAAATTTTTGGGTCAATTGAATCGTGTTTCAATTTAATCAATCTCAGGAATAATGGAGTAAGATTTAAAGAATAGAATCATCATGATACTTGTGTCCAAAGTAAAAGGATTTAGAAATCCAACTTTGTCCTCGACTAGATCCAAATGCCTTTCGTGGGTTCATCGAACTCAACTCAATGAAACCGATCCGATCTTGGTTGAATTGGTACCTCATCTCTCGAATCAAGAAAACTTTGGATCTTTAGGGCTGATTTTTCGCACAAAACAGAATAATCCTTGGTAGGATCATTTTTTTTCGCTCTCACGATAACATCGCGTGATGATGATCGATCCCGAGGGCAAAACGGGAGAGGATCGTCCATAGGGGAACACCGTTAAACGCGCGTATTTCCTAATATGACATAACGGTGCACCGTTCCTGTCCCCTCCTCTCACTTCTCACTCTTCCCAACTCTCTCTCTCTTTCTCGTCCTGACTGGAAGCTTCTCACTCCTTTCCTCTCATTATCGAAGGAAATTGTTGAGGTTAACCCTTCGGCAACAGGCTTTTTCAGAGGGCGGACTCGATTCGAAACACTTTCTTCCAACGGGAGATTTAATCTTGGCATCTTAGTTCTCTCAAACTTCAATCTTTTTCTCTCATCATATTCTTTAGGGAATATCGTACTACTCTCAACTTTTTCCCAATTTCAAAATGAACTCTGGACCTTCTACAGGTTGCTCTGGTAACTTCTCAATTTCCGGGTGGAGAGTGGGGGAGTAGTGGGGCGAGTGGTTTTCGATTTTGAGAATGGCACGCTGCGAGAGAGAGGATACTGACGGCTGCAGGTGCCTACTAATGTGACATAACGGTATCCGCAGACCGCGGCGGTTCGTAGCCGCGGTCATTGCAAACTTGCGTATATGTAATCATTTCGTGGCGGCGGGAAAGGGGGGCAGGAATGAGAGGAGAGCAAGAGCGAGAGAGCGAGAGAGAAAGAGGTAGCCTGGTAAAAGAGGTGGGGAGGACACGGCCGATTTATTGGAACGGTCGTTGCACTTTTCAAACGGGCACCGCTCATCGAAAGGTACTTTCCTACGCCTCCTCGTCTAAGATCTTCTCTCCCCTTCCAACTGGGCTCAAAAGTAAAATGGATTTTCCTCTCGGAACTCCCCCACCCATTCGTCACTTAAGGGCTTAAGATGTGGCTGCTGTGTTGGTCGGGTAAGGCAATGGCCATTTTTCCCAATTTCCCGATGGAGCTGGAACTCTTGAGAGGAACGGAGCGAAGCGGGAGGTCGGCTTTCTCCGCGTTTGAAAAAGAATCAAGGGTGGTCGATGACCGTGTCGTCGGGCCTAGGCCTAGCCTAGATTCGAGCACGGCGCACGGCACACGGCATGGGGAACTCGGCGAACGGCAAGGCTGAAAGTACCGTACACGCCATTTTCCATGCAAAAATTGCGCGGCTCTGTCCCGCGCTTGATTCCCGCAGATAATACATACGCCGAACCGTAAAGTATTACGCGCTACCGTAACGATGACCGTCCGGTATATATACGCGGTGTCCCGTTTCCCTCCCGGCTATTCTTATCTACCCTCATCGCCCATTCATAAGCCAACTATACTGTTCATTCCATTTGAAAAGAGTACAGTAATTAGTTTTCCAATTATAATATAATTATAATCGTATAATTTCAAACAAGCTTCGAAGAGTGAATGATGAATATTGAAAGGAGATCCCAGTAGAATAGGACGGTGGAAGTGGTACGTGGTCAGACAGGGGGATTTCGATTTTTGACTATTACCGTTAACCGAAGAATAGAAATATAACAGAACAAATCTGCTGTGGTTGCAAATAGCTTGCCGCGTATTCCCGCATCGCATTGGCTAACCTGGCCGAAGTATTACACGGTACCATAACCTCGATTATCGATGTACAGGGTGGCTACGAAATTGGCATCTAATCCAACAGCGCGAACGCGGTTCTGTGCGCACGCACCTCTCTAAATTGCACCTTCTCTCTCTCTCTCTCTCTCTCTCTCTCTCTCTCTCTCTCTCTCTCTCTCTCTCTCTCCGTCTGTCTTGTTCGCGAGCTCGATTTTAGGTTGCGAAGTTCAAAGCCACCTTTCCAATGCACATCCTGCTCGAGGCTTCGTTAGACGACGGGGACGTTGAACCCAGGCGCTGTACTAACGTCGACCACTGATAGATTCGTCGGTCGAGCGAATCTTACAAGATGACGAGACTTTTGTAACTTAGGAAAGTCAAAGATTTCTTCGAGCCTCGATGATATATCGATTGAAAATTTCTTTAAAATGAAAGGGGTGAGGGAGAGGGGGAGGAGGGGGGGAGGGAGAAAGGTGGAAGGAGGGAGTGATGGTAGCCTCGACTTCCATCGTTCCATCGGCCTCGGGAGAAATTACCGGGAGTGAAGTAGCCGAGCGGTTGGACTAAAGGAGGAATTGTCTTGAATCATAGGAAACGAGATGCCGGCGGTATTAGAGGCGGACATTTGAATAATCGTGCCGGTAAATCCTGCCCGCGGTGGAATTCCAGCCTTGGATTTCAATGGGATAGAGTGCTATCCACCGGAGACGCAATAGCCCCGGCAATGGATTTACCGTCAGTGCTACTGTATGCTCTCCCAAGCATCCACCACCTTCTCTTCTACTCGGAGCTTCGACTACGGCGAATATTATACGGCTCGGTTATTGATACTCCTCTTGTTATTATAAGTGCAGGAGGAGCCTCGCAGCCTGAAACGAGGCAGCCTCTGGCCCCGCCGATGTTTGTTAGCTTCTATAAAGCCTATTACACTCACGTACACTTCCTCATTCTCACTTTATCCGACGCGATGCCGTGGCACACGGCAAGAATTCGCCGCGATAAACCACGTCGTTCCGTAAATCTTCGGTAAAAATCATCGTAAAAGTCCCCAGGCGGCCGCCGGAATTCCAGGGAGTCAGGAAAATCCCCAGGGGGGGAGGGGGGGGGGTGAGCCCCGCGAATCCTCCCACACCATGTGGGTGAATGGATTTTTGCGCGTGCATCCATCCCGTTGCACTATTCGAATTTCGATTAGGCTACATCGGGGAGGAGGATAATGCTCGATATGACTTCGTAATGTTCGATCGAACACGCTCCCTTTTTCCCCAGCCACGATACACCGCTGCTTCCCATTAAGTCTCGGGATCGGCTTACCAAGAGTAGTTGGAGCACCGGTCTGATAGTCTATCGCTCGGGCCCGAGCCAATAAACGAGCCACATCTCGGGCGGTTCTATTATCGGGAGAAAAAAACAACATTACGCCCCTTTGTCCGCGATATCGGCCTCGCGGATTTCCTTATGGCTGACGAGAGCGATTAAAACGTTGTTTAGTATCTAACATACCTTCATGTTGAACCCCCTCTAAAACCCTCGCATTCAACTAACTACCCCTTGCATAAGCAGACCACCCTAAAAATCAAGGGATTGGCATTCGAATGAATCTATTTAAAAAAAAAAGGTCGAAATAGAAGAAAACATACGAGTGGGTTTTTAGTAATCTCGTTGGGGATTCTAAGTGTTAAAGGGCGGATTATACAGGGTGTCCCGGATCGTTGGGTGATTGGGACTGGTAGGGTAGTCTGGTGGAAGGAGGATAGCCGGCTGGAGGAGAGTAGGAGGAGGAAGGTTCGAGCTTGCACGTATATAGGATGGAGCTCGCGAGCTGGCGAGCACACCAGGAGTCAATGACCGTTCTACATTGACGCGCGCTGCGCCGGCCCGAGAGTGCCGGCTGAGTCGGGTAAAGTCACGGCCAGCCGTCAGCCGTGAGATTCCCTCCCTTCGCTTCGCTTCTCGCCACGCTCCTCGCCGCACTCCCATTCCCAGCGAGGAGCACGAGTTACCTACGATCAGAACAACTATTGCCCCAAACCAACAACTCCCGTAAAACATAGATTTTAAAACTCAATAGCACACCTGACCGTCTGACGTTTACTTATACTACTTGCGCTGATATCTCTGTCATAATTTCGAATGCTATTAACATTTTAGATTGAGTTCCAAATAACTTTTTGTTAGTTTGTCGGGCACTTATTAGAATCTCAAGATTGATTATCCTTTGCGGGATTTCTTAATTGCCCCGATCGATAGCGGGCGTGCCGATGGATCGACAAGAAATCCATCGGCGATTAAAGTCGACGTCGGCGCTCGGAATAAAGGAGATGAAACAGCTGCGTGATCTCTCGGGAGAGAGGCGGGCAGGCGGTATACAAAACCAGAGGACTGTAAACCAGGAAGCGAGCAGCCGCTAGGAACGTGTACGAACGATCGTGGCACGCGAGCAAAAAGCTTGGCCGCTAAAATCGCCGATTATTCCGGTGCCTTACCAAAGTTACATATACTTCTTTTACACCTTGCATCGCTCGTAAGAAGAAATAGAGTTCGGTATTTGATGTTCGCCACTCCGAACGATGAGTTTCACGGAAGCTGTTGCTACTGCTGTCCTCTACTCTCTCCGCGGTAGTGAGCCTCACTATTTTACATCGCAGCCATATCGCCGCGCTACCGAAGCACAGGAGGTATACTTACCTAGAAAGATACCTCCTCGTAGAATTTCCATTTTCTCAAGTACCCGCGGACGACTTTGAATAAGCAGCGGCTTAAAGTTAAGAGCGATCGCCGCAGAACAAGCGTCGCCCGACCCATTAGCAATTCAAATCATTCCCTTCCCCTTACTGGACCGTTTTCGAAAAGTACCCTTTTCGGCAAAGGAGTTCGTAATGCCCGAGAAAATCCACTTCAGAAATGCATCAATTTTTTCCTTTCCCTCGTCCACTTTTCGAAACTCACTTTTCGAGCACTTGTTCGTCGACGTTCCGCGGAAAATCGGAGTAACTAACTCTGGCGTAAGCCTCGGTGCAAGAAGCAATTAGGAGAGCCAGAGTGGCAGTGGGAATCGTAGGAAGTTGATAATAGAGAGGATCGTGGGCGCGGATGTAATAAACATGTTTCCTCTCGGCCTGATGAATGAGATGGTCGGAATTATTTCGCGGTGTTTCGCGCGCGCACTCGAAGTGCATTAAGCGGAGATAATGTCGAGTTCTCGGTGAACGAGAGAGAGAGAGAGAGAGAGAGAGAGAGAGAGAGAGAGAGAGAGAGAGAAAAAGAGAAAGAGGGCGCGTTGGGGGACGAGAGAGTGAGAAGGGAAGTGAGGAAAGAGGAAGGGAGGTGCGAGCGAGCGAGCGAGCGGTTCGTTATATAAGGTGAAAGGGCGACTGACATTGACATTGAAGTTCTCGCTCGGCGCGCTCTCGGTCGCCGGCCGATCTCTCAATGCGGAAACGAAACAAACGCCGTTATTTAATCTCTTCCACAACCGATTACAAGGCATCCTATTCCCCGTAGACGACGCGACTTCACGCCGGAAAAGCGCCAAGTATTATACACTCCGCCTTCTCGTTACGCTCTTGCGAAAACCCAGGCAACCCTGGCTGACTAATGAGCGGTCTATTCTACTTCCTTGGAAAACTCCCTTTTTAGATTCCTTGCCAGTATTAATTGAGTAGTGGATGTAAGAGAATCGGGAATTTATCTTCTTTCAAATTAAATGATCAATGTTGCTGTAGATTGGAGATTGCGTTATCGAAGAATCGAGATTGTCCAGAATCGAAAAGTAGATATCGGTAGGAAGGAACGTTCGAGTGAAGGGCTCGACTTTTACGACGACGATGGTGGAATGCGCGCGAGCGCCCCGCCGTTCGGTCGAAAGTAGCGAGAGGCCTAATACGACACATAGACGTGCGCGCGTACCTGACCTGCCTTACTTTCGCCCTGGCGAGAAGGCACAATACCCGAATAAAACCAAGCCCCGCTTATCTGCCGGGAGCGCGACAGTTTCTCTCCCGTTCGGAGAGTAGTAGTAGTAGTAGTAGTAGTAGTAGTACATTCACGAAGCTGCTGCGTTGCCGCAGGTCGGAACTTCGAACGCCTCCCCTCACCCTCTTATCATCCAGGAATCCGACACCGCTCTCGCAGCGGGCGATCCCATTAAGTGCCGCTTCAATACTCCAACTGGCATAGTGAGCAGTTTAATCAGGAATCGTAGCCTCGGAAGAACTCGCACAGCTCGAGAAGCCTATAATTTGAGAATGCGCGTAGATCAGGGAGAGGAGGAGCCTCCGCACTTCAATAGTAGATGGATCGAAGGAAGGGCGTCTGCTTTCTCAATGGAATTCTCATTTTCTTCGTAGCAGAGCTGTTTAAATCGACCGGTATTACTCTGAACGATCTTTCTCTCTTTTTCACCGGATATAATGCTTAATACCCGCATGAGCATAAGCCCGAGACGATATCGAGGCGCGTAACCCATTTTGTAACCGCATAGAGAGCGCATAGAGCGACTGCGCCAACAGATCGGCCGAGGTAGGAGAAAGAGAGGCTAACTCTCTGCTTCTCCGGGTGAAACGCAACGTGCTATTACAAAATGGGTTACGCAGTGTATGCGCGCCCGAGAGAGTCAAGTTCAATAGCGGTCACCCGTACAACGGTTTCGATCGCCGGGAATATTTTAGTTCTCGTTCTGTGTGAGCGCGTGTCTCTACGCACAGGCGCATACTCCTTGCGGAATGCCTGCGAGTGTGGCCTTCCGCAGTATACTTCCCGTAAGGAAGTGAAATAGGTACGTCCTATGTCAGACATATGCAAGCGAAAATCTTTGCTTGAAACAAGTCCCTGGGAATAAACTGGGTTAATTTCTACTAGTTCTTGACTAAGTTCTACTACTAATATCATTGATTGGTTGCTTGAAAGAGCAAGGGCACGTCATAGAAGATAGAACAGAGTGTAACAGTGATCGGGGCTGGAAGGTTGGAACGGGGAAGGGTTGTTGAGGCAGAGGCAAATGGTATTCGCGTCAGGTCCCGGGATCGTGGAAGTATGTAAGGTCGGATCGGCCTGGAAGTGGTCGATTTCAGTCGGTGGCGAGCAAGCGAGAGAGCGAGAGAGCGAGAGAGAGAGAGAAAGAGAGGTGTGGAGAGTAGGAGCACGAGGAGGAGGAGGAGTAGGAGTGAGAGGAGCGAGGGGCGGAGGATAGCGGTGTGCGGCGGGCGCGAAGTGTGCTATTACAAAATGGGTTATGCAGCGCGCAAAGAGAGTCGGGTTCAACGAACGGCGAGAACGGTGAACCGAGAGGCCCGAGCCCGGAGCGGAGCGGAGAGCGAACCGAGGCAGGCGGCGAGTCGAGTCGAGGCTTGGAGAGCCCGGTAGCGAAAATGATATAGCGGTCGTCCGTGACTCGGGCTACGTAGGTACAGCACCTACCTCTCTACGTAGTCACCGTCCCAACCGTCCCGACCGTCCCGTCCGGCCGCGCGGCTGGCCTCAGGAGAGTCAGCATCAGCCAGAAGCAGGAAGAAGTAGAAGAGAGCAGAAGGAGAGAAGTACAGGGAGAGATCGGCGGCCGCCGAAAGGGAACGGTTGAGGAGAGGAAAAGAGCGCAAGAGTAGCATAGAGGAGAGAGGAACTATAGAATCGAGTCCTCTCAGCCGGAGCCCGGAGAGACGGAGCCTCGAAAGGGAGAGGCAAGCAGGGAGGCAGCAGGCAGGCAGGGAAGGATGAGCCGGGAAGCGGGAGAGAAGCGGGTAGACGCGGTGATGAAGGGAAGAAGAGAAGCGGGAGGTGCAACGAACACAGAGCGAGCACACAGCACACTGCTGTCTGCCGATCACGTGTCCCCATTGAAAGCGGCCGAGCACGTACGGCCTGACGTCGAGCGACGCCACTTGAGCGCCGTCGCCACGGCCGACCGGCCACGATCCCTTTCCACTTCTACTTTTGCGATCCACCACCCTTCCTCTATACGTGTCGGTGTCGCCACCACTCGCTCTCCTCTTTCTCGGCACTTCCTTCTTCTCTTCGCCGCTACCTTCTTTGACTCTCTGCACCTACTTGCCTGCCTGCCAGCCTACCCGCCTGCTTGCTTGCTTGCTTGCTTGCTTGCCTGCCTGCCTGCCTGCCTGCCTGCCCTTTCTCTTTCGAACGGTGCTGCCCTTAGAACTCAGCCGTTCCTTGAACCCGAGAACTTCCCCGTTCCATCTTACCAGACCTCCAATTTACTGGCGTTTGTACCTCCCGATCTCTCGTGTCACTTTGACGCCGGTAGTCGCTGCCTTTCGAATGATCATTACGCTTGGTAAGGATGACTAGTCAGGGCCGAACCTCGTCTAGACCCACGGTCAATGTCCCAGTGGAAAATTTGGTAACCTTGGCGCAGGTTACTAGCCCCGGGCCGCCCGAAAGGGTAACACGCGTGGCCGGCGTACGAAATAAGCGGGCGCGAAAGGTACCGTTTAGAATTCGGCGAGATTACTTAACTCGTCGAATGGCCAGTCGGCGCAAAACATCCGGCTTTTATTGTCGATAGGCGTCTACCGTGACACTGGAACGGCCTCGGGCGTAACTCGACGTAATTTGCGCTCCAATAAGTAGTTGCATGTCGATGACAGTCAGACGGCCCGAATTATGCATTTCCATGCAGGTGTAATGGTACATATTCAGACATATCGAGAGTCGATATTAACAGAATTGGAAGCTTAATACGACGGGAATACGACTTAATGAAATGGCACTGGGAGAACGGGATCTTCAGTTTATGCAATATGAGGATTAATTAATGCGGAGCGACCAGGTGTACCGCCTCATTACGAAGACGGTTCCCATGTCGTGAGAATGACCGTTCAACGACCTACTCCGGACTCCGGCAGTCGATCCAACACTTCTCGTCATTGTCTAGTCATTTCTGGGTCTCGCAAAAAGCCTGACAAAGCCAGGAGTCCTTATACCATCAACTAATCCAAGAAAAGACGATGTTTGTCTGAGTGAGCCAAAGGTCTTACAGTTCATCTCTGATGAATGCAATCTTGAAAAAGTGTCGAACGATGAAAATGGAAGGATTCAGCATAATGACAGTGAATCGAGAGGAAAAAAACGATGAGAGGGGGCATTGAGTTTTGCTGGATAAAGCTTGCCAGATAAGATAGAGGGCAGTGGCTCGGGCAGAGCCTTACCGAAAACGAATTCGGTTTTACTTTTGGCTGGTGTGCCAGTGCGCGGCGTGGCGCGGCGGTGGCGGTGGCGGTGGCGGCGGCCAGTCGAGAGGAACGGTGCTTTTACGCACCTGTACACGCATAGACGAGAGACGAGGGGGAGGAGGCGTGTGCATAGTGGGCCCACGTGTAAGCGGCCCTCTCTTCCCTGTATTCCACCAGTTTTACGAGCGCTCGCCTGCCCCGTACCTGTACGGTACCCTTGCCCGGCGTGTAACGCCGCGCACAAGCCACCTATGTACAGTTAGGCGAGTGACGCGCACTCGCTTCGGTTTCAAAGAGTACGTGGCCGACACACGTATACGCAGCCCGGAGGAACGGAGGGACACGACCTGTCGCCAACGGCCTCTCCGACAGGATGCCTTTTGCGAGTCACGCCACTCAAAGGACGATGACTTGATCCGCTAGTTATTATTATCACCTCTTTTTCTTACTTACAATCAAAGAAATCATGTCTCGATCCTTTTCACTAAGACTTGCTATAATTACCAGTCAAAGATTGGGAAGCGAAAGGGTGAGTAATTCTTGGAGTTCTTTCGTGCGAACTTTACTACAGCAGTGGACATGCTTCCGTGGTAAAGTAGCACGTTTGTAACAGTGAAGTCATCTATTAGATTTCCACGCATGGGAGGCAGGAAGGCGTTGAAGTTCGTTAACCGGGTATATAGAGTGTCGGTGTCTCCGGCAGAGAGAGAAAGAGAAAGAAAGAGAGAGGGAGAGGAGGGTGGATACAGGAGCGGTGGGCAAAGGGGGTCCCCTATGGGGGTATCGGAACCTCGTTACTCAGCCCACCATGCCTATGGTGTGGTCCAAGTCCAAGTCCAAGTAGACCTCCAAGTGGGACAATGACCGGCAGAGACCTTCTTTCAGATCCGTGGCGAGAGAGAATGGAAGCGCAAGCGAAGCAAGCCGACGACCAGTCGGGGCGAACAAGCGCTCGCTCGCTCGCTCGCTCGCTCGCTCGCGGAAAGAAGGACGAAGAAACGGAGGAACGGTGAACGTTCCTCGACTCTGTCGGGAGGTGGAGGAAAAGAAGTAGGAGGAGAAGGAGGAGGGCTACGATCGCGAACTCACTTCGCTAATTCACTTGCTCGCCGCTTTTCCGGTTTACATTTTGCTACCAGTGCGTCGAGAGTGCGTCGGCCTTTCAAGCCGTCCACTAACTATTTCGGGGTAGAATTTTTCCTATCGCCTAGTTTTCCTATGAATTTCAATGACAATTTTTAATCACTCTTTGAATAGTTTCTCGCATGTTGCACTTTGAAATACTTGGAAGAAAGGGTGTGGAATAAGTCTGTGCGAGTAATTTCTTAGCGAAGGGGTGAAGGATTGGTAGAAAGTCACTTTTCTCAAGGATAATTGAGACGGCCGAGGAGAGGGTGGTTGGGCTGAGAAGGGCGGCTGGATGGTGGCTGAGAGATCCGTCGAGACGGACGGAAAAATGATAAGGGGTTTCGAAGGTCAGAAGCTGGGAGGAGGTTGTCCCATCAAATATTCATCCGGTGTTCTCGACGGTTAAGAAAGGTCTGGACGTCTGTAAGAAGGTCGATGCTTCGCCAACTGGCGAGCGGGGTCATCGACCCCTAAGGCTTTGAACCGGGACATGTTGCGCTTCTCAGGCTTTTTTGTAGAAAGCGCCCATCCACCTTGCTTTACCCTCCTAACTAGTTTCGCAATCGTCCTCATCGTCATCGAGCGATCATCATTTTTCTAGATTTCCCTGCTAGCATTTCCTCGCCCCTCATTTATGTCTCGTCCAGGGTTTGCCTCGCCCCGCTTTTACGCTCGCCAGATAAATTCCTCCGGGCAATGGAGTCCTTTTTGCCAGTCGGTGCGGCCAAAGAGAATGGAGATGAATGAACTCTCGGGGCAACGTACTTCCACACACTCCGCGACTATAACTCGCACATCTTTCGGGGGAAAATCCCTGACTGCTTCTTAATTGATTGCTCGCTCGTACGTTCGCCGAGGGTGCAAGTAGAATCAGTCGAAGTAGCTCAGACTCTTTGAGTAAAAATCTTCGTCGGCTATTTTGGGAAGTCACACGTTGTAAATCGAGTTGGCAAACACGCATAATACCTAGGCACGGCCCGTTATTTTCTAAAGTAACAGGTTACGAATAGTAGCAGTTAGTCGCAGTTTGCCACTTGCCTGTGGTTCGATTCCAGTGGCTTCCATGGAAACGACGTTTCCGGTTCACATTCGGCCTCCCACTGGCGAACATAACACGAGCGCTTAGAAATTCGCCAGTATCGAACAATAACAGACTATCATTGGACTGTTCAAGTTCGATAATGTTTTTTTTATTAAAACTATAAGTACTACTTCAAATATATCTAAAAGAAATATAGCAGGTTGAATTGTGATGTTAATAAGACTTTGCCTTAAATTTCGTGCTAATCAAAGGATTTACGAGTGTATAGTGAAAACACAGACAGAGATTCTATTTCATGTATAGAGACATATCGGTGGCAGAGCGGTTGCTCCTTCTCCTGCTCGAGGAAGAAGATCGACGACCCGGGGAACGTATCTGGGTTAGTAGTCGTCGGCGATTCGCGCGGAAACTTCTTTCGCTAGGAGGCAGGCGGGCATCGCGTGTATCCGCAATGAAAAGTTGCGCGAATCCATGCGACGTAGGTGCATGCATTTCTTCCAACTACGAGTGGGGGCGACACGTGTTCCCCTGGCGAAAAGTGAAATTCGCCATTGAGGAATTTGGCCTGGTGGTAGTCGAAATTTTGTCTGAAGCTTTCCTGTGAAGAACATGGTTCAATGACCTGCGACTCACCAAGAACTCATTGTGGGAGCTCGAAATCCTCTAAACCAGTCACAGGCTTGTGTAAATATTCGTTGCCTCGTTTAATCATCGGAATGGATAATTCGATAAGTTTTACGAGGAAGGAAGTCAAAATTCCAGTAAAAATCGATGTGAGTTTGTCAATTTCTACTATAATCCGACCTATTTATCACCCTATTGATGTTATGCGTGGGATCGAAATGGGACGAGCAATTAAATATTGTCGGACGCAGACGTATTTCGGGAAATATTGTCGCGTGCATTCGACGAGTGTTCCCGAGCACCTGGCACAGGAACAATGCACGATTATTTAATTCGGCCGTAAAAAACCAGAAGCTCGTAGAGTGGGGCTGCTCCCGGGGGAGAAATATTGCAAGGAGCGTGGAACAAAACGTCCAGGCCGATAAAGCACCATTAGCCCTATAAATTTAATTCCCCCTGCGGTGAGTTTAACGAATAAATCGCAGCCTATGTTTGCCAGGGGTGTCGCATGATATTCTATTAATTTCGTGAACAGCAACCGGCTAAATTATTGCCAGTCAATGGACTCCGCAACCTTCGAGCGTTCAATGCCTCCTCCTGTCGACGGGGCAGAGAAATGATTTCATCGAAAAATCTGCCACTCCTTAGTCATCTCGGCCAATTGGAATCCTGGTATCCAACTTTTCTAGAACCAATGCCTCTCGCTCGAACAGGTTACGTCTTGTTTTTATTTACCTTCATGTAATAGGTGAGACGAAGAGAACGGCAGCTTTGTGCCTGGCAGATTTCGTTCACGTAACCTCGCCGATAGAATCGGGACCGGTCTCTGGGATTAGGATCCCGAAAGGGGGAATCGTGGGGGTTCAACGACCTTGCCGGCACGGTTACGCGACGGTAGCGCGGGCCTAGGATCCTAGCCTAGACGAAAAGGAAGCGAGAGGCACGAGCGTACTCGTGCCGCCGTTCGCCTCTTACTTGGCCGCTCGGATTGTTTGGCCAAAGTGAAGGGGGTTACCGATCGCGAGTGGCCCTGACTCTGGGCCAGGGTCTGGGCCAGTCGGATTCCACGTACCTGGTGACGCAAAAGCACACAATTTATCAAGAACTCTCAAAAGATAGAACATCACCGTGTAATTCTTAAAAGACTCAACTATATTTCAAAGCTTTACACAGGCTTTAAGAACTCCCAATCATATTACCAATGACAAACGCAGTAATATCAAAAATATACAAGGGGATTTGAGCGGAGCAACAAGAGCAGGAAGGACAAGAGCGACCTCGGCGCTAACAGATCCTCAGCTTTATTCAATATTCCCGGCAGCCGGTGCCGACGCCTGCTGGGCAGACAAAGGGCGGTAATAATAAAAATAAAAAAGAGAGGCTTTCTTCATCAGCGTTCGAGCATGCTGCCGCATAAAGCTCGCGAACGTACACACTGTCGAGTACACGCACAGTAGTAGTTGCAGTAGTCCCTCGATATCTGTTGCCTCCCAATGCTTGCAGCAATTCTCACCCATTCCAGTTCAAAGCTCAAATCATAAAAACTGTATAAACACCAAAAATTCAAAGGTTACATTATGAAAGAACAAAGGGAGGCGAAAGCCTTATTGACAACTGACTCATCTCGTCGCGTCGGTTTGTCCCTAAAAAGTTGTGGTAGGTCTGAACAGGAGCTGAGAAGAGGAAAGATTCGTACAAGAGAAACAAATCTGGGAGGAACGGCTGATGCGAGGGAGCGCAAGTGGGGGGAGGGGGAGGGGGGGGGGAAGGGTTCGGGGCGAGTCATTAAAGGGCTTAAATCCCAGACACTGAGAGGCCGGGTGGATCGATGAGGGCCGATTTACATTCATGCGCCCGGTATATACTACGGTGATATCGGTGCATGCAGCGAGCCGTGAATGGCCGCTGCTGGAAGGAGGAGGAAGAGGAGGAGGCGGAGGAGGAGGAGGAGGAGGAGGAGGAGATGGAGGGTGGGAATAGGCGAGGGGCGCCGCACTCCGGGGTTAAACGCACGTCTCCGTAAAGGGGTTGCCGGAGGACAAGGGAGCAGAAGAGAGCGGCGGATAGAACAGAGAGACACTCGCTCTCATGCAACGAGGGAGGGAGAGAGGGTAGACGCGGGCAGGTAGTTCGACGGGGAAAAACGCAGCGGCTCGTGGTGTCTCCGCCGTTGCCAGACGGACGAAGAAGGACGGAGGAAAAACATCGCAGACGCCGCCGGCCGACTGCAGCAGTAGCAGCAGCAGCAGCAGCAGCAGCAGCAGCAACCCCCGGCTTCGAAATTGATGGGGGTTGCCGCGTTGCAGTCGAGCCTCTTTTCCTTTCCTACCCGCCTCCTCCGTTCTGCTTCCTTCCTTCCATTCCACTCCACGGTGAACGCCAAGGGCGCGCGCCCTTCTCTCCAGCGCGCACCCTTTATGCCCAGCATCCAGCCGTGTCATCGATACCAGTCGATAATTCCAACCCTTGCATCACTCATTCGACAACTTGTCCGAAAGACCCTCTTTTTATTCCTAATACTTAACGAATCAATTAGGCACATCTACTTAATATTAATTGAAATGACTCCAACACCCACTATTTAGAAATCTACCCCTTAAGCGTATGCCAGGTTCGCATGCTGCATACCGCGTGTCTCTCGCCGGCAATCGCCGGAACTTCTCCGAAGAATTAAACTTAGCAGTGCGATCGGCGCATGCACCTTCCCCTCCTTGCACCCTCCACCCAGGAAGAGAGGAAGCTGTTCCCTCTCAGCGAGGGGGTGCGAGAGAGAGAGAGAGAGATAGATAGAAATAGAGAGAGAAATATAGAAGGTGGAAAGAGAGTGCGCGCACGCGATCGGGAATCAGAAAGGGATAGTGGGTGGCTGGCGAGGGGCAAGGGTGCAACCGGAGAAAGGGGTAGAGAAACGAGGAGCAGAGTGAACCCGCGGGGATGAGGAGGAGGAGGAGGAGGTGGAGGCTGAGGGTGGGAGTCGCTCCGCACGCGCCGATCTCGCTCGAGGAGGTGGAACAAGGGGGCGGACGAAGAGGGGGGATGGCGGTGGTAGCGAGAGGAGTGCGAGAGTCAGGAACAGCCAAATGGGAGTCAGTGCGAAGAAGACAAAAGAGGGAAATGCACGAGTGAGGCACCGAGGGGGTAGCTTACGCGCGGGCGGGCGGACGGACGGAGGGTGGACGAGCGGGGAGGAAGAGCCCCCGGGATGGGAAAAGGTTGGAGAGAAAGAAAGAGAGAAAGAGAGAGAAAGAAAAGGAGCAAAAGTGCGAGGAGAAAGAAGTGCAGGCAGGCAACACGAACGAGACAGGTGAATAGAGAGTGCGCCGGACGGGAATGAGAGAGGGCGACATAGAAGCCCGGAGAAAGTGAGAAAGAGAGGAGGAGAGGAAGGAGAGGGCCGGCGGCGAGAGAGGAGAGGAAAGTCACGGGGTGGGCGGGGGTGGGGGAGAGAGTGCAGGGAGGCGGGGGAGGCAACGAGCCTCTGGCAACGGGTCGATCGAAAGCGCAGCGCAGAGAAATGCACCACCTCTGCTCTGGTCTGGCAGCTTTGCTGGCTCGCACACCACCGCGCGTCGGGTGGTCGGGCGGAGAAAGAGAGAAAGGGAGAAGGACGCCTGGGACGTCGACAGAGAGGGAGAGAGAGACGGAAGCGTGGAGGGAGGCAGAGCGAGGTAGAAAGAGCGAGAGAGAGAGAGAGGGCTGCATAGCCAGCGACCAATACTGAGGTAAGGGGAGGACGAGCCAAGCCGACTCGCGTTGGGCTAGGTCAGGTCTACCCGAGTTCCACACACCGCTCTCTCTGCGTGTGCCATCCGCGAGAACCCAAAGGCGGAGACCACCCTTCGACTAAAGGGTTGAAACGCCGAATCGCCGCGACACACCGTGTCAGATCCACCCTGGGTCAGAGCAGTAAGGCCGGTTTTCCTCGGAGGAGAAAGAGTCCCATTCGTAGAGCAAAATCGCTGTGCGCCCACTGTTAAAAGTGCACAAGACACTGCTCGATCGGCGCATCGCGTGTGCCGGACTGCCGCCGATAGCTTTAAATCAGGAAAGTTGCTGGTTGAAAGGAAACGGGAAAAGATCGACTTGCAATCGGCTGGTATCGGCGACATGAGATCTACTCGTCGAACTAACTCGACAATCGTGCGAGAAACTCTGTGAAGCTTTATGGTGCGGCACGTCGGAAAAGTGTAATAAGACGCAGAGAGTGCAGCGGGACGGCGAAGGTTCAGTGGCAAGAAGTTTTACCGGAGGTTGGAAGGTTTAGTGCGAGTAGATAGTAAGGAGGAAGAAGCCCGTGCAGTTTTGTCCGGCGAGGGAAGAGTGTCCCAGGAAGAATCGATGGTTCAGTGAGTTTCCCGGTGGATTAAACGGCGACGGCGAAGGGCAGCGAAAAGTCGCGGGGAAAGTTGGCGGAGGCGAAGGGAGGCGAAGGGGTTGAAGGTGGAGGAGGAGGCGGAGGCGGGGGAGGAGGAGGAGGAGGAGGAGGAGGAGGTGGTGGTGGTGGACGCAAGAGGCGGCTCACTCGTCTGGAGGCAGTCGAGGGGGGTCGAAGATACTTAGCTGTTGATAAACAACGAGAACCAGGGGAGAGAGTGACTCGGCGGGGTCGATTGGCTCGGGTGCAACGACAGCGCCGATCCCAATTTCCTTTTGCCCGATGTCCTGATAATCGATAAGCCCTGGTATAGGCGGCCAGAGGACCGCCTAGGGCCGGCAGCGATCGGCCTTATCGACGTCGAAGATTTCCCCGGTTAGCCCGAGGGACACGTTCAAATAAATGTTGAGGAAGGTCGGCGGTGCCCCGACGCGAGGCCAGCAGCCCCGGCACCCGGCTGCCCTAGCGCTCCTACTCGCAGCACAACCAAGCCAGCAGGCTGCCTCGCCTCCCCCGCGGCTTCGTCCTCGCCTAGGCCCTTCCAACCAGAAGAAACTCGCCCTCAGGATCCACCGGGCCTCCTCATCTTCGTGCTCGTGCTTGTGCTCGTGTTCGCCACCAAGACGGTGCTCAATCTTACCAGCCGATCCTTGCTGCGTCGCGAACACATGCACCCAAAGCTGTGAGTACCCCATGCGCGACTACGCGTTCCTGGATCGTTCGAGGTCCCCTTACCCTGGCTAGTGCCGAGTGCCGAAACGCCTCACGGAAGATATCAGGGGAATGCTCACCAAGACGCCACGACGAAGCACACGCTGCTCGCAGATGCGGGTCACCGGCGTCGTCGCTCTGCTTTCCGACAAATCGCATGGTTAAAGCCGACCTAATGTAAGTCGCGACTCGTGAATCCCTCGTTCTAATGACACTGGACTTTCCCCAGTTAATGATTCCCAATCGAGATTCAAGGGATGCTAAATTCTAACATACACGCTCCTAGCATACCTTGCATGCCTTCTTCATCTTCCTTTCACTCCTATCATACTATTCGAAATCTTGAAGGACATTTGTTCCGGGCGAGGATACAAGGAAAATGTTGTACATGCCCTTCCTGTGGGAATCGATTCTGTCAACGCTCCTTCGACACACTCGCTCTCGCCGCACGTTGCGACCGTTCACGGGGTCGTTCGCCAAAAGCTTTCGTGCGATGCACTGTCCTACGTCAACTTGGCAATCTCTCATTCCCTATGAACTCCTTCGCACAGGAGAGCTTATTCAAAATCCCCAACCAGAAATCATTCAATTCGCACGACCTATACAAAACTGGTTCACTATATTCCATTAAGAATCATCGCTACCATATAAATTCCATGCGATGCCTCTTCCATTCTTTCATCCATAAAAAAGTATACAAAACATACCCGGGGACAATTAACCGAAAACTGCGGAGCAATGACAATTCGTTCAATCACCATCAGCAGCTTCCTTGAGAATGGCGTTAATCGGCCTGGGTGGAAGTACGGGCACAAAGCCCTAGGAAGTTGGCGAGAAACTTTCGAAATACGAGTCGGGCGGAGGCGGGGGTAGGCTATCGAGAGGGGTTAGAGAGCCGGTAGCGGGCGATTTTCACGGAAATGGAAATTCAGCGAGTAGTGAAAAGCCCGCTGGTGAGGGTGGTAGAGGGTTGAGCGGTGACGAAGGCGGTGGTGTGCGAGGGTGGTGCATCGAGAGTTCGGAGAGTTTATGCCCCCGCCGGCGTCCCTCATTGCACTCCCCTTCAACCCTCTCGTCCTTCCACTCTTACTCTTGCTTTCTCTGTCTCTCGCCCCTCCACACCCCTCAACCCAACTTACTCCTCCTCTCTCATTCCATCCCACTCCTCGTTGCTTATTCTCCCAAGCTTTCTCTCTCCGTCTCTCCAAACCCTCGAGTACCCCCTCGGCCACCCACCCACGCTGCCTACCGCCGGGCCCCTCGCTCTTTCTCTCTCGCTCTCCCTCTCGCCCCTGCAGTCGATCAATGCGTCCACGGGTTTCACTTTCGCGGTGTTAAAGTGTTGCACCACCGCCGACGATTCAAGAGCCGGCGGCCACCGCCGGCACCGGTTCAACCCTAATGTGACGCTGCCTCTGACCACCGATTCCCACTGACACCTGTCATGTTAACTGTCTTTCTTCCTTCAATTTTGTTAGCATCTTCAGACAGCAAACGAAATTCCAATGATTGGAAGCGTCGGTGGTATAGATTTACAAGGGCTTACTTGATTGTAATCGATTTAAAGCACACCAGGCTTTAATATTACGTTTACGAAATGCGAGCACATGCGTGACATTTGATGCCAATGGGTAACAAGCAGTTTGAAATTGGATCGAATGCTCGCCAGTATTCGGAATAGGATTACATAATGAGCGTGGATTAGGAAGGTAGTAGTGTGATGGAACGGGCAAATGCGAGGGTTCAGTTGCTTGGAATCAGAGATGGAGAGAGAGAGAGAGGGAAGAATTCTATTTCGGCAAGGGAATCTTGTCGATCGGATTGTCCCGATTTCTGTTTTCGGGCTAGGACGCGCGAAGATGATATACTTGGTAGCTTGGAATGACGTTCCCTATGCATGTTTGATGTTGCAGCGAAGGATGGAGGCCAGCGAGTGGGATCACGCGACCTTGAGGGAGGAGGAATTCGAGCAGCATGCCGTTTATTTGGTACCGGATGTCGCGGCTTCGTCCGGCGATACCAATCGTGCGGAGGCTTCCTTACCCAGGAATTTGGTGCTCAAGCCCTCTCAGGCCCTCAACGATGTACGTTTCTATCATGCAATAACCCTTTTACCCTTCATCTTAATCACTTGAATGTCTGCCGAGAGTCTCGGAACCTCTCAGCTACTCAATATCGATAGCTTACTATGGAATTGTCGCCACTCAAACGCTTGCAACTTGGCCGATGATCTGTAGAAAGTACAGCGGCCAGTGGCGTCAATGGGATCGTGGAAGGCGAGCGAATCAAACTTGACCGAGTGCCGGCTAATTAGCTTACCGAGCAAGACCTAGAGCCGAAGTCAATCGTCACACTTTCCTCGGTGACGGCAATCGGGAGCGGCCGTCACGCGTGCCAGCCAGAAACGTTCTCAAGTCGTGCACACATAAGCATTCGGGAAATTCGAGAAATAATGAAAGAAGTACAAAAGTAGTGTCCACTTGCTGGAAGCCAATTTCGAGAAACAGATTGCTGAATACAAATAGTGCTCGACTACAACCGATAAACGGTATCCTATTTGATTCGCTCGATCTACAAATAGACATTCTGTTCCATTTCCTCAGATTTTCCAATTTCATTGATTTTTTAAAAAAATGTAGAACAATAAGAAAGTCATGGTAAATCAGGATAATAATCTCACAGGTATTGGGGGTCTGGAGCACGAGTTACATCCCAAAGGGGACCCGTTTTGGTCCCCTGGTGGGCCAAGTCTACACCAAGGACTCCGTGCCCGCCGACGCAAATCGGAAGTACTTCTGGAGGGTAAGTTCATCAGAGAAAATTCATTATCTCCCTTTAATTAAAGAAAGCGCATGGAGATGTTCTTACGAGTCGATAGAGAAATAGTTGTAGTTACATTTCGAGAATGATAGACAGTGAGAAAAATGGGAGCGGAGGGAAGGAGGGCGAGAAGGATCGGGGGAGAAGCCAGCAAAGACAAGAAACTGGTTTCAGCCGATCTAGCGGGAGCCTTAGAGGCGAGAAGCCATTGACGCCTCGTAACTCATCAATTCGTTACGATGCTACACCCCCGTACTTCTCTCCTCTTACCCCTTGATCGCTCGACGTTAAATCCTCGATACTTTTCCAGCGGCTAGTCGCCTCTTCACGACTTAGTTTCCACCTTTCATTCTCGCGTTACACTTCTCTTAGCAACATCCAATTCTCATTGGACGCAGACTAGTCACACTGAAATTGTAACCCAACACTTCTCTTATGGCCAATAGGTGTACAAGAACAACGAGCTGTTCTACTACATCGACGGATACGACGTCCAAAAGTCGAACTGGATGCGCTACGTGAACCCAGCGTACTCGTCCGAATCGCAGAACCTTATAGCATGCCAATATAAGGTGAGTCATTACAGTGAACAAGCATAAAAATTACGGGTCTTTAAACTTTATATCCAAGAGAATAGAGGGGTTATAACACGCTTGATTGTTGTTCCAGATGAACATTTATTTTTACACAATCAAGCCGATACTACCGAACCAAGAGCTCCTGGTATGGTACTGCCGGGAGTTCGCTGAGAGGCTGAATTACCCTTTAACCGGAGAATTGATGCTCCAGAGAATACGTGAGTACTTTTACCAACTAGAAACTTTCCCTCATTGGACAACCAGGACTACAATCTTGTTAATGGGTTACTAAAAGGATATGTTCCTATTACAGGACAACAAGTGCAGCAATCAACGCTACCAACGGAAATTCCAGCATCAGTGGATGTGGTATCCCCGTTGAAGGACTCGTCGATTTACGAGAGGCGTTCGCAAATGACACCGACGGACGGATCGGTAAGGTCGGACGAGGGTTACCACTCCAACTACCACGACGAAATCCTTACACCACCTGAAGAGAGCAGTGAGTCCGATTCGGAGAACAACTACGTGCTGGACTTCAGCAAGAATGCGAAGTCTTCAGTGTGTAGCAACGAGGTGCTCAAACAGGACAATGCGGCGGTAAAGAACGAATACCGAAAGGTGAAGATCAAGATCACGAAGACCTATGGGAATTTCCAATCGACGAAGAGTTTGGAAGGTCAAGCGAAGGAGAAGGAACAGGAACTTTCGAGTAGGGCAGTGACGCCTGAGCTCCAGAAACCAATGTCACCAATTATCATTCAGAAGAACACCGTCCTTTCGACAGTGAACGAGGATGAACTTCCTGAGAAGAAACCCTTTTACGAACCAGAAGTGAAGAACAACGTTCCAGTCTCAGGAAGACCGGCTTACCTCACCAGCCCCAGCAGTTCCATCCTCGAGAATATCCTACTCCGCAGCACAGACAACAATAATAACAACAGTCACAACCACCATCACAGTGTGTCGCAGCAACACCATCAACACCACCAGATGCATCACCAAACCCATGTGGATTCAGTGACACCGCCGCCATCGAGTCCAACGGAGATGGCGTACTCTTACAAGAAGTCCCATCGTTACGGTAACATCCTGCCGTGTAGTCCGGATTCTAGCTCGAATCTTCCGATGCAGACGGACAACTGCGTCAACTCCACCAGTGGGAACAGCAACATGCCGATGCAAAGTCCGACGAGTAACTTACATTCGAGCACAGGTGGTTTGCACTCGAGCACGGGGAGCTTGCATTCGAGTACCGGGCCGAATTCCGTTATGTCTTCTCACCCTGGAGGATTACACTCTTCGACGAGCAACGGCGTCAGTAGTATCCACTCTTCGACGAGCGTCCTCTCGTCGAGCACAATCCTGACGTCCACGAGCAACCTGCATTCCTCGACAACGTCAAGTGGCTGTCCCACCAAGAGGAAGAGTAAGAGTCCATCGCCATCGACGGGTCCAAGCAGTGCGAGTACTTCGACGATTCTTTATTCGAATTCGAACGGATGCCAGATCGAATCAAGCCAGGTCTACCCCAGCTCTGCACCGAGCAGTAACCAGAGTGTTTCGCCGATCTCGCCGATCCAATCGCCGTCCTCTTATCCATACGGTCTTTACCACCAAAATGGCCCTCTTCATCATCAAGTGGCACCTTTGTCTATTAATTGTACGGCGTACTCGCCAACGCCAAGTGGTAACGTTGTCTATGAGAGGGCGGACGGTAGGCGGCTGGAGGCAGCGAGCAGCAGCCACCAATTGCCAACGTCTTCGACGATGCAGATCGACAGCAATCAGGCGCTCATTACCGGCACGCACAATCTACACCTCGGTCATCATCCTGGACTGACCATCCACGCAAATGGCTCGTCATTAAACCGATACTCTCCAGCAAGCTCGTTGTCGCCGGACGACCACGGCTGTTCCCAAAGCGGTGCCCTCAGCCCTAACTCTCAGGGCTCCAGGGGTTACCGTTCTCTGCCGTATCCCCTCAAGAAAAAGGACGGTAAGATGCACTATGAGTGCAATGTCTGCTGCAAGACCTTCGGCCAACTCTCCAACCTCAAGGTCCACCTGCGCACCCACTCCGGCGAGAGGCCCTTCAAGTGCAATGTCTGCACTAAGAGTTTCACGCAGCTCGCTCATCTCCAGAAACACCACCTTGTACATACTGGTAAGCTTCCTCTTCCGAGTAAAGTATTCTTTAGAATAGCACTTTTAATTAGAGACTCAGAAATAATATGACGCATTTGTGTTGCTGCAGGTGAGAAACCACACCAGTGCGAGATCTGCAAGAAGAGGTTCAGTTCGACCTCGAACCTCAAAACCCACCTGAGGCTGCACTCCGGTCAAAAACCGTATGCTTGCGACCTTTGCCCAGCCAAGTTCACGCAGTTCGTCCACTTGAAGTTGCACAAGCGACTGCATACGAACGAGAGGCCCTACACCTGCCAGGGTTGCGACAAGAAGTATATCAGTGCGAGCGGCCTTAGGACCCACTGGAAGACCACCAGTTGCAGACCTAATAACATCGAGGACGAACTCGCTCTCGCAGCAGCCGTTGGCTCGCCGACCTATTACGAGTATGGACCCGACATTAATGTTGGTAAGTCTCAATAGAATTATTCTTCATCCAATCAATACTGAACGGGGAATTTATAGAGTGGAAGAGTTGGGATTGGTATTAATTAGGGATTTGAATGTTTTTACAGGTAATATGCAGAAGGAGTGTGAGTTGGAGCACATGGACAATTACGAAAGGCACGGCTCGGCACACGGTCCGCATTCGACGTCCCTCCACAACCTGGAGAACTCGGTGGGACGACCAAGCGTGATAGAGACGTCTCAGCCCCACATAATCGAGTGTACCTAAGGAGCACAGCAGGGGTATGAGCCCTCTTGCTCCTCCGGCGCGAGAAGTCACCCGTGGAAAAGTAAGCGAGTTGCTCACGACGACAGACTCAAGAGACATAACGTCCCCGAGAACGAGGATGGCCAGATCTGAGAGCGTCAGTGACGCAGGCGATCTCTGAGAAGCAGAGTAAAGCAGAGATAGAAAGATGAATGAGAAAAAAAGGATCATACCACTCGATAAAGAGTGAGCCTGTGAATCGGAGAGCTTGTGTATCGAGAAGCTCAAAGGAAATCAGTGGGGATTGTTGACTATTGTTGCTTGGTTCGTTATGCCCGTTGACACGGAGGAATTTCAGCTTTTAGTAAACTGTTCTCTTTGAAAGCTCGTTATTTTACGAACTCACACGTATCTACAGACACACATGCACCGATCAGGCAGTGCAACAACAGTGGCAGAAAGGACGTGCGCTCGGCACGGGCTGGACACGAGTCGACGACGGGATTCTGGCTAACAAGCATATAAAGTTCCTTCCTTGTACATACTCGTTTCTATATTTTTTCTATGCTAGCACTACCAACGAAAGCGCATCCAAGCCGGCATCACCGATAAAAGGGGTTTGGGAAAGTACCAGAAAGAAAGAAAGAGAATGAGAGAGAAAGAGAGAAAGAGAGAGAGAGAGCAAGCAAGCGCACGGAGAACAGTCGTCACGAATGTCGAACGCAATACAAGCGGAGGAAAGACAAAGTGCGAGAGATTCGTCGGAATCAATCGGAGGCAAAAGAGGATGAGGAGAGTGTGTTATACCAAAGTCGTTCGAGCTTCTCGATTATCCTTCCACGGTCTACCCAGCGAGCGACGCTTAGAAAACTCGATTTCCCAAACGGACATCATCCTCTGCTGATGGAGCAGGACTTTTCTAAGCGTTCGAGCTTACGAAACTCTCCGGAGCTTTCGGGAGCTTGGCGGACTTGTCGGCACCCGCCAGAAGCCTCGAGAATGCGCGAGCGGAAAACCAAGGAGAGAACGCAATGAACCACCAGTGACGACACGACTGCAACTATACGAGACCTGTACCTGTATATACTAACATTACTATTCGATAATTTAAGAGGTAATATAAGGAGCTCTAATTTATGAATACCTTTATATATATATATATATTCATATACATATATACATAATATATATATATATATGTACATCGTCGTCGGAAGACGAGCGGTAGGCTGCGCTCTATGGTTTGCCGCCGGACAAATCTCTCCTCGGAGCAATGTAATTTATTGTCGCGCATGTGCAAGGTGATGCGAATACATATGTGACTCTGCCATGTCGATATTACCCTCTGGGAAATATACTTCTGGCAGGTTCTATACTTTTCACTAGTTGATTTAAAAATAATGAAATAGACAGCGGGAGATGTCGACATAGCTGACCGATAAGTATCCGCATAGCCTTGTATATTCTCTATTTATATACGTATATTTTTCGAGCGTCCTGCGTCCTTTACTTTCGACGATAGAAAGTACATTCTTCATCCTAGTGGCCGAATTGATCGGGCAGCGATCGAGAAAGCTGCCCATCGAGAAACGCGCACAAACGCTCGGCAATCTGATATTAAAACACTCGCCAGTGGAAAGGCTGTCCCTCGTTAATTTTTGGGCCGGCACAGATTGTACCGTGTGTCATTAGGAAAAATTCGGTAGTTCCCGTTCCCGGCAACAGTATTGGATTAGGCGAAATTTCACCGGGCGAACGACGACTCCCGCGAGAGAGCAGCCCGCAGACATGGGCTGCTGCTCAAAAAATGCTGGGGAGCAGAGACTCAAGTGCGATTATCATTGGGATCAAGTCGAAAGCGCACATTAACTTTGGGGAAAATACGGGTGTACGGGTTATATACATTGGGTGGAATATTGGACAAGTCTAGAGAGGAGGAAATCTAGTCAAATCGCTCCAAACGAATCGTCACTTACTAATCCGCTTGAGTCTCGCTCTCATCCCGGCGATGTAAATTTTTCTAGTATAAATCAATCGGCTATTTGTATCTTAAGCGCGTGTAAATTGTACTCGCCAGCGAATTGGCGTGCTCGGCATTGGCAAAAAAAGACAAATTGGCCGTGAAATTATGTCGTACTATCAGACCCGTGATAAAGGCCATAGAATTGGTTTTCCTTCGTAAATGAGTCTCTCGGTATCTTCCATTAGTTCTTCTCGGCCACCGACGGGCCAAACTTACTCGACTTAGTTTAAGTGTTGTTCGGGTTCCCCTTAGGCGCAGTCTACCGTCAGATGCGAAACAATCGATTGTCGTCGATCGACGATTCAAGACACCGTTCTCCAGGAACCAGCGAGTGGTTTTGTAAAGAGAGGATGAGTGGGGTGAATGGGCGGCTCTTGAATCCTGGCTCGACGACGATTCCACGTAACGATGTATCGCAGACTGATCTACGCACGGTTAACAAGTGTCTAAGAGATTCTAAAGAGCTATGTGCATCGCGCGATAACACTCGGAGGCCGGACGATCCGGGGAGGAACGCAGCACACTTCGATCCTGACTTCAGGCTTCCTTTATTTATTCTTGAACCTTTAAACCCGAAGCGATCGCAACGCAGACACAGGAACACGCGACTCTTTTTTCATTTATCTCTTCACTTTTAGCCCATTACACACATACATACACAGAGAGAGAGAGAGAGAGAGAGAGACACACACACACGCATACACTCGTAAACTAAGGAGTCCTATGGTTCCTGCAGATGTCTGACATGGTGCTCGTCCATTTTCTACGACACTGATCCTCCGTTCGTCTCCCAGTGTACACTTGCAAGCCTTTCGAACTTCCAGTTTAACCCGCGATAGAGAGCCCGCAAGCGACTGTAAAGAACGTAACGTAACTCTAAGGATCTTCGAGCAGGCGGTTTCTTTTTCTCGGCGTGTGAGTCTTCGCGCAAACGGGCAGGGCCGTTCTTTATTTTAATTATTAATCCCTAGGCAGCTCACATCTATACTAAATGATATAACAAGGACTACTTGGCCTCGTCCAAATCGTAGATCCATTCTTTCGACTGAGCCCAACCTGTGAAGTCTACGATTTCGACTTGCGATAGTCCACCACCCCCAACTTGCACGCATTCCGTATTCCATCAACGACATTGGAAACATTCCACCCACAGAGAATGGAGGAAAGTGTTCCAGCCAGAACTTCCTTTCGATTTCTGTCAGAACTATTTTTTGTATGAGTTGCAATAGAACGGACTACAGGAATACCTGGTGTTTCCAGTGGCGTTGAGAATCAATCACACAGTTCATACGTTGCTCCGATTACCCCGCCTTGCCTGCATTAAACGCACTATATGGATAACGAGAGCGAGATAACACAGGGAGAAAGAGAGAATTTCGAAGTGAATGGGTGGAGAATAAATGTGAGAGAGAGTGTGGATCATGTGAGAGGGAGAGAATGGAACCTAGTGCTTAGGTTTGAACTACCGGAGAGTAATGGGAAGAACGATGTCGGATGAAAGAGGGAGAAAGTGGTGACGATCCGAATGAGACTTGAGAGAAAGAAAACTAGGAAGTGGAGATCGTGTAAATACGCTAAAAGTAGGAAAATATCGAAGGAAGCAAGTGACTAACCGCCTCGACAACAGACAAGCAATATTTAGTTCTTACCATCTCGTAATAATTAAAGGATAACTCCAACTGTACTGTACACACGTGTACTACGCGCCCGTACGTATTTAAACGACTATAAATTAAATGTTAATTATCCTTACACTTCGTATATAGTGAATTGTTACGCATTTATTATCAATTACAATTATTGAATAGGTAATGCTCAATTAGCATTTGTTTCTTAAAATAAAGAATAAATATATGGCTGTTGGATATTTATATGCAGAAATCACTGCCTCTCCCATTTCACCTCCTTTCCCTCCTCACACTTATACATATACGCAAAGGCAGATACCGCGTGAAAGGAACTAAAGGAGATGTTGCGGATTCAACATTTGTGGAGAATAAGTTTTAACCTTTTATTGTAAATTGATCTACAATCACCAATATCCTGGTTCATCGTCGTTACATCTTCGTTATAAATAGGAAAATGTTACAGCAGCTCTCGTTCGCTGAATCATTATAATACGTTTGTGTTTTTGTGTGTGTATAATCCATGCGAGTGGAGTCCGATTCCTTCACACTCCAGGAGAATTAAAATCATCGATCGTATCGTGGGACGATCACCTCTCATTATTGTACAAGTAATATCTGCTGCAGCTTTCACTCGTAAAAGCAAGTCCGTTGCGCTTGGATCCGCGGTATAATCACGAAATGAATAAAAGCTACCTAACTTACGAATAACTTTTGCACTTGCATCGCCGCGCGTTTCCTCGCCGAGATACGGCGGAGGTGTGTTCGCGCAAGAAATTCTCATTCGTGTACACGTCGAAGATAATATACAATCCTATATTAATTAGAAAAATAATACAGATTTCGCTTTGTTAATGGAAACAATTATCTATATGTAATGTACCACATGATTTTATGCGGGTATGGACATTTTGAGTATGTTGTCACAGCTAACCAAGTCCCTGGAAGCAATCGCAAGAAAAACACCGTTCACCACCTGCTGCGTGGAACTTGCGTTAATACTGCCGACAATCTAGCTTGGCTGTCCGAGGCTATACTTCAAGCACTCGAATCGAACGCTTATGTCTCTCTTACTAGTAGTAGAAAATAATCTTAATCTCGCGCGACACGAACGGCGAGGACAATTGAAAATAGTTTCAGCTAATGGAAGAAGTGTTCCGACGACTGGCTAATGCATACCATGTCAGACATGCAAGTTATAGTTCATAGTAAAATCGCAACTCATATTTCCAAGTTATCTAATTGATTAACTATATGTAACGCAATGCATCACAAAATTGAATTCGCTTAAAAAGATAGTGACACGCGCGGGCTCTTGCGAGGAACAAAATTGGTGTTCTTCGCATTGGCAACAGCGAAGTCCTATGCACAAATTTATAGAATGTACTCTTTGGTTCGTCGAAAAAATCCGAATGGATCAGAAGAAGCAAACCAAAGACAATGGGGCGTGCTTGGAAAATTTCCAAACACTGAACAAGATGTATATGTATTGCAAAGATTTTCGATGGACACTTAGATCAAAAGTAGTATAAAAAAGTACCCTTGGAGCATCAATCGACAAAGAATAATAAAGGATATAAGTGTCCTACCTTATCAAGGTACAGGACTGTCTGTGCCACTTCCACTGTTGGTCCCAGCTTCCGACTTGGTAGCAGCCACTCTGTCTGCCCGCTTTGATGTCTTTGATAACGATGCAACTTCTTTTAGTAAACTTGATATTTTGTGCTGCATGTTTGATATCTTTGCTTCATACTCTTTCTCCATTGATTTCATCTTGTTACGAAGTTCTGTTTCTGAGGTGAAGTTTTTTGCTTTCAACTCTGTGATCTAGAAACAGAGAATAATTGATCTGTTAATCAATCTGCTTACTGAATCAATTATTAGACAAGAAATTCTTTGGAAAGTAAAGGTACACGTACTTGTCTATCTTTACCAAGAACTTGTCCATCCTTAAGCCTAATCTGTTTCTGAAGGTGGGCTATTTTTTCCTTCAGTTGTGTCACAGCTACAACATGATCCGAGCTGTTAGGATCATGAGGATCATGAACACCAACGATTCTTGCTGCTTTCACCGGCGTTGGACCATTTGTGTCAGTTACCTCCGACTGTGGTGGTAACTTTGTTACATCAACTCTATGAGGTCTTTTATTATGACCTTTCATCCTATGAGGGAATTGTAAATATTTAATTGGAAATTTTAGTTGACTCAATAAAAGATCCTCTCATAATTACTTTTGCTCTTTGTGCTTTGCTGCTCTCTGCTGTGCCAGCTTCAGGTGTGCTCTTCTTTCAGCATCAGACTGCTTGGTCTTCGCCAGGGCCCTCTTATAAGATAATGTGCAAAGCCAACACAATAACTTACCATCCACCTAAAATCCAAAAATTAATTTGTTCATTTAAAACTGTTAATATTACGGGTACATAAACCTTGTTATATTTACCTTTTTATCTTCATCTTGTCTGTCAAAGGCACACTTCTGTTTACATTGTTCACAAGTTACTGGGGGACCATAACGTTTTTCTGAGTTTGTACACCTCTGACACTTGCTGCCAATGAATGCAGCAATGGTATTGCAATATTCGCATGCTGATGGCTTGCCATAAGCCTTTACGTTTTGTTCGCACTTCTTGCATATAGTGCTTGTGTTACCTTTTCTATAGAAGTATGGCGAATTGTTAATATGTCTAAGATATTACAAAATTTATTGAAAATTTTATAGCATTCCCTTATACACCTACATTGTTTGCTGGAACTCTGATCTGCAATATGTACACTTCACCACTGGAAATGCACCACGGCACTCCTAAGTAAATCAATTAATAAAATTTAATTCAAGTGGAATTACACAGAGTCTCAACCAATTCTCATAAACTGAATCGTTCCAAAAGCGCTATAGAACAAGATAGTTTTTGTATCGAGAAATGTTTTGATCCCAAGGTAAAAATCGTTGAGGAAGCCCGTTTGAAATTCCGGCAAGAGTCAGAGAACCCCCTCCCCCCCCCCCCTCCTCCTCGTGCCGTGGAAGGACAACGATTGGAATAACACAGGAAGCAACAAATCGGCAGACTCGCCGCGTTGAAAGCAGACAAATCGTAAGCGCGTCCTCAAAGTTGGTGGCGCAATTTTGCACTTAACGTCAATAGCGCGCAGATGGGCCACGCAGTAAAACGAAAAACTTCTAATATTAGCGCGTAAAGTATAGAAGCGATTACGAGGAGGGACGCTAGCGATCCCGTGCTTGGCTAAAGCAGGCTAAAGTGCGAATGCACTGCTTGCACGTACCTTGCACAGCTGCTGCCCAGGCGAAAGCTCCTCGAAGGGATGCCTGGAGAAGCATCTGGAGCAGGCGAACAATGCCTGTGCATTATTGGCGCTCATTTTCCCCAGCTATTTCGTAGTTTTCTCGGTAGTACTGTTACACCTCTTATTCCTCGAAAGCCGTACGTCACTGGACGACGATAAAAGGAAATTCACAGAGGCAATATCACGAGAGCCCTGGTGGTGATGCGCGCCTCAAGAGCTTCCTACCGATCTCGGCTCGGTTGCTCCAACAAAAAGTAAATGCAAAAGCCACGCGATTCTTTCCTCACCGGGTGATAGCTTTACATGATTTCTCGCGAGCTTTTGCACCACCGACGCGACTCCTTCCCGGACATAACCGCGTCGCTTCGTCACTGGGAGTCACACAGCACCGGTGCTTCAGCTTGTTGATTTTGGACGGCCATCTATCACCACTGTGCGACGTAACTTGTGGCACTCTCCTTCCAGCATCTCACCGTCAGATCGCACTCTATGCAACTTGAACTCGTTCGATATGGAGCACGTAAATTTTTAATCAAATAAGCACCAAGAGCACACTGAATAGTTATTGTATATTACAATTTAGATTATTGGAAACCACTGGCTCTTTAGTGTCACCACTTTGTGTTACTTCTTTAAAATTATAATATTGAAAAAATTAGTAGAATTCGACAGTGGCACCCTCCTTGACCATTTGGGGAAGCAGTGAAACTGGACTGTGGCCATGTGCATCTGTCTAGTGTTCGATTTTGCTTGAGCGGTTGACTCGTGTACATAAATAATTGTGGTTTGTAATACAAGATGAGTGCTAAAGTAAGTATTGGGAAGATATTGTATTCATCGAATTCCAATTATTCTTGAACGACAATTTGAACCCACTTTACATAAATTTCATTTCAGATGCCGTCCGAAAAGAAACCCAGGAAAAAGGTGAAAGATCCGAAGAAGTTAAAGGATAGAACACTTTATGTGCGGCTACCGCATACAATACGCAAGAAAGAAGAAGTTGAACAATTGTTCGTTGGCAATTTCAAAGTAAAGTTACTTAGACAAGCCAGTAGGCACTGTTCTGTTGTATTCCCATCTATGGAAGAGAAGATGAAGAATTTGGCAGCAGCAAAGGGCAAGAAAATTGATGGGAAGAGTATACTTGTTAGTCCTATAGTTCCAACAATTGAAAAGACAGTCAAACTAGTAAAAAAGAAGATTGTTATGCCACAAGTAAAAGAGGATAAAAGAATCACCCAAACGTAAGTTGCATGGTTGTTTCTTTAAGATGTAATAGATCGGCAGGGTAGGATCATAAAACTTCACAATTATTATGTTTGCAGATTATTTATTACAAATATAAAATGTGGTACAAAACCCCATGAAGTACAAGAAGCTATCGAAGGATGTGGCAATGTTGTATTTTTGAGGGCACACACCTCCGAATTAAGGTACCCTGTTTAATGTAACTTTCATAACATTATATAAATATATATTTCATACTTTCATACTTTGGGCTTTGCAGGAGTGCTGTAGCAAAGATAAATAGTATACAAATAGCCGCAGAGTATTTGACTAAAGCAAAGGAATGGCCTGTTGTCAGAGGAAACAGGTTAATATTGAAACCAGATTCAAGAGTAAAGCATAAGAATGCAAAATCAAAAGAAAAGAAAGCTCAGAAAGCCAAAAGTAGCACAAACAGTAAGCCTGGAAATCAACATAAACCCAAATCTTTAAAAAGTAACACACATAGAACTCTCAAGCAACCAATGAAACCTAGGACAAAACTAACAAAGAAAGTGACTAAACAATAAGTGTAAGCTACATTGACGAATTAAATTTTATTTTCTATGTTTATTTGTATAACACGAGCCTTCAATTACCTTCCACCCACACATTTCTCATAGATTGCAATTTTCTGATTACATGAATCACAACATAGTATATAATCTCGACCAGTGAGATAAAACTACAGCCCAGAAACAGGCCGAACACTCCACCCAGTGATGCTACAAATTAACCAGACTCCCGTCACCCAATCAAGTAATTAGTTTTTCCTCCTTTCCCGCATATACTTACATATCATATTGACCTGCGATAGCATCAGTTCCTTGCGTTGCCAGGTCGCACTTTGTTCGGCAAACGTGAAATGTAAAAGAGACGCGTTTTCGATCTCCCGGGCTTTCTGGCTACCAATCACAGATTTTTTTTTGCCGATAACCGATAGTTCTGGATTATAATCGCGGAATTTATTACATACGTTTACTTACTACAGCGCTCTAGGATGGTGCTGAGTCTCTACGAGTGGTAGCCCAGAGATGGACACGTCGTAGGTGGTGCTTTCGCAATCCGGCAAGCAATTGCACTGCGGGTCGTTCATAATCAATTCATTCATCTTCAAAACGATTCGCGCGAGGCAGGCTGTGTGCTCCAAATTGCAAATCTGGTCCCTATTGTCGATGCTCGTCGATGAGAACCGGACACACCCGCACAACTTCCGAATCGCAGATTCCCGGCACTCCAAGTAACAGTTATCCGCGCGGTATATGTGCCCCGGCGTTGAGGCTCCGCAGTTTCGTGTTTTCGCAGGAAGACTAAGAATTTCTTTACTGCTAGTTAATAGTGTCGCGGAAAGTCGGACGGTCGTCTCGTAGCCAGCGCTCGCCGCAAACTCGGTCGCTGCGGACGTGGGCTGTGTGTGTTTCTCGTGAACGATTACCTTAAAACCGTTTCCGTGCAAAATAGAAGAGATTCGATCGTTCAACGAAACTGGCTTAATCAGAACGGAGAGAATGTATTGGTCGCCGAAAATTGCACTCCTGGACGGTTTCGACTCACCGCTCGTCCTGGAAAAGCGTCAAAATGCTTGAAGAAATCGCTAATTAAGTCATAATGATCTATAATCCACTAATAGTACTGAGTGAATCGCCAAAAGAACAACTGTGCCGCTTACGTAATACACTAGATCAACACGGTACAAACTCCACGCTTCAAAAAATTCTCCTCGAGCAAAGAAGACGGTAATGGTACGTAAGCACGTCGAAAGTACTTCAGGAGTCATATGGTCAAGGTAAGAATAACTGGAGTCCTATAGATCAGAGCCGATAAGCGTTCCACCGATCAGTAATCAGGCAATCGACGTTAAGATAGGTCTACCCAGGCGTTCTCATGAACATTACTAGTGCACTACTTAGTTTCACAGAAGAACATAACATTTGAGGAGACACAATTATACTTCTACTTGTTGGAACTCCAGGCAATCCTTAGTACGCTTCAATACTCCTTGGCTGGTGGAGAATTACAGATATCACGCGTACGTACCGTTCTTCTGTTTCACGAGGGACATGATAATTGAAAGCACAGCAAATTCCGTAATGCGTGACAACAGTTTGAATGAGGCGGTCGCAGGGCACGGTCCTGCCTTCAAAGCGGCATAGGATTACGAAATCGGAGCAGTTCGGGCTTATTGCCTCGAGCAAATCCAACACCGAGAGCCTGTTAACCGTGAGAATCTGCTGGAGCTTGTCCAGCTCGTCGGGATAATGGTTCTTCGGGTAAACGGTCTCGCGCAGATACTTTATCGAGTGTTCGAAGTCAGCGCGCGATACACCCCGTGGCATGAATCTGTTTGAGAGATAGGTGATGCGAGCATTATCGGATTGAATGCAGTATCGGGTGTCGCTTGTAATGCAATTTGTATACTCACATTCGTTTCTGCGAGCTCAAATAAGGTACTACCTTGTGCGCGACCGCGAGGCTACCGGAGCAGAGAGTTATCGCAGGTAGAGCCAATTGCGAAGTCGGGAATTGCTCACTAATTACCAGCGTCCTCATACTCGCCGATTGGTGCCGACTGTAAAACAGTTTCGCGAACTCCATCGCCGTCAGCAGACACCCGATCACCACGACGACCCAGAAGAACCTGGCCGAAAATTGCGCGAACTTGATTTTCATCAATCATACCCAATGAGCAATCCAATGACACGCTCAATTTGTCCTCCATTCATCGCCGGCATCGAATTTCAGTGTATTCTGCACGGATCTTTCAAAGGTCGCGGTGTAATCGTCGTATGTAATAGGGTAATTGTACCTTGCGCATGTAGATTTAGCAGTTGTCGTATACTTGATCCCGTGGATCGTCGACTCCAGTGAAAACTCCTGGTAGATTTTCAGTAGCGTACTCCACGAGCTCTCGACCACTGGAGCGAGCATCTTCCCTGCTTTAAGAGAACTGAGCTCTTGCTTCCCTGCCTTTGGTAATGATTCTACCTACAATTTCGTTTCCGGACAGTGTGCGACAGATTATTAATTACATTCAGCTACAGCTGAGTTCCGGAGATTTTAATCGAGACATTACAAGAGCATATCACCCCTCGCATCAATTTCTTGGCGCGGTAGCTTTGACGATTATTCACTATTTATTACATGTTTCGTTTACGTTATCAATCTCGCGCAGCTAGCATGAATCGTTTCAACGTATTTTTAACGAGAGTTTTTCGTGCCTACTATCTAGTGGCGTGAAATATCCCAACCGGATTAGCGTCACATTATTCAATCGAGCATAAACGAGCGCGCGTCAATAGTTCATCAGCATACGATTATTCCCCGCCTTTGTCACACTTACAAGGCGAGTCCGGATCCCGCGTTGAAGGATGTCGCTGCGGCGGTAACATTCTTCTATACCATCGTTAATATTCATAATTGCCAGGTGCAAGAAAGCACTAGCAAAAAAAGGTAGCGGCAGTAGTGTCCACTCAATTGAATTCAATGTGAGCGGGCGCGTGGTAGATGTTCCGAGGGTTTCTGCGTGTGCCTGTAGATGGTCGTGGAATTCTCTTCTCTGTTTGGATAGCGGGATTCGCGCTCGCAGGGCTTGCTGGTCCTCCGTCCTCTCCAGTCCTCTCTCCGCTCCTCGTCAGTTCTCGCTTCTCGCTCGCGCGAATACACAGCGAAAGACACAAGTGCGAAACGATCACTCGAAAGCTCGGCGAGATCCTCTCTCGACATGGAATCCAGCCGCTAAGCGATTTGCCAGTCTAATCGTTCCAACGTCATTGCATAACTCTCCATCTCTCTCTCGCCGACAAGATCGGCCGCTCGCTCGCTCTCTCTCTCTCTAGCTCGGGTTACTTTTTAAACCAATTATTTAATGCGGCGCAATGCAATGATTTCGCTTGACACGGCAGCGGCGGCGGAGGCGTTTTGCGATCGATGTCACGCGCGTGTGGTGACGCCGAGGGAAAATGCGAATGGGCGTAATACCGCCGGCGATCGTCTCCGCGAGTCCTCCTCGGATGTGCCGTCGTCTCACTCGTCTCACTAACCTAGGGGACAGACGAGAGAGCGCCGCGACGCGCGCCTGCCAAACGAGAGAATCCAGCGGGCGCGATTAAGTATGAGCCAGCGTTCGTCCCTGGTCTTGCGGGCTGCGACGTGTAAGCTTGACGTTCTCGCACGGCACGCCAGCTCCACGAGCATCCTCTAGGCTAGCAGCTAGCATCGGATCCGCCATCCGACACCAGCGTCGTCTCCGTCGCGACAGACCGACCAGTTGGCAGACACACGGCTTCTCTCTTCTGTCACTTTGCTAGCCCCCTCGAGGCTAGAGGTTCTTCTTCTGCCAGTCGCGATGTAACCCGTACGCAGAAATCCACAGCTGAACACTCGTGCGCCCAGCCGCTTTTCCAGCTGTCCTTTGCCATGTATTTTATAATAGTCAAATCTCTCGAAACGTTCCTGTTGATAGCCAATATCGAGTCCTTTGCGAGTTCGAATAAAGGTAACACCAGCATGCTTTTCTTGTATAGATTTTTTCCAATTTTTCTCATCCTGCTTATCCCTTCTTCCAAATTTTTGGAACACCAGTAGTTTGGATGTTCTGCACGTTAGCCGAATGTGAATCATCTCTTATGGATAAGATTAACGTTTCCTAGAAATTTAGTTCTTACGACGTCGTAACTTATAATTAATTGTGTTTGTCGTATGAATATTTTCGAAAATTGTGATGAACGAAAAATGTCTGGTTTCTGTTTCAGCGACCTGTAGGAATGAGATCAATCCGATTTTGGAGTAATTTTTGAGCCATATAAGGAGAAAGTGTGTCACAGTGTGTTGATTTTATTATGATGCATTTATGATTGAATGCAAGGATTCTACGTATGGGGAATAATGTGTAGAGATAACTTATATCTTTGTATAACCTGACTGCATTAAGAATGCAAGCCAAGAAGCGCTATCTATTATTATTTGTAACTTGCGCTTTTCTTGGTTACTGCTACTTTGGTGGATACCGATTAAAAAGTGAAAAATGGACAGGCAGATCTCAGTTGCCTTATGAGCGATTGCCTTCGTATTTAAGTCTAAATGAAGAGTTCTATGACAAGGATTTAAGAACTTCTGGTGGAAATTTGCCAGTGTCACAGAGGACAAAGCATTGTCGGATGGAAACGTGCTTTGATTTTACCAAGTGCAAGCAAGGTTTCACAGTGTATGTGTATCCAGTGGAGGATGTGATAAGTCCGTTATACCAAAAAATATTAAATGTTATCACAGAATCGAGGTATTATACATCAGACCCAAGCAGGGCATGTATATTTGTATTAGCCCTGGACACATTAGACAGAGATCCATTGTCGGGGGAATTTGTGCATAATCTTCCCTCAAAATTACTCCGATTACCATATTGGAACAATGGCAGGAATCACTTGATATTTAATTTATATTCCGGCACATGGCCCGACTATGCGGAAGATTCTTTAGCCTTCGATCTGGGGTACGCTATGCTGGCTAAAGCCAGCATGTCCGTCTTCAGACATCGACCTGACTTCGATGTGTCTATACCTCTGTTTGGAAAGCAGCATCCGGAGCGTGGTGGGGAGCCCGGTCAAGCTTTAGAGAACAACTTTCCTACAAATAAAAAGTATGTGGCAGCTTTTAAAGGTAAAAGATATGTCCATGGCATTGGCTCTGAAACCAGGAATGCTCTGTACCATCTTCATAATGGCAAAGATCTGGTCTTTGTCACAACATGTAGACATGGCAAGGCATGGAGGGAATTCCAGGATGAACATTGTCAACAGGATAATCAGGAATATGATACGTGAGTGTGGTTGGTCTGTGTAATCCGCAACATGGGATTTATAAAACACTGTGTATAAAACATTCTGTTCCTTTTTACAGGTATGATTATGAAATTTTATTAATGAACGCCACATTTTGTCTTGTTCCACGAGGAAGAAGGCTTGGCAGTTTTCGATTTTTAGAGGCTTTAAGAGCCGGGTGTATCCCGGTGATATTAAGTAATGGTTGGGCGCTTCCGTTTCATGAACGTATCGATTGGACGCAAGCTGTTATATTTTCCGACGAAAGACTGTTACTTCAAGTGAGTTCACCAAGTACACATCGCATTTGCACATAGATTTGATAGAATAACTAATGAAACATTGGAATCGTCAGATTCCAGATATAGTACGGTCTGTGTCCAACGTACAAATCCTCAAATTACGGCAGCAGACACAATTCCTGTGGGAGCGATATTTCTCGTCGATAGAGAAGATCGTCTTTACAGTATTTGAGAGTATACGTGAACGTTTACCGTGGGAGGGCACGAGAGAGAAACTCGTATGGAATACTAGTCCTGGAGCATTAGCCATATTACCGCAATTTGCTGATAGTCAGCAAGAACTTCCTTTCTCAAAAAGCAACCCGGGTAACACATTCACTGCCATCATCTATTCGCAGCTAGGGTCTACTGCCGTTCTCTACCGTCTGCTTAAGAGTCTTGCGAAGAGTAAATATCTAGATAAAGTAAGTATTAAAAGCAGAGAAGTAAACATTCCATGATACATTCAAACATATGCTAATACCCTTTTCATTTTCCCTATTACAGATAATTCTAATGTGGAACTCGGACATTCCGCTGCCACGAAGGCCACGGTGGCAAGGGATCAAAGCGTCAATACATGTCGTTACAGTTGACGGGATATCCCAGCGATTTTATCCTCACCCACTAATCAAAACCAGTGCCATATTATCGCTAGACGAGGACGCCACACTGAACACAGACGAGATCGACTTCGCCTTCACCGTATGGCGTTCGTTTCCTGATCGAATAGTAGGTTACCCAGCCAGATCGCATTATTGGGATGACTCAAAGGTAAGCTGCATATACTACCATTAATATTTCTGGTGTATATGTTTCCGGATCAAAAGAACTATATTTTTAATTCTAGCGCTCTTGGGGTTACACGAGTAAATGGACAAATGACTATAGTATAATTCTTACTGGTGCCGCCTTTTACCATCGTTACTATAATACCTTGTATACCGAATTATTAAGCTCGACTCTTCACAAAACTGTCGAGCAGTCACAGAACTGCGAGGACATACTTATGAATTTCTTAGTGAGCCATGTTACTCGAAGACCACCTATCAAAGTAACCCAGCGTAAATTGTACAAAGATACAACGGTGGCTGGAATTAGGTAAGTTCTACCCGAGGGATTATTCAGTATCTTATAATCTTGGGCTCTTTCAATAAATAGTTTTTGTTTGCAGATCTCCATGGAACGACCCGGATCATTTTATACAACGGCAAACGTGTATGAACACGTTCGTGGCTGTTTTCGGGTACATGCCATTGTTACGGTCCAACATGAGGCTCGATCCTGTTCTGTTCAAAGACTCTGTAAGCAACTTGCGCAAGAAGTATAGGCAAATTGAGTTAGTTAGCAACTAGAATCGTGCAGAATACTTTTACGAATCATGGTAATAGCCCCGGTAATTGCTACTACCGATTGCAATTCGAAGGGACACGAGGTATAGGGAACACAAGTCTCTATGAATGACGCTAGCGTTATGCACGCTATCGCGCAGTGAATCAACGAGGTCTTTCATTCTCCGAGGAGTCACTGGAAAAGCGGAAACTCTGCGCTTCTTTTTGCAAGATGAATTTTGTACAAAAGCTAGGATTCTTACAATGTTCATACTCGAGTCGAGCTGCAGCGACGACCTGCTGCCACACATCGCATCCAATTCATGTACATAAGAAATCGTTTCATAATATTATTAATAAAAACCAGAGAAAAAATGTTCTTTAAGGTAGGAATCTCGTATTATGGAACCGATATCATTGAAGGTACGTAAGAAAAGACCACCGATCACATCCACTTTCATACCAAGAGTTCACAGCTCGCATGCTTCTACGCAATTATAAATTCGCCAATCGTACGCTTGGGTCACGGTTCAAGGTAATCCGTTTGGAATCCGGCCAAACATTTTTTCGGGTTACTATTATTGCCGGACATTACGTGGAGCGGAGCAATTTTCGAGAGTGTTGTATCCTTTTTAACGTCGCAAGGTCGTGCTTTCTTTGAAACGTGCGTCCTGCATGATGGCAGCGCGTACACGACAGGAACACGTGGCATTTGTAAAAGCGTGTATGATAATGTCGCGCGGCAAGTATTCCGGGGGCAGGTTTTTTTTCGTATTCTTACTTTTAAGAGGTCCTTTTACCTGCCTGCTCACACCAACGCTCGCTCAGCGGCCGCGCACCGATCCGGTTACTTCGTACTCGTCGATTTTGACCAAACTCGCCAATGCGTTCCCTGTTTCTCTATCCCTTTCTCACCTCTCCCGCTCCTCAGGGGCAGTCCGACAAGGAGAAAAGCGCTTGTGACAATACCTATCGCAAGTACGTCTAGTCGTTTACACGTTAGTACACCCACACACAATACACAAATATACAAAAGACACAACTCAACCACGGGAAACCGCTGAGAATTCGCGCTTAAAAACACTCGATACCGTATTGCTGTCTCACGATGTAAACCAGGGAAACGTGTATATATGTGATACGTTTACAATTTTATCATGTGATACAATCCGTACGAATAATCGGGAATGGAGCTGAGTGAATGGAAAGGGGGGTTGGGGTGGGAGGTTCGCAGGATTCTAAGGAGAGACTTTGTAATTCCTTCGATCGCTTGTGCGAAGGAAAATTGCGGGGGTTGGGGCGGAGGGGGGGGCAGTTTTTATACGCGCCAGGCAGATAGTATTACAAATAATCTAGTTGTTTCTCCGTCGACTGTTGTATTGCATACACACACACACATACTTGTTTTGTATCTCGTTGATTTCGGTGTTTGTCCGTCGATTTTACGAGCCTTCGATTTTAAAGTACGAATTTACACAATGTGTACGGGACAGTGCAACAAGATTTTGCAATATATATATATATATATAAATATAAGTATAAAGTATAAAAGATATATATACCATTATATTTGTTACGGAAAATGAAAAGCGAGCGAGAATAATTTTTCATCCCTTAAGAAATGCGAGGATGTTCTCCCACTGGTCGATTGTAGATGTATATACGTATACATACACTGATATATATATATAAATATATATATATATATATATATATTTAAAAAGTTTACTTAGCGAGAATCGATGGTTTCCAATTAATTGCAGAAAGCTGATTGTCGGTGTAATACTCCTGTTGCGTCAATGGTATCGCGGTATATCGAGCGAATATCGGTGATTTTATATGGTCGAACACGGTCGAAGGAAAAAATGGAATAAAGTTTTTATACAAACGCAAAGACAGCGTGGAGAGTATAATATGTAGTTCCCCGTTCATCTTCACTCTCTAATTTCAGGAATCTGCTGGAATTGGGGCAGCCTTGCGCAGTGATAGACACGTTTCGTTTGCAATTAACACTCCGCGGGCCGGCGGCGGCGGTAGCGGCCTAAAAAGGCGGCATGCGGATTGTTACTTAAGTGAGAGAGCGATATATGTAACGCGATTGCAACATCGCTCATTGCGTAAATTTAGCATAATGAAAGCCAGTCAAAGCCAGTGGCACAATGTAAGAGCGGCCGAATCTCAGAAATTCCTCATGCTTGAATTTATCCGTCACTCTCCAGAGTCTCTCCAATGTTAATGCGGGCATTAGCGCGTTACATAACAGGCTTTTCGGCCGGCCTAAAAAAAGTGTGAAAATGCCTGTGTCGCATTGAATTAAAGCCGAAGAATAATATGTCGATCGCCGCCTGATGGTGTTAGGTAACTGTATCTCTATGTATATCGTGCGGCACGAGCGTGCCGGCCCCTTTTGGGAATTCATTCCCTTTCCGTGCACGTATCACACCGGTGACCTTGATTCCGACGCTTTAATTTTCGATCGCTCTCCACCATTTCGAAAGGAAATTGTCTCCCGGAACTGTTTTCACTTCCTAGTAGCTAGTAATTATCCTAATTGCGCCACTTGAGACATTATCCACGCTCACACTTTCGGAGGGGTTGCAATATTTGCGATGTCATTAAAAAGGTATCTATCTTTTTTATGAAATCCAAATCCTATTTAATCCTTAAGAACCACTGATTTATACCAATGACGCAAAGGTTTACACCTTACATACTTAAACTCAGTGAACAATTATTGCAGAGTATAAAACCCGGGGTACCAGAGTAATTGCTAGAAAAAGAGAATTTCTACATGGCAATCAACATCAAACACAAGGACTACGTTCTTCAAGGCCTCCCTTAAAGTGCACTCCGCCTCAACGGAGTACCAATCAGGAGAGGGTGTTCGTTATGAGTTGCAGAAAGTAAAGGACATCCGGTTGAAGGCGGATTTCAGAGTTGGGAGGTGGTATCCGGAACCCCATAGGGGTCGGGGGTCCTTCTTCAGGGCCAGTACCATCACCAAGCACATAGGATCTCAAGTGCCACCACCTCCACAGGGTCCAGCTTGACCATCAGCCTCCCAGAACGATTACCATCACCACTAGCATTGCCATCACCATCAGCATCGGGATGGAGTGGTATCTCCGGCTCCGGGTATCCCTGGTAGCAGGAATGGTAGCTGGTTGGGGATCGCCCCTCTCTCTCTCCCTCTGTCTTTCTTTCCCTTGGAAGCAGCAACTGGTGAAGGTGGCGAATGGTGGAGGTGTACTCTCTCACTCTCTCTTTCTCTCTCTCTCTCTGCCTCTCTTTGAGAGAAGTGGCGGTGGAGGTGCTCGTGCAGCGATACGTACAACACTCCCTTCTTTGTTGCCGCTTTGCTAGAAAGGTGACTATGCCAAGAAGACAGGAGGTATTGAGCACGCCTCGCGTACAGTCCCAGTCACCTTTCTCTCCTCGTGACCGCAGCATATGTTTTGCGCGCGCGACGACGACGCACGTCGAGATCTCGCGCGGCAGCTGGAAACGAGTCGGGCGCCACTCCACTAACCAACTCCTTCCTCATCTTTATCCTTATTTTCTTGGGATCCCACGGTTGTTCGGCGCTCGAGCGTGTCACTAGTTCCTCCTTTACGACTTTCGCGCAATTTTCGGGAAAAGCGAGGAAAGCGCTGAGGACGGAAACGGGGAGATAGAGAGCTAGTCTGGTAGACCGGTGTCCCGAGCAGTAAATCGTTTACGCTCGAAATCGCCGGCTATCCCAGCCGTGTAAAAGTAGCCGCAACTCTCGGTTTTCTCTCCTACACCAGTTGTACGCACGAATGTACTCGCACCCGGAGTGCGAGATCGTCTCGGCACCGGCAAACAGATCGTGATCGAGCAGCGCTAGATCGACCAGGAGCTGAGCCACAGGAAAAGGGGAGGAATCGCAACTAGCATCCGGCCCGGCAAAATGAGGATGCTGTGGAGCAGTGCGTTGACGCTGCTGGCGCTCACCGCGGCAGTGGGTGAGTCCTTTTACAATTGAACCTTTCAACCTTTCCGCCGCACTCTACCCACCAGATTTCTAGTCGAAGTCATTGAGACCAGTCGTTTGGTAATTGGCGGTTTCGTCATTGCGAAGCCCGTAGAACCTGTCGTGGTTTCGCTGGCGGCATTAAACTACCACTTTCTGTTAGAAACAGCTTCTTAAAGTCACCGGTGACTCTAAGTTCCAGGATACAACAGACTGGAAATCTGCGATTTCTTCAATTGGTAGATTATTCTGTCGATTGATTAACTTCCTGAAAGAAGATACGGATTCTTTGCATTGTGCTGAGTGAATTCAATGACGCACTCGAAGGATTTTAGTTCTTTGAATGCCTAGTCGCTTCCTAGATTGTTACTTGATATCTTCTTTGCTATTTCACTGTAAGTGTGTGGGTGCGTTAGTTAGATCTAGCTTTTCGCAGCCACACGTTTAAATCACCGGCGAAGGCTGACAGAGGATCGCAAAGTAGCATTATTATGCTCGACTATATCCCAGCATTCGAGTCTCCCGACATAAGTCTCTCGCGAGCGCTACTTCCTGGTGATCTTGGCACTCGTTAACACTTGCCAAGCCACTTTAAATTTCATTCTGTCGCATGATTCGAAAAGGAATGAATCTTGCCCAGAGTTTCATATTTACGATCCTTGTTCATCTTTATTACATATCTTGAATTCTTCAGAAAAAAATTCTTATATGGAATTTGGAAGTTTCCAAATTTATTGGGATACGATCTTGTCCCGGAAAAATCACTACCAGAAAAATTCTGACTCGAGGCAGTTTTTCTACGATTATAGCAGGGAGTAGTCCGAGTAGCGTTGAAGATTGCCTGGTATTAAGTGTTACGCGGCGGAAAATGATTTTCAAAGGGGGGGAAAAAGTGCGACTGCCAATGAACTCAGAGTTACAGCGGAGTCCGCCGCTCGGTCGCACGCTCACCACGCTCGCGTTACCCGCGAAAATGTCAGTTTACGTAAGCGGCCAGCCGTTGGATAACTGGCACACGCGGAAATCAGGCAAATCAGACGTTTACTCCTGCAGGGTGTGCCAGTGGGCATCGAGCAATTACTTTTCTTTCCCCTCTTATAGACCATCGGCCATTCCTTTCAACATCCTTTCGGTCTAACTTCTTCCATAAAAATCCCAACACTTGATTTTGCATACGAAATGTGGCAGTTTTGCGAAACGAAACCCACACAATTACATCGGAGAACCACGAACGCCCAATTGTTTCTCACAGCTTGGAATCACCGACACTTATCAACCTGTTGAATCGTTGACGAAAGTTGTTAAGTAGTCTCGTGACCACAGTCATCTAGAATCGAGATTCCTCCACTGTTTCCACAAATCAACAGAAACACGAATTCCAATATATCCTGTATTTTGGAATTCCTGTGTTGACCGAAGTCCTAGAATGCCTGGGCAACTTCCTCGCAGGCTATCGAAACAAAAAATGACTCGCTCTTTAAATCGGATCGAGCTTGATGATTCGAGATGCGCGTGCCATTCGGCAGTCAGGTTCACTGTCAGCCGATCGTGAAAGAGCGAGATCAGGCTTTTTTCTCTCGGCGCCAGTGGCGCAGAAGGATGATCGATTAACGGGACGAGCGCGTCCGTATCGCATTCCGACCTTCGTTCGCAACGCGATTGATTTTTTTCATTAATCACCGAGTCGACGGCGAAGATCTTATCCCTAAGAGACAGACAGCTGAGTGCAGGAGCCACGTGCCAGTGGTACCAGTATTCAAATTCATCGGCAGTCCTTTCTTCAATCGATTCCTGCATAGATCACTCTAATATCTCTTTCAGAATATATAGAAAATCATTATAAATGACATATCGATAAGATCGATGAGACTTCCTTAACTATCTTTCATATCGACCTTCCCCTTTAAAGTTCCATTATTAGCACTTTATCCAGTTACCTCGACAAGTGCTTATTTTAATGATGAAAATAAATGACGACTGCGATCATATTTCCTTATAATAACCAGTCAACAATGAGTTAATTCCTCATAGACAATCGTATCCTGTATTCAAATGCGACGTACATCATATACCCTGGAAAACAAGTTTACCAAGATAGATCGGACGGGCGAGTTTTTTCTTCCATTGTTAGATGTTTGTCTCTGGAATGCCGAGATTCTCGGATTAGCAAAAAGGGTGTGCGGGTGTCCGATTACGGGGCCGTTTACCTCAGAGCTGAGACTCTCTGCGATCAGATCACCCTAGGATCATGGAAGCGACTCGCACCGAGCGTAGGCGAGAGAACTATCCGGCCACTCGCACTATCGAGTAATTTACGGTCGAGGCTTGCAGTTTACGCCGAGCAATTTATTCGCTCCCAATCTCGGCCTCGGCGTGCCGAGGCTATGTGGAAAATGTTGTTGAGATTACGTCGGGCCAGTCTCGACAGGGCGGAGCACCTTCTCTTTTCGCCGAGGGTGAGATATGCCCGGTACTGTCGGCATTTTCTTTACAGCGCGGCCACGCGCTTTGAATCTTCCATCTCCGTATTCTTATCGAGTCCTTCTCACTCAAAGCGATCCGAGTCACTTTCGATCCTGCCTTTATACTCCACTGCTTTTATAATACTATAAACGAAACCAACTTCTCTTATATAATATAAATTTCTCTTCAAATGCCATTATTCATTCTCTTTAATTACTAATATCCCCAAAGCAAAAATCGAATATTAAAAGAAAAAAATCTTTTATCAGACTTTTAAATGGTTAAGAATCTTTAAAGATATTCCTGGGGTGTGTAACATGCTCGAATCCAGCAGTGAATGTGCTAGTGACCGGATGCTGGCCGGTGTCGAGCTTTAAAAGCTGTGGAGATTACGAGCTTTCCTGGTGGCCAAGCCGAGCAGGCCATACTTTATCCGCTGACAGTCCGATGCGTAAGTTATGTTGGCACGCTGCACTAAAACTGATACCCACTGGGAGCGTTCTCCAGCCGGAGCACACAGGATACAGAGAGCCTGCAGGAGAACACGATACCTCACGCGCTCCCTACGTACCAGCTATTATCCTTTCCCCAGGACTTGCTACGCCTCGCCCCGCACGCCCGCAATTATCGGGAGAATTTACCGCGCGTGGCAACGGGCTGTGCGTTGTGTCTGCCTCGCACACCTTCCTGAAATCACGATAGGCTGTAGAGAAACGATGAAAAATCCATGAGGCAAGACGTGCGTACAGCACAGGAGATATTAATGGCCAAGAGCTCTTCCCCGCTCATATACCGTGAACACGACGAGAACTCTGCCACCCCCCCAGTATACCGCGTACATATGATACAAGACTGCCTTCGAATGGTATCGCAGCCAGCCAATGTTAATGGAATCTTAACGAGCTTCCACCGATGTCCAAGCTTTAAGACTCTCCAGTAATCTTCTATTGTTTAGTGTCGAATAATACGCTCTAAGGATGTTTCCTTGTTTCTATGTTTTTTTTTAGAGATTATCAAGGATTATCGGAAATGTTAGATGTTAGCGTGTAGTTTTGTGTGATACTAAGAGCGAAGGTATAAGGAATGCGTATGGTTCTTCAAGAAGCGGCTAGCACAGAGCGGGTGAATCTCGAATGCCTTCTGATGCATTATCCTTCCAGCAGGATTCCATCAGCACCCACGCGCAACCCGGTGTCCCTTTTCCCCGGCAATTACCACGGGAATTTACCGCGTGTAACTTATGCTCAGTTCGTCCGTGTTCTCGCCTATTATGTTTCCTCGAGCCCTCCTTATCCATCGGTGTCGCATCGTACTCTTTCCTCTTTCACTTTTGCCTTTTTCTCTCTTGACCCGCCACGGCAATTATCCGCGGAATTTACTGTGTGCCGGGACAAGCTCGCCGCTTCTTGTAATGCCATGTTCGCGCATTATCCCGCGCAGATAAAAGCTAGCTATAATTGATCGCTACTGATTTCCATCTGAACTTATTTGACAAGAGTAGTCGAAACTCAGAACTTTTAGGATCATGTTCGAGTTTTTGAAGTAAGTTAAACTTAGAGTTTACGATCAGAATAGTATTTTTATTTTGATCAGGTTTATGTAGTTCTTGGTGATTTTCATTAACATGGTATAAAGCGGAGATTGTTATGGAGACAAGCCTTGTTAAACCCTGCTGTTTACAGCAGCACTAACCAGAGAAGCGCCCACGATTTCACGGGCATCTTTTCCTTCGGAGGTAGGCATGTCGTAGGTCAAGAATTTTCTTCAGGGACAGAACATCCCACGCGCTTTGAAACATCCTTGCTTATGGGGTGCTAACCCCCTCGGTGTTCAAGCGTGCGTGCGTGCTCCGCTCGTACTGCCATTATTCATGTCGTATTCACAGCTTCTCTCCTATCGCGATAAATCAAGGAACCTTGTACGCAATACCGGCTGAATATCAAGGCAACAGTTGCCCGGCTGTAATAAAAATAAACATCGTCTACCATTTTGAGCCAATCGTTCGTGTCCCCTAATAGTTGCAAATTGCTCTTGGAGAAAATCTAGAGATCGGTCGATAGCCGCTTGGTATCCTGCAATTGATAATAGGCCACTCACTGTTGAAGGAAAGTGGTGAGGCCACTCGATATAAATCAAGGGTTCGAGGACAGTTTGATGATACTGTTTATTCCGTTTCGACCACTTGCTGACTTAGTGATTGGACCTGTTCCAGTCAATATTCGTCCGCTCAGTGGCGCATGTCATTACAATGAATTATGAATTTTCTCACTTTCACGGTCATCCATTCGTCGCCCACGCGTACAACTGTCTTTAAAATAGCAATCCTGAGAAACAAGATATTTATTATGACTAAAAAATATTTCGACATTGAACTTCGTATGGGATTATTGATGAGAAATTAATGAGAGCTCTCACATTCGATTAGGATTCTTATTTAATTGAGATGATCACCTGGAAATGAAGATGATGTTTTCTCTATTACATAAGAAGAAGATGAAGTTCGCAATTAAAGTTGACGGTGCACACACAAAGCCTCGAGATAGTCGCGTGGAATGCAGAGCAATCTAAAAGCATGCCTTTTCCTTTCTCCCGCGCTGTGAGCTAATTCGTGGCTTTCCGCAGATTCCTATTATTTAATCCGACGTTACGTCGTCTCTCTTTAGTTTCCCAGCAAGAGATTCATTCGCAATCGATATTCCACCAGTCCCGCTTATTACAATGAGGAATTACGCGGCTGAAACCTGCGAAGGAAAGTTGTCGGCAGTAAGATGAGCATGGATTGCTTTAGCCGTTTTCACTTGACGAACTGTGGTTCTTACTGGGAGACTAGAGAAATCTTCGTCGAGCTGCAACACCTTTTGTCCACTTGTTGCAGACGCAAAGAACCGCGCATCACTTTTCAATTAAGTGAAAGAGCTCTTTTAAAATATCATCTTTGTCTCCTTGTCTGACTAGGGCGGCTTATACTACTTAGGAGTCTGCCAGCTTTGGCGTTGAGCCCTTCTACTTACTGCTCCTTCACTACTGCGCCATCCAATAATGAAAAATCAATCGATGAGAAATTATTGCTTCAATTGTCACTTAATCACTGTTCGATCCCAATTGTTCATTGTAATGTTTAATCATTGAGTATGAAATAGCAATCATTAGGAATTGTTCCGCATTGGCGAGCCAGCCGAGTGAATACTTTCATCACACGTCTCATCACGCGGATAGCGTGTGATTATCCAGCGAGTTAATTCACGTGGCACGTTAATTAGGGAAGCCGCGAAAAAAGAATTCCCTAAGGCTCGAGTGATTCTCAGGCGAAGATAGGCCTCTTCTGCGACGGTGCAATTGCGTTCCCTGTTCATGCGTACACTTTCCTCCTTCTTGAGTGGGTGGTGAGTCCACTTCTGAAACTTCGAGTACTGTTACTTTCAGTGCGAGGAACTTGGCTGCTGCGCAGTCTAAGGTATGGAATAACAAGGTTGCATTGTTTCTTTTACGATCCTGTCTTACCATGATGTATATATTGCAATCCTAGTGTCTTTCACTTGGAAATTTCATGGAAGCCTGGAATACGTTACTTTGAAATTTCCTAGTACTTCTCCAATAATCCTAGGTCATTTCATAAATTAGCAAGTTGACTCAGCCGAAGCGCGGTTACATTAATACAAGAATTCCCGTGCAAGTAACCTTCTCCATCGGACAGTCGCCAATTCCGAAATAATATGACACAGTATTTTTGCCTCGCGGCATTCTTCTGAATTCAAAATCGTCTTGCAAAAGGACAGCGCTCCGCTATTAAGAAGAGCCGGTTTCTTTTAGTGGGTGGGAGTTGGCATAAAGCGACGCTTGACTACAATTCCCTGCTATTTCCTATGCCGTCTTGTTCCTCATATCTGCCGCTCATCGTAAGGCTCGTTTCAAGGATTTACGGTGCTTTGGAGCGCGCTCGGTCATCGAGGACTTACATCGCCGCGATCCTTCGCACTATTTTCGCCCGGAGAGAAAGAAATTCTTCAAGGTCGACGTCTTTGCGTTGCGCTCGGCCTCCCTCTCGATTCGCCTCGTAAACAGCTGAGAGATTCTCAAGAGGGGAAAGGGTATAACAGGACGCATATCTGGTATGCCGAAAAATGCCTTCTACCCGGAGTTAACGTCGTCCTTCCATGTGTCCTTTGTCGCAGCAGTCCTTATATATATATTAACGTCGATTCGGTCCCGTTCCAGGATACACCCTGGTTTATTATTCAGCCATATCGGCGAATAGAAATTACTGTTAAATCAGGTTCGAACTGTGTTCGCGTGTTTCTGAACACGTTCCATTGAGGACTATTGCCCCGGGGATCGCCCACGAGGAAAAGGATTAGTTTATCAGTCCTCTTTGCATCCCTATGGCGAACAGGATCCTGCGTGCTCGATCAGATACGAAAGGAGGCCCATTGGTATTCCGAAGGATAGCCTTTGACGTCAGGAGAACTAGTAGAAGCGAAGCCTGGTGGACAATACCGGAACGTTTTTATGCACACACTCCGTAAGTATCGATTCGAAAGGAAAATCAGTCACTGCTCACCTTTCCAACACTGTTTATACCTCCCCGATCATTCCCCGATGACCTTCTGTAATACTATCGAACTGGTTTCGCCACCCAGCGAACCTTCTTGTGTCTGCCAAGGATTTTTTGCCACTCCGTTAATGACCTCGGCGATACATCACCCACGAAATTAAAAGCAGCGCCCAGGATAATTGGCCTGGAATTCGACCTTCGATTTCGATCAGTGCGAAAGATTGAATTCGCGTTTCCTGTTGCCTGCGGCTATGTAAAGGACGAATTCGGCTTGTGTCCACCTTGCCAGTTTCTGCTGGCTATCCTTCGGGCGTCTTTTTTTCGCGGGTGGGGTCCGGCTGGGACCGAGTCTGCGACCTTGTTAACGCGGATCCGACACGCGTAATGCAATATGATATTTTTGACAAGTTCATTCGGCATGCTTTGCGTCCCGTCGATCATCTTGTTTTTGCTGGTGATTACCTCTGCCTCTAATTTCAATATCTTCGTTCGATTGGAGCTGATCCTGAGATACTGTAAATGATTCGGTCCCAGGCGAATCGGGCCACGGTGGCGCGGGAGTGAGATTACAAATGCGGTTTGATCTTATCAAATGCGATCGATCGACAATGGGATCGGGTCGGGCGAGAAAAAAAGGGGAGCGGTACTCGAAAGTGGGAGAGGGAAGGATGCTGAGATAGAGAAAGAGAAAGAAGGAGTGTGCCTCGCCTTACCGGAGATCGGCGGCGATCGGTAACGTAAAACCTTGATCAGCCCGTGGGACCGATCTAGTGCACTCCCACGGAAACCTTACGGTAACCGTATACAGTATTAAGAAACACGCGTGGCACGTAACCACGTCGCATGTGTGTTAACTGGCCGGGGACACGCGTGCACTCTATTCTCTCTCATAGAAAGGAGAATTTAAACTGATTTTCCAACAGTGACCGGTCTGTAGTCTCTCAAACATCTCAGCTCGGACCGAGATTTTTTCCTCTTTATTTGCATCTGCTAACAGAGATATCCAATAAGCAGCCTCTTAATGAGCTTATTACTGACCCCCTGATAGATGAACAATGTGTCTGCTTATGACCAATTAACTGTCGATTATTGATAACACTGGGGTTTCATGTGGTTTAATGGCCCTCGATATATTCGATCCAAAGAACCACTCAATCAAGAAATAAACATAACTCTGTATAGTTGTACGAGTGGCTCGTAAATCATTACAAGTTCTTTAAATTCCCGTAGACTTTAAGGGGGAAAGATTAAATACAAACTATGCAATCGTTGAAGAAAATGAACATCAAGTAGTCGTACTGAGTGTGTTACCGTGTCATGTTGCAAGCAATACTAGAAAAATACGCAATTAGGTGTACGTAAGCTTATGTAGGTACATGAGTCCGGTGCACGCCATAGGTTAACCCTTTCCCAGGCACGATGGAATAAAGAGCAGTGCGAGCCACTCCACACACGAAATTACATGTAGACTTGCTGGCACATCGCCGGCTAGATTGAATTAGCTGGCACGCGACTAGCCAGCACTAGCTCAGTGACATTTAATTTCACGGTAGGAAATAAAGGCAGCCGGCCGAAAGTCCGAGTTCCCCTTCATTAAGCCGGTTAATTGAAGTCTCCGGACGACTCATTCGAGATCCTCATCGCGCGTGGATCGACCGCTTGAAATTATGATCGTACGCTCATTCAGTAGGAAGTCTTCTCGTTAGTTGCTTCACCGCTCAGTTGCCCAACGAGAAGAGAAATGGGTGGGAGATGGAGAAAAGACAGAAGTCACTGTGATACTGTTGCAATACGCTAGACAGACCAGGCATTGTACATGCGCGCGGATTTACGAGTGCTGTAAAATCGAAAGAAAAGTGAGAAGACTATCAAGTCAAATTTTATGACAGTGAAAGGCAATACCCGATTAACTTACCCCCAAATTGGTACACTTAGCATTAAAAGGTACATTAAAATATCTAAGAAGTAACTTCAACAGTAGCATTTCTATAATTTTAATGGAAATTACAATTTAATTAAGTTTCGAATTCAACCTATGCGATAGATTAGTCTCGCTTCATTAAACTCCTCTCAGACATATCAATTACCCGAGATCCGGCGGGTGCAATTGTAATTTCCGCAATTTGGCGAAAGAAAGAGAAAAAAAGACATCATGAAATTTGCGTTGAAAGGCGAGGTAGAAAGCGATCAGAATTACGTTCGAATCTGAAATGCAGAAAAGAGCCAATGGGGGTAGTCTGAGATCACGTACAGGGAGGAGGTTGGGCATTCTACCAAAGACGGAATCTCCATCGACTTCTCGATCTAATCGAGTTCCGCTCGAAGCGATGATATAACAGTGAGTGCACACCAACGAATTTCAATTGGCTTGCAATTCCGCAGGAACCTGTGAGCAGTGGAACGTGCGGCATACCAGATCAGATTTGCTAGCAGGTATACGTGCACCTATGCTCGCACTGCGTAGACACGTACGCGCCGTATCTACGCTAGCAGAGCAGAGAAAGTGATACGAGAACTCACGCGAAGACTTTCGTCTCTCTTTCCTAAGGCCACATAGCAGTAGTCCGTTCAGCGTGCTGGACTAACGTGTAAAAGTCCACTAGTAAAACCTCGCCGGGGGGGGCCCAGGGTTTTTTTGGCCCAGGAAATCCTTGCAATTACGTGAAAGTTCGTGGTGGGAGGAGAAGCCAATGACTTCTATTGGTCACTTCTAGCTTGGTTAGTTCTTATCTAGTATATGTATTACCTCATAGTTAAGTATCACGATTAAAAGTATTTCTTAGATAAATCATTGATTTCCATTGAAAATGCAATTGAAATGAAATCTTAGTTTATATCTTAAAGATCGACTAAGTCCTTGGAATATGAAAATCTCTAGAATACTATCTGTTTAGCAAAGAGAGAGAGGTACTAGCTCCATGGTCTGTTTAGTGCGTAAGTACTCGAGCGTGGAAGCAGGATGTATCCACCTGTACAGTTTCACTCGAGTCATAACATATGCGTCCATCGTGTTCCATCGAAGAAGCGAATACTTTGGATATAAATCACTTTTCGGAAATATCTGCCTTGCAACTTTCGATGCAGGTTCTAATAATGATGTGGGTCGGACTTGCTCGGAGGGATACGCGTGGAAAAAAGGCAGGCGTTTGTATCGTGCGAGATCTCGAAGTTGCCATATATCCGGGCGCTTATGTATCTCGGACGCAATATCTCCCTTCGTAGGTGAATGCATTACGTGCGTCCGTTGGGACGAGGTATGAGCCTGGTGGGTAACGCCTCTCCTATCTCGGCAGCCTTGAGACACGTTTTCAGACCGTAGCAACCTTTTCCACCGGCTAGCAAAACAGACTGCCTCGCTCGCCGGCCTCTACGCTTTGCCCCCTCGCGACTATGTTAAATTTAATCCCCGTGAAGCACCGCTTCCCTTCAAACTATGCTTTTCTCTTATTTCGAAAATTCAACCACTTTCGATTTGCTAGTAATTCCATTATTATTGTATTATTAATTGAATTTCATTAGATTATTATTTATTGAATATAATATTAGCTTAAGTTCCTGGAATTTTCATGAAGTGTGGAATACAAGTAGCAGTAAGACAACTGGTAAAGCTTAGGAACGTCAATACCTGCTCGGCAACAGACGGAGGATAGACAGTGGTCTCTTCATTGTCCCATTGTCATTGCAGCAGAATCCCTCGACTCTCAGCAAGATATACGTTGAAGCAGTGATTTGCAATCCTAACCGGTAATGCCCTGCTAACCGAGGAATGCGAACAAATAGTCGTGCTGAGAGAAAAATAGTTCCGTTCATGCCGACGGCAAACCAAGCGATATACGATCGTGAGAAAAATCGAGCTAGGTGTAGAACACTATGGATCAGAAGATTATGCCCGACAGAGTCGGAGGCGGTACATTTCCCATAAGGATTCAGTGCAAACAAACTATCCTTCATCTGACATTGCCTCAAGATTTATACGCGAGTTGTTCGAAGAAAGAACGAATCTTATTTGCGAGGGAGTAACTAGTGTTCGCGATCCCTTTTTTTTTATCACATTATCGACATCACAAAGGCGGCAGCTCTAATCATCAGTGCAACCTACAACTTTTTCTACACGACGTAATAAGGGCAACCATTAACGGCTTGGAAATCGATTGCATCATAGCCTATCAATTGTCGGTGACCGCTGAGATATTGGCAGTAACAGTCATCTAATCGACCGAATTACTGGTTAGCTTGTCTATCGTGAAAATCGATCTCGGGTTAAACTTTAATACTCGCCATTGGCTATTATGGTCGTTCTAGGAACACAGAGAGACACGCGTACGTGTGTACTTTGTTTTACTTATAAGTCCTTTTCCAGGGTAAAACTTAGAAAGTACACGCGCGCCGTGTAATCGTCGGCTTATCGTGACTGCAGTGGCGCATGTAACAAACACAAGCTACTTCTATTAAACCTTCGACGGCGACATATAATAGATCAATGTGCTTGGCTGCCGATACTTTCGCTAATAACGAGTTCCTCTGAAACGGCTAGTGATATCTGGCCAATCCTCCAACCACATGTTCCCACTAATGAGGTCCAACTGAAGCCTAAGGAATGTACTTGGCATATCTCGGCGCATCTTGCTGGGAAATAGCAGAGTATGAATGCTATCGGTGTCCGATTGAGAGTAAGAAATTAATTGGTGAAGTCATCACCATGTTCCGCTAGTATTGGCTTTGCCAATTGCTTTAGTTCCGCGGGGCAAACATGTTTCCTATTGGTGGAGTTCTCGAGGGGATTCTGTGAGATACAAAAACGTTCAACCATTAATCTGTATATATGTCTACGAATGGAATGTGTTCAGTCTTTGAGCTTGATATGGAATTTGTACCACAAATTTTCTGATTATCCTTTTCTTAAATCTTTCTCATCTGACTTTAAGTCGGATTACTTAGTGGCCCAGTTTTATAAGAAATGTAAGAGAAGTCGGAGGAGATTCGCAATGGATGGTGAGTGCGATCGTGCGACAGGCGATTTCAGTGGTTCCGGAGAGTGAACGTTCTCTGTGGGTCTTTGGGTCTCAATTTATACCCGTAAAACCGGGTAACGCCTCGACAAGAAGGCGGCAGCCTTGAGCATAGCAGGCTTTCGGTGTCTTTCCAGCCTTTCTCTGGATCGGCCAGCCGAGCGATTTCAATCGCCGAATTCGAAAGTGAAACCGCCCGGTAACCTCAGCCTGACCGTCACTTTTCGCCAGCTGTGACCTTTGACCGCCGAGGTCTGACTTGGGCTGCAATCCTTCTGACTTCCAACCCCTTCCTTTTAAATTTCATCGTAAGACCTCGAGCATCGAGTGAATCTGATCGAATTTCACACGTTTTATTTGCCTGAAGGTTTGTTAGTCCTTTTCATGGATACTTCAGTGAATTTCTTGCTTCTTATTGCTGAATAATTCCAACTCCTTTTGCAGATTATGCAAGCGTGCATAACGATACATATTAATTGAATTAGCAAGGCAGTATTGATATGATAATGAACTTTCGAGATTGCAAATGGTAAAGTTCAGTTCCTGAATGCGACGCTAGGATATCGAAATGGGGTAAAGGCTATTGCAAAGGGGCTTGTCGCAGTTTTAACATCAAAAGATTGACATCGATTTGGAAAGTGATTTTGTTCAGAAGTCAGAAGTACGATCGAAATTCGTCAAATGATATTTGGTCCATTTTTCAAAGGCATTCAAAAGATCGTACACCCGATTCGAGATCCTCGTTTGCGTAATAGGCGACGGGCTCTTTTGTGCTGTCGTCGACTGCACGCTTCGCTTAATCGGTGAATAAAGGCCCGTCCGTGGAAAAGGACCGGTCGATTGTTCACCGACAAATTGAATGCTCTCCCACTAATCGCTTCACTTTGCTAACTGGCCGTTTAACGTCCTTTCCACCCACCAATCGCAACCGATCGCATTGCAATGAATTATCGTAAACGATAACGAAAGCAATGAATTATCACAGCCGACTGTTTTTATGGCTCTTTTCCTTTTCAGTGCTTTCTGTTTCATTAAATTGGTACTCGCTGTTAAGATTGATGGCCCGTTGGAATGGTGAGACTTTGAAGAATGTTTCTCCGTTTAAGAGAACTGCACTCGAGAATTGTCGAAATGTCGCGTCCGATTTACATAACGCCCCGCATGTTTACGCAATTTTAATCCAACAACTTTCTTTTTTCGCGAATAAACGCTGCGCGCGGTCTCGGACAGAGTCACCAATGTAAATTCGAGCAGAGTTTAGAAGGTATCAGGCATTATTTATGATCCAGTTTTATGCACCAGATCGGTGACTTTTTTCCGAACGCTTGTCAATAAAAACTCTCCTTCATCTACGAGATTTAGGAAGTCTAGTCTTGAATCAGGAAGTCTGTCGTCACTTACAGCTTCTTTCTATATTGACGTCGCAGTTTTTCAACGGTTAACAGAAGCCGTTTAACTTTGAACATTCAAAACTATTTTACAATTTGACTATCACATTAATGAAATTTAGCAAATAGATTATCTGCTTCAAACTTTACCTTATCTTAACAATTTGACATAGCACTTCGAAGTGTACTAAGGAATTTTCTCATAAAATATTCCAGTGCAACGAGTTGCAACTCGTTCAAGGCTAATGTGAGACCGTTCACTAATTCGTATTCGAGTTGGAGCACTCACGAGACAATAGTTAGATAGCAAGGTGATCGAAGTGTAAGGCAAAGTTGCGTGGCCGGGAGAAAGCCGGCGGCGGCGGCGGCGGCAGCGGCGGCGGCGCGCAGTGGAAAAAGAAATCGCGGGCCAGACTGCTCGCGCGTTCATGCTCGAGGTAGCAAGACAGACGGAAGACATGGTCGAAGAACAGGACAGCGAGACAGACGAAGAAACAGATAGAAGCGTGCACGTCGCGTCGATAATTCGCTTGCGAAATTGTGATTTGCGCAATGAAAATCGAGAGGAGAGACAGAGAGATACGTGTCGAGAGGGCAGCTCGCTCGGTTAATTCGTGACAATGCATGGGAGTATCAATGGCCGCTCCAATTAGCAGTGGCCCAGCCACGAGAGAGTTCCGCACTCTGTCTCGAGACATTAATGATGGTTCATTGATAGGTTGCGATCACCGACGGAGCTCGAATTGCCAAGGGAGCACAACCAATTGTCCGACCAAGTGCGGTCGGACTATAAATCACTTGCGCAAGTAATCTCACTCCTGTATGATCAAAGAAAATTACATTTCATCCATAGAACTCTTGTAATTTTTCCCATCAAGATATTCCCACGACATCTTTTCATCATCGATCCTCCATAATTCTTTTGGAAGATTCAGAAATCGAAAGTTCCCGTTTGACCATTTACGCGAGTGTCACTAGGCCGTTCCTGCATTAGGAATTTATGCAAAGCGACGTCCTTGACAAATTGCATTTTACTTTCAAGAGTGCACCATCCATGCCGGCGTCGCATTGGTGAACGGCCTGCTGCAGTCAATAGCAGTGTGTTTGTATTAATGTTGCGAGAGGTGGACGCGTCGATTTGTCTTGGTGTGCACGCTCGAGTGGAGCCAAATACCAAACCAGTCGCTGGCTTTCCAGCTGCTCAGCTGATCCCCGCTAAGAAACACTATGTAAGCGTTCCCGGTCAACTCGGCCCGTTCTAAAGTTCACTTGGTTACAATTATAATCCTAATTTTGAATACAAATAAAAGCATGCTAATTAAAGTACTGTGAGTGACCCAGTTCAGGTATTTCGGCGAGTTTTCGTGGCGCCATTGTGTTCAGAGGCTGTGAAGGCTACGAAAGTAGCCATTGGCCAAGAGTCCTTCTCGATTTACGGGTGAGGCAAGAACTTGCGATTTAGCGAGGTGCGACGCTCATTGCATCGAGCACACGAGTGCCACGCGCCGAGATAGGATCGTCCTCTTTAGCTATGCAAAATGCAAACACGACCCGCCAACATTTCATCGTCTCAGAACGATCAGAGGCAACTTACTCCACAAGCAAAATCCTAGATCTACCATTACTAAACCAGGGTGGCTCGTTGGTTCCTCTCAACGAGTTCGTCCAAGATGTTAGAACTCCCAGAAATGGCATAACCGATGATGAAACATGTTGTGCATAGGGACAGTCACGTTCAAGCATATCCGGGTCAAGATATAACGAAGTTGCGCCGGCAGAACCCACGCTCGACTTTATGTCGAGCTGGCGAGAGTTCCTCGCATTGTACCTAGTTCTCTCGTTTCATTCGATATGAGTGCAATAGCAATGGCTAATTCACTTGGGAGTACAACTGGTCGGTGGACACGATTTTGCATTCCATTCGATATATCCAATACATGTTTCTTGCAAACAAATTCCAATATACGTCGGATATAATAAAGCCTGTAACAAACTGACTTTCATAAAAGTTGATGGTGTTATCTTGGAAGAGCTGGAGAAATGAGTAAGAAGTTGGTCGCGGTAAAAAGGAGGCAAGGGCTGCTGTCTCTGGTAGAACCGTTCTCCTCATTACGTACTCCAATCTCGTACACACCTTAACGCCAGAGCAGTAAGCAGAGCTGCGAGTTTAAAGGCGAGCGTGCACATGTGCGCGCTCGTGAATGTTGGTAAATCGTATTTACGTGGATACGTGGGTGTGCAAGGCAGCATGTCGAGGGGCCGGTGCGAGCGCGAAAAAGATCAGGGATCACGCGTGCTCGACGATACCGAGCGAGACTGAGAAAGAGGTAGAATTTACTTAGAGAAAGAGAGTGCGCTTGTTTTTGCTTTCGAAAGGAATTGCCGGACTATCTGGCGATATATACATGTAAGAGATACACATACAGGGAACAAGAGACAGAATAGTCTGTTACGCGGGAATATTCCCATGGAAAATCAGCTCTCGGACGTCTTGACCGCTATCTCATAAAGCGAGAGCGATAGGCCAATGCGGATCCTCGGTAATCTTAGGAAAAGATCAGTTACCAAGAGGGAGAGAAAGAGAGTCGTTTATATCGTGCGGGTTGCATGCTTCCTCGTAAGGTAATAGCTAATGGAACAAATTGGACAGTTAGTTTTCAAGGAAGACAATGGATCGACATTCCGACTAGGATCTTTTTTTCAAGTAGCACAGTCTTTTTCATGACTCTCATTGTGAAGAAGGCCTAGAGTTTGAGATATGTTTGAAAATCTGAGTTGCTCTCTGTTCGATTGTTGCGCGAGCATGCTCTTAGTTGGAAGTTCGTACAATGAGCAGTAAATTCGAGACTAAGTTGCAAACAATAGGCGGGCAAGGATGATGCTGGCAATGGCTGGTGGATCTGGGAAGAGCTGTGGCAATTCTAAGAGAGAGGCACGCCTAAATCGCACTGACGTAATACTACTCGTGCGGGCAATTGTGCCTGGCCACTGTGTCTGCATCTACTTGCGCCCGCCGTTTCGCGTAGGCGCACCTAAGACCTCCAATGGCCAAACTATCATTGAAATTCCTACAATTTGACTTTGATTAGTCGAAAGGAGGAAGTCGAAACCTTCGACTGTTCCTAATACCACCAACTTATACGTCACGCAAATACAGAGGCGGTAGCATTGCGAGATAAAATAAGAGCAATCAGATGAAAATCGGAGGCGTGGAAATGCGCCGATCTCCCGTGAAGGTTGCACTACCTCCGCAAGGGTGTGTGCCTTGCGGCAAACTGTTTAACCTTTCCCCATTCCGCACAAGAAGCATCGAGACGGTATAAGGCGCGTAGAAAGGCCGTAGAGCAGTCTCGTGGGACACGAGATAGCTCTTTCAAAATTTCCTGAGACCCATTCCCACAGTTTCGAGGCCAGACCAGGGAAAAGGGAATGTGATAATTAAAAGTACCAAGAGTCGAGAACGGGCTCGACATTCCGTCTGTTTTTTTTCAACCCACCCGCATAAACTCACCAGCGACTGATATTTACCGATCTAACAAGCAATTCATGGCGGATGTAATGCCTCGTGAGTTACAATATGATTGATATTGAAATGCGCTCGAATCATGCATGACATTAAAAAGGCACGGAGAGAGACTCCTCCTAGATTGTGGGAAGGTCTACGAGGATTCCAACATCGTACATAATCATCAATATCGACATTCAATATTAATTTTGCTTTCACGCTCGATGAGAACTTTTATAATTGATAGAATTTATTGAGAGCGTACTTCGAAGAGTTATTGATGCTCGATGTTAAGGATCGTTCATGATGATATACAATTAAACTCCATCAGTTCCCACAAAAGAGATGTAAATCATCGAATAGGATTGCCCGAGGTTTCTATCATATTCATCGATTCTCAGGACCATTCACAGGCCCAGGCCCATCAAGGAGGGTTCGTCAGTGCTTTACCAAAGTTCCATTTAATAATGCCAGTAAAGCCGTTCTCTTTCTCAAGGCCCTGTGGCGTTTGTTGCACCAGAATATCGTGCGAATTCTGTTTGTTATCCCGTCCCGTGCTCGAATCACAAAGAATGTCTCTGACTAGAATGCGATCACATTTCGACGTTATGCTCTAGTTTTTTTTCCCGCCTTTATTAGTCGTTGCAATATAGACGTAATCGATGGCGTGCACTCTCACGATAATTAATCGGAGTCTTCGAACCCACGGTACAATTACACCGAGTTTAATGAAGTAACATTGGAGTGTTAAGCAATTCGCATTGAATTCATCCTACCACTGTGAACCTTAAAGATTAAGTAATTCCTACTGCTAATTTACTCTGAATTCGACATCCATCTAATAGAGAGTGCGTGAAACAGATTGTGTTTCGAAGGCAAATCTTAAAAAGTGCTCTGCAGCCTTTTTTTACCAGGCGATGAGTTGCAAGTGGAATGAGCGGGCGCCAGTGGTGCGTGTCAACCACTGGGCCGACCAGCGTCGAGCGCGGCCAGGACTCGTCCATTGATTCAGAAGTAATTAGAAGTGTGAAATCGACTTCGAAGGAGTGAAACGTTATTTAGTGAGCAAGACGTCGAGCCAGAGGCTTGTCTCGGCTCGATGGTTAAGCAATAAAAAGTGGCGAGGCAGTGAAAATTGAGCGATGGAATCTAAAATACTTTGTTACTCTTTGAACGAGAACCTGGATGACAGCTTGACATTCTTCATTCTGTAAAAGGCATTAATGTAGAACCTTTACATCTTCTAGATAGTCCGACTATTCCCACCATCCATTCGGAAGAAATTCTCAGTCAGTTAGTGAGACAGTAAGACAGAACTAACAGTGACGAGAACAGTGAGTAAGATCAGCATATATCCGGGAGTCGTTCCAGTCTCTTCTAACAGTCGGACGATATTGTAATATCAAATGGAACGTCTGGAATAAAGAATAAAGCGTCTAACATGGTTGCACTCTCGGGAGCGTATCGTGGGATCGCATGGAATACCGAGGAGGTCGCAGGAGGCTGTCTTTAGTAATCTTCATGGACCCCGGCGCAATCGTGAGTGGGTGTTCCCACTGTGGTTCTATCGAGGGTGCCGACTAGCAGGGCGTTCACCAACTCGCTCGTATTACGTATGCCTCGTAGAAACCGGGACGAGAAGGTCTTGCCTGGTAAGAAGAGATGCATATACATAGAGATAGAACGGAGAGAGTGGCGCAGGAGTTTGGCGCCTTTAGAAGCGCTCCTCTTTCTCGCACGTTGCCGATTAATCACCGTTAAAGGGTAGATCTCAGGAACTCCAAGCTTCGATCCCACGGAGTCCAGTTCTTCGCGGCTGTGAAAGCCGAGAGGCCAATTGATTCGCCACTCGGTAGCCCTCTAATTAAACTGAACTACTTTCCGAGATCATGTCAAACTTGCTTCTCTTCCGACATTTCCCTTGAGTAATCATTATAGTTTACCTCTTAAAACTCTTCCTTCTTCCTTTACCTTCTATATATTTCGCTTATCCTTTCACATAGGACTTTTTTTTATTGGCTCGACAGATGAGAGTGATCGATTTCGATGGAAGATTTGCTAGAGATAGGATGACAGCGAACGCTGCCATGTGAATCATTCCTCCTCAAAGCAATGACACGGTACTCCTGATTCGCCTGCCATTTAAGAGAAACACTTGCTCTCACGAGATTCACTTTCACGTTCGCCAACTCTCTTATCCCAGACAAAGGCGCTCATTTTTGCAAGAGGAGTAATGTTGAATCGGCAAATTAGGTGTCCCGGACGTGGATGGGGATCATAAAATATCGATAGATAAGATCGAGTTCGTCCGGCTAATACATGGTTTGCTAGAACAAGTGGGTTGCCTCAATTACGCTACTCGGCTATTTGCCGCATTGTGTTGGCGTTGATTACTTATTGCTCGTCGATGGATAGTCAATGTTACATGATTCTATAGTTCAGACCTCGAACGCCTTCGATATTTATCGTTCTCCAATTAGAAATAATTATTACTCCTTCAACTATAACTTTACTTGTACGTAACTAATTTTAACAAAGAACGTCTGACCTTCGTGTTATGCTCTACTTTCGAAAGAGAGCCATGAAACGTGTAGTAACTTTAGAGGTCCACTTAGTACTTTGATCAGCTTTCGGTGTCGGCTGAATGACCCGTGTCTTTCACAGGTAGATTATATCAGGAGGATCCTCGACTGTCAGTGAAAGTGCTAATGAAGTTATATACGCGTGCTATAGAGGCGGTCCCATTTTTGAATGGGTATTAAAGAAGCGGGCATTACGAAAGCGGAGTGTTGAACAGGTGGGCTTTGTGTCGTTTTCGAGAGTGAGGCGGGTGTCTGTCCGGGTTGGATATCGAAGCTCATCAACGTTCGAACCACGTCACTGTCAAAACAACGGCTCGTTCACTTCTGATTTCTCGTCAGAACGCGCTCTCTCTCTCTCTCTCTCTTTCACTCTTTCTCTATTCGAAGCCTGGAAAGGTAATTACATAATCAACCGTCAAAGCTTTTGATCCAAAAAGTAGAATAACTCCAGGAAACGTGCTGTTTTGTTAGCTAATTCTTCTATTTATCAATAGAAGAGAACTATAAAGCCTGACTTGTCAGAGTAGATCGCATAATCATGATTCTCACTTGTCTTCGAAGTAGATGATAGTTTCGAGAGCTTCTTCTCGAGCTTTCCACTACTTTAGTTCGTCGAATTGTCAGCGGCTCATTGGGAAAGATGTGGCACACTTTAAAAGCGGCAGCTGTTGCATCGACTCTGGCAGACCTACAAACGCTTCTATCCACTTGACCAAGAAGTACGCGGCCTTGTGGCTCTCACTCTTTCTCGGGCCTTGTTTTCTGTCGAGGCCCGATGCGCTCGGGCGCACCGTCTTGCTCCTCTCCATCAAGGGAATCCCCTCGATCTATCTCCTTGTCCGTGGAAAACTCGATTCCTACCGACACTGTAATACCAACAAGTTGCAACAGCTAAACAGCGACAAAGAAGGAACGGAAGATGGAAGAATGGTCCATCCAAGCATCGGATATTAAGAATGTAATAAGAAGACAAAGGATTTCCACTGGCAGTACTTGGAATCACTATCACGGTGGCCTTTCTCTCTATATAACAGATTACTCTGCCAGAGATTAACCCCAGGGTTAATCGTGTGTGGAATGAATCTCCCAGTAATTCTCCGTGCCACGCTGGTCTCTTTTCATGACCATTAACCGGGGTCATTAGTCATCTCGATTTTACAACGTGTACCTAAAGCCACGAATGAAGGAACAATGGGCAGAAGACCAACTTTAAGATAAACTACTGGCAGTTAGTGAATCTAACGAGATTCATCTCGCAAAGTAAGATGTTGATCGAAATCAGAAGTCGTTGTCGAAATCATTAAATGCCCACTTAGATGCTAATAGAGTTTACAATTGGCGGACGCTATGGTCGAGAAAAGAATGGATCCAGGAGGAAAGGGATGTTGCTGGATTCGAAGATCCAAAGGATGGTAGATTAAGATCGCAAGAATTGTGTAAGAACGACAGAAGTTGGATGTGCGTGGCTACCTGAAACATCCGATGACCTTTCCTTTTATCAGCTGGCACCGATTCCCAATCCCGACAGGGAGAATGCCGAATCGCCGGAGATGCGAATCGAGCTGCATCTCCGCCTGCACCAACTGCGCACCTGGTAATCAAAGGATGCGTAATCGACTGCGCAATTCTCCATTTCATCTCGCTGAATGACCCACACCGACATTTCTCTTTCTCGCGAAGTAATTGCTACCACTTTATGGAACAGTAGTCGTCAGTGCAATATCACAGAATTTGAGAGAATAAATTAATATAAATTCTACTTTTTGAATATTCAAAGCAATCATTTTCCTCGTTCGATTACTTAGTGATCATTAATACATAGTACATCAATAAAACAAGTAGTCAACAATGTTTTAATTTATCCGGTTCGAAAGTCACTGTGTCGTTGACGACAGAGCGTCAATCGTGCTTATTGAAACTTTCCTACGGCGTGGCACGCGTGACGTATGCTCCAGTTATCATTCTCGAGTACTGTGACCTTAACATATAATTGCGGTCCATATCGGAGGATGCACTTGCGTCGGGGAATCGTGGGCGCATCGCTCTCCGAGCAGCGCCGCCGACCCAGTTCTCCATTTACGTATATCACTCGCCAGACTCGCTGTTTACTCGAGGAAAGTCTCGAGCTGATTTCTCCCCACGTGCGATACCGTTCCCTCTTGTTTTCTTCACCTTCTCTTCTCATTCTTATTATTAATTTTATTATTAATTTTATACTCTTCCTTATCAGAGGTTTTTTAATATTTTCAATGACTACCAAGAGCAGATTTTTCTTTTTCCTATAAAGATATTTCACCAAGATATGTATCTCCTTCTCCCAGATGTGTTCATGGTTCGCACGTGATTGCAACACCCACCAACGAGGCTGTTACGAATAAAATCGTTGTATGTTCAACGCTGCATCAAACGGAGAAATCTATGTGTCTAACTTAATCTCCCTGGCAATCCACAAACTGCCTCCGCTTTTTGCGTTTCTCCATATGTATATGGATGGACCATTTGCCAGCGAAGTTGATACGCCCGCTTCCGCAAAGTGAAATCACTTTGACTGAAATATCTTTCGTCTTCCGTTTCCCTTTTTACACTATTAACATCAAATACATCTTCTTAACAAATTACCAACCTTTCCCGGTAATTGGAGATTCTGATCAAATGGGAAGTAATGTTTCCTTCGCTTTCCTTTTTTTGTTTGAGGAACCGCACCCTACATGTCTTATGCGGACTGTTTTGGAACAGGTGCATTCGATCGTTAGAGAGACCCTATTTCAGTTCGGACAGGTAATTCAGCAGTGCCAATCGCCGCTTTAAATCCACTCGCAGTAAATCTCGAATTACAGCCTAATCCTTTGGAGCGTAGAGCCACTCGGAGCTCCGATTCGCCTTAAGCTCTGACCATTTTTTCCCTTTCCCCCCTGCTGGCGGTGGCACATGGTATTTGCGTAAGAACCACACCCACATGGCCGGCCCGAAAAATCTCTGCCCTCCATAATTAGTTTGGCGAGGTCATTATGCAAGTCTCAGTCCGCATGCCTTTCAAGGTCTGGCGTTGAGAGTCCAGCGGCGCGGGAGGTCCATTACTCAAAGGCAGGAGGTCGAAATTGGAATCTCTGGATCTAATTACATCCATCCTTTCTCCCTCAGATCTAATTACATCAACTGATTGCACCTCTCCTAGAGTAACTGTTAACTTTGTAGTAATTGTCCTACTCTTCTCAGATCAGATTCTATCTTATAGTTTCGTTCTGTCTAAGGGTGAAAACTTGGCTTTTCAGTCATATTTATTTACTTTTCCGGTATATTTCTGTATAACTAGGATTTGTTTAGAAGCGAAACACTTTTATGGGATTCTTTTATATATTAATGTTTTTGGAGGATCTTATACTTTAGTTCTGCCTAAGGGTGAAAAAAACTAGTGTGGGAAAAAGAGAAGAGAAGCAAAGTATCAGTGACTGAGTAATAGTCGACTTCAGAAGCAAACGCTGGTCATTTGGTGGGGCACGCAAGGGGGGTCGGTATTGGTGTGACGGTAGTGTGGGGCGAGCCGAGTTCGAGTTGTCCGATATTATGCAAGAGGTGCTCCAGTTTCAAAGCCCGGCTTCGGTATTCCAGGCAACTCACTTTCACTCATTCACTCTCGCCGGCTCTTTTATCCCGTGCGGCTTCGGCCCCGGGCTGGGCTTGGTCTCTCCTTTCGTCCTGGGCTTTCCCTGTCCTCTCCAAGACTGCGAGACTCTATCTCACCGCCTCTCCTTCGCTCGCTGCCTTTCCACACTCTCCGAGAGCTATTTCCTCTGGTTCGAGCAAGCACACCTCGCTCGCCAACCGTTCTACGTTGTTGTATGCACCTCTCTGCTTCAGCCTGACTTTCACTTCTCTCTCTCTCTCTCACACTGATTCCGCTGGCCCCACCTGTCGTCCTTCTCTTTCTTCCTTGGCTACACTGGTGCTGTGAAACGAACCGCCTGGAAAACTGCCGGCATGATTTATTAACTGGACTAGCAAACATCGCCTGAAGAAGCTTGAAGCATGTCTGCCCACAATAAGTATACTTTCCTGTATTTTCCACCTTGCTCGAATTAATTTACCTGCAAAGTGGAAAGATTATAGCTCGATTAAATTCCAGTGTTCAAGTTCGATTGAAGCCTTGATTGTAAATTAAATTTGAATTTCTCGGAATTACAGTTTATTTAAAAGATATTGTGGATAATAGACGAGGGTTCTGTTCTTCCTTGAAAAATATGGTAGTTGTAGGAAGTGAAGGTTGGGGCTCCGACAGGTGGATAAGCAAAGGATGCGTGTCTCGAAGCTTAATCCTGAAGTAGGAAATGCTGGCGCAGCCGTCGCCGTTTATGTAACGGAGTCCTCGTATTCGAACTCACTAAGCGTTTCGTCTATCAGTAAATGCACAACGATTTGAGACATGCCAATCGAAAGCGAGAAAAAGTAACTGCTACTTTCGTAATAAATATCTGAGGAATTCGAAGGAATACATCTTTAGAAATGTGCGACAAAATTAACTTTGAGCTAGGGCTCTGGAATTTATATCACTTCTTCCTTGAAGCAAGAATAGATTTTCCCTTAAATTTCAGCCTCTGGAAGGATCAGAGAGATTGGAAAGCATAGAAAAAACCGTCGAAATTAGATGAAATTAATTATTCATGCTGGCCTTTTCAGGTGTTTTCGATACAATTCCGATACTTTGGCTAGTGATTGATTGTTTTCTATCTGTACCGATACTCAAACAATCAATTTATAAACCACTCGGGAAAGTTCAAAAACCTTCTTCAATCACCTCCGAAGGATGACGTGGCCTCAGAATTGGTACATGATTTATAGGCTTGGCTCGTTAATTGCATCTGATTATCGACGAAATGCCGTTCGATTAATTGACGAGAGTTTCGCAGGCCAACGGCGCAACAATCTTCCGTGCTCGAGAATGATCAGAACATCGACTACCATGGGGAACAGGAAGTAGCCCTCGAAGCTGGGAGAGCCGTGCTAGAAATCGCTAAAACTTCGTTGCGAAAGGTCCGCTCATATTCAAACGACGTTTGTCGGCGAGAGAGCACGCTCTCGAGTGCCCTCGATCTTTTCGCATTGGTATTCGAAGCATGACTTCGTCATCTTCAACCTTAGGAGGATTCCAACCATCCAGAACAAAGCATAGTCTGGAATCTGCTTATGTATACTGTATAACTTGTCAAAGGTGTAATCCATCACAAAGAATATTCTTAGAAATCACCCAAAAACTTATAAACTCAAACTGCTCATATTATTATTTATAATGGAAAGTCTCGAATTCCTTCTTCATCGAATTCTCTTTCTGTACACATTTTTGTGTACATCCTGCGCGATTAAATCGCGCTGGCCGATGTAATTAGGATTCTCGAGAGGCCGCAACGGGCGTTTCTATTCTCCTTGGCGCGAAAACCGCACAACGAACAATAGCAGCTGATTAATCGAACGGGTAATAGCTATGGCGAGAAGAACGCGATAATGAGGCGGCGCAAGCAATACGGTTCTCACATTTTGTAGGCGTCTCTTCAATCGCTCGGGGGACAGTAGCGCATGTGAAAAGAGCCATGGCGTCTCTCTCACAAGTTGCCAAGGCAAACACACCGAAAACCGCATCTCTTACGAAATTCCTCTCAGTCTTTTGCAATATTTAATCTCGAAATAAACCGCGCCCTTTTCATCTGCTGTAGACACCACAACATTGTCAGGAAACGGATGAGGATTGGAATTAATCTTAGCTAAATGAGAATTGTAATGATTTAGTCATTAGCTGGAGTGTTGAAGTGGGTCTTCGTCTGGGTGAAGTGGCAAGAGTGCAAGGTGGAAGGTGTATAATACAAACCGGTGTCTTTGATATCTCGGGTTACAGTCACTCGTAGACCTTGCCTGCGAAATGTCGTTCTAGCCTGTGTTCTCGCATCGCGTGACATTTACTGTCTAATCCCAAGGGAGGCCTGCCACCTTTCTCGGCCCAGAGACGCGCATCACCTTCGTTGTTACCTGCCCTCCCCTACGTGCCGCTCGTTACAGCCTCTTATTTCTCTCTGATTCATCTCTTTAAAATCCTATCGGTCCACGGTCACCCAGACATTCTACCGGATTTCATTTCTATCTTCCGACACATTCACTGTTACTCACCACATATTAATTCGTATGAAATTTAATGATATTCTTCAAGTTAATTTAATTTAAGACGATATATATTTAACTTAATTGCGTTTAGTAATTATTTCAATACAGGAAGTGAACACTTTCTTCGCTTTTTGTAGGGCTTCTTCATGCCAACAGTTATTAGAGGTGTCAAGTGACCCGGGTGGTGAAAGAAAGCCTGTTAGAGGTGGAATTCCTTTAACCCCTTCACGTCAAATTGACGTGAGGCCTCGCGTTCTATGCAGTTCTCATAGCCAACGAGTTGCATGCACCATTGGACAGGATGCCCGATTGCATTATATTCCGCACGGGCGCACAGCCATTCCATTTCTTTCGCAAATGTCAGGCCTCGCGGACGTGAGACATGGACCATTATGCTCTCGGGAGCAGCAATCCGTCATGTTAAACTGGTAGAATAAAATCTACACAAGCGTTTAAATTACGTGGCAAACAACCTTTACTGGCAATTGATTCGACATTGACTATTAATTTAAAAAAACTTATTTCTTCCTTCAAATTGGGAAGAACAGAATTTTAGAGCGTAAAAGTGAGTAATCCTCGACCACATCATTGTGCCCTGACATTTAAGTCTTATGGAAAGATCGAAATACATTCTCAGCATACATCAAGCGTGACAGTTGGGTTTGACATTTACGAGTTAGCATGACGTACCTGTAAAATCCAATTTCACCATTCGAATTATCATAAGAAACTTCCGGCGCTCCAGAGGCGCCAAATTTGGAAGAAGAGTAGGAGTGAGATAGTCATCAGTGGAAATACCTCGATCCAGCTTAGAGTTCGTTGGACTTGTTAGCATGGAATTCGGGTTCACGACCTGATAGTTCGATCTGTTTGGCTCATCTCCATGGGGTTTGCCGGCGGGCGGCACCTTTCTTTTCTCTTCTCGTTTTTGAGATCACCTTGTAGACAAGGACGCCGACCTTGCAGCGAATGACGAAGGTCGCCACCGATCGGTTGGAAGGTCAGGAGAGAACGGTACCAAGCCTGCCAAGAAATGCCACTTTTTTTTTGTAACATGCCCCAATTCCAGCAAGTAATTCGGCAATTATCGAGATAATATTGAGTAATTAAAACAGATTCAAAAGTGATGCATTAATTTTTACAGGCATTCAAGATTATATTTAAACGATCCTATTATATATTAATAAACCTTCCTTGACAATAAGTCTTCCGACACGTTTGAAACCCGTTGCCAATTTAATACCTTGGACATTCATTATGTCGTTTAATGACAATGACGTAAGCGGTTTGTTCGTTCGTTTATGTTCACGGGGAGGTAAATGAACTCAGTATATGCTTGCACACCTCGGCGAAAGATACACGAGTTCTAATCCCAGGATCGAGAGATTGCTCTTTCACCGAGACTCCTTCATCGGGCCACGTAAAAAGGTTTAAACGCGGAAGTGCTCTCGATACATACGATCAGCTCGATCCATTTGCTCCGGGCGCTCATGGACCATCGTCTGCTTCCTTGAAATGATCTACCATCGCCGTTCTCATTACTCCCTGCGGCTTTAATCGTAATACGAAAAACAAGAATTCGGAGGATCGATGGAAGGACAAGAAAGAGGCCTCGGTTTGATGTTCACTTTCCTTTCGAAGCGTAACTCTGTAACGTTGGTATGCTAATTCCTTGGGTTTCGCTCTAATAATTCACGTGTAAATCATCATCATCCAAGAGTGTCCAAAACCCGGTTCTAATTTCACAGTCGAGATTCCTTTTTCCAGGTGAGTCTCAAACGCAATTACCTCGCCGACTCGATTATTTCGGAGTGCGCAGAGTACTTATTAATGCAGTCCCGTGCAATCGTAGCTAGACTTCCTGCCAAGTAAGCGATAGTCAGATCTCTGTTACTCCTTCAGGCGAGAACCACCCATGTTGTACTTCCTCATTTTGAGTGGTCACGTTCCATGCCGACCAACGATTTTGCCGGAGGGCGTGTACGTAAAGTTCTCCTCGTGCCACGAATCACTGACCTATAAAGGTTCGTTACGGTAGGACTAATCGTCATTTAGGAAGCCATTAATGGCATGACTGATTGGTGCCCTGCTATCCTGTCCTCCGCTAACTAATTGACTTTCTTTTACTACAAACGCCTTCTTGATAATCAAGACAACAAGGAACGTTTCAATCTTGTTCTTCCTTTGATTTCCTCACTTTTTCTTTCCAACGAATTTCACCTAATGATAGAACATTAATTAGCCTCGAGTTTACGACGTCGTAAAGTAGAACAACTTGGAAGAGTAGTGGTTTCCTTGGTGGTCGATATGGAAAATAGATTTGCTGGGAGGCGACGATTGAATCGTGTATAGGGACTGCTTTATTGTCGGCCGTGTACACATGTATTCTCTCACGTGGCTGAAACGAGGCCGGGCACAAGTCACGTTTCCATCGAATCAATTCCCAACTTCCCGTGGCGGCAAGCTCCACTAGCACGCTCCCACGATGAAATTGTGCCGGCTTTACTGGGATAATCGAAACCGCCCAGACAATGGGAACCCACTCGGGATTTTCTGACGCTGCGAATCCGAGCATATCGCAGACGCAATCACCCGGACAGAGCGCGTGCAACCTGCGAGTTTGGGAGTCACAGGCTTTGCAAAGTTAGAATAGGAGAGTTCGAAGACCTTGCATGTTGTAAGATCAAAACCTGTCTCGATAAACTGAAACACTGCAAAAGAGATATCTCAACAATACCATTAACACTCGACTCGTCCGATAGTGCCAATGTCTTGCACAATATAAGCACTTTCTAGTCTATACCGAGATCAGTGGAATGGGCCGGCGGTGGTCAGACACGCTCGTAAAATAGAGCATGTGGGTTTTACTGGTTAAGGAATCCTAAAACTCTTCGGCATTCATTCATTGGAGAGTGTCAGTCAGACATTCAGGTAGAATGGATAGTTTTTCGTCGATAATCGAGAATAAGAGTTGAGTGAGGCTGGAATTATGGTCCAGCAGTGCTTAGTATCCACACCGAAGGCGCCATCGTGGCGCGCATGTGCTACTTTTACGATCGGGATCGTGCATTTATAAACACACTCGTGACACGGAGCCAATGTGGGCCGTGTGTGCGAGAGTTTCTCCATTACTACAGTTGCGTGCGAGTGTATGGCGGCACCGTGTTTGCACGCGTGAGCGCAAGGTCGACCAAAAATCCGGTTACTTTTCCATTGCGCAACCGGCAGCAGCAGCCGCTGCATTCGCCCGCTCGCTCGCAATTGCAGTCGCCCGATACAATAACTCCTTCGCCGTATGGTGAAGGCGACTCACTTTCCATCGACATATTTCCACTGTCGGTGACCATTCCTTGAATTACCAACACTCGAGTATTGACACTTGTTAATAAACTGTTTGTCAAAGATCAACAACCCTGACTATTTTTAACTTTATTCATCTTCGTGTAGAATTTAAAGTTAATTGTATTTGGAATCATTAGCATTGACCGAAATACAATGATGTAACTCTTGTTTAAGTGACTATTAAATCGAAAGTCTTTTCATAGTGAATTCTGTAAAGGCACTAAGCGTTACTCGAACTCTCACTAATTAACGAGTGACAAAGCCGGTGAATTCAATTTCGTAATGACCAATCGCAATTCCATAGGCCGAGCGGTTACTATGAGAAGGCGGGGTTTGTTTTAATTAGCTCTCGGGCCAGTAGCACGCTTTAATTCACCGAGTGTTCGTGAGTCGAAAGCAGAATTGATCGAGGATAATTGATAGGCTGGCCTGAGTTCTTGGTGAAAATCAGTTCGGACTCCCTCGCACCTTTACAAATTAGTTATTGGGTATTAGAGGACTTGAAACGATTGGCTCCACGGGAGATTAATAGTCAAGCCAGAAGTGGAAGACACTCGATTCTCAGAGCTACGTGCAACCCTTCCTTTCCATTTGAAGATGCATTGCTGACTCATTACTATTCATAGACGACACTGCATTCGCCCAGCCAAGGCGAGCAAGCTTTAATCAAGTGGGAGATTCTCTGTCGTATACTTAAGACAATGATTAGCTGAGCGTCTATTACTACCGATTGCTAGGAAAGTGTGTCATCAGTCGTTGGGATTCTCTCGTGTCACTATCGCTGAGAAAGAAATCGAAATCATAGGTGGAAATGACCGCTCGTACATCATACATGACACGTCCACTTCAGTCTCGGCGTTGCTCAAACAGTATTACCAGATCATTTGTATTGATCATTCTTATTGATCGTCGTGTCGATCTTGATTGAAACACGACCCCAAATCTCTGGTCGAAGATCAAAGATAGGATGGAAACTCGAACGATATTGGGTGTAAGGTTTCTTTCTATTGCAAATGATGTATGAGTGAAATGTTGCGTATTTGTTACAGACTGCCAGCGCAACACTCCAAGGAGTGCCAGAGCAAGTAGAAACGAAGCCGCCCTGGAGTTCGAATGTCCAGAGGAGTTCGGATACTACCCCCATCCACGTGATTGCACGCAGTACTATGTCTGTGTCTTTGGTGGACCACTTCTCGAATCTTGCACGGGAGGTCTCATGTACAGGTATGCATCATAAATTACTTAATTAATGAAAAACAATTATCACGGTCTTTTAAAATCAGCACCAATAAATACTTGGCTTAAAAAGTAGTGCCAGTCATTGACCAGGAAGTGTTCCGAGTCTGCCACCTTTCCAAATGCAGAGTGATCGATTCAACAAGTGTTAAAGTCGAAGTGAGTCGAAGTCGAAGTTACAAGCACACTTGTCCATAAAGGGTACCGAAGAAAATGTCGCAGAGCCAATAGGTGGGAACGGCGGAGGAAAGATCGCAAGGAACATGAGGCGACTAGCAAGCAAGCGATAGTGAAAGGAAAGATTCGAATTGTCATAAATAGCCTTCTGCGTGCACGCGTGTCTTTTAGATTCTTCTGTCGGATAAGTAGATAATTGAGCGAGTTTAGGCCCTGATTAACCAAGGAGTCGAGCACCTGGGAGCGAAGGAGTCTTGACAGGGCGTTGGAAGGGAGTTCCTGATTCGATCGACTAATATGGCTAGGAATCGGTGCGGGCGCGCTACAAAAACAGATCGCTAATAATGCTTGCAGCTAGCTCGAAAGCAGGCGAAACCAGAGCGAAATTCTCCCGCGATGATTCCATTGTCGACCAGAAATAGACAGGTGCTGGGCGGATGTACAGCCTGGCCAGCAGTTTCCCATGAACGCTCGTGGGAGTCGGCTTCCCATTGCAGATGCACACTCGATCGAGACTAGCACTGACTTCCACATTCGGCGAATAATTAGTGCACTCTTCTTAATTGCATCTAGGAAAATAAGGCTTATGAGTTATGTCTACCGGTCGATTTTTATTCTTTAATAGACTTCCTTGAAGAATTTTGGAATTTTCATAGGATTGCTATGGCAGGACGAGGGGCGGCAATGTCTCTGAGAGCCAATGCGAATTCCTAGCGAGTCCTTACAAGGCGGCGAGATAAATGTGTGCATGCTCGAGCGGAGCACCATAATCAGAGCTCGCCGAGACATTCACGTGGAATCCCTCTCTAAGTAATGGTCAGCCTGTTATTCAACCGTGCGATTTAGAGCCTCGAGAGCGTGTCTATTCACGCCGGGAACCTTTCAGTATATTCTTCCCATCTCCGCTCCTTCGTTAGTTCGGATTAACCGAGTAATTGATGAGACAGATACTGGGCTTCAAGCTCTCTTGAAAAGTCAGGTGCATTATGGCTTATTCATTCGCGCATACTATGTCGATTACTATGAAACCTTCGAACACCAACGTAATCTCTCTCTCACTACGAGCCAAATGGCAGAATGGGTTGGACGACATTTAACATCTTGGAATGCTAACAATAAATATCTCCTATCTCTAATCTCTCATTTGGTTAGTAAGACCTTCAACATTCCAAAGTGGGTGGAATAGTCTGTATTCATTGAATTTCAACATTTTAATCGGTTCATCTTATCACATGTTATTTGGGGATTCATTTTACTCCCTCTTACAAAGACATTCACTGTCGTCTGAAATCTTGAAGTGCGCAGACTAGAAAGTGACAATCGGCAGTTGACCGGGAGAGGTTCCCCCGAGTGGAATCTGTGTCAAAGTATGTAGACACGTAAGGGCTGGCCGATCTCTCGTATACGGTAAGTCAGTGCCTGTCATTACGATCCTGGATCGGAGCACTTTCAGTCTGACTTCTGGATTTGCCGTGGTAAAAGGTAGCTATGTGTACGTTGGAAGTTTGCCACGCGTACATAGATAGATCGGATAGTGTATATGCGTAACCCTGGAAAAAATCGACGGGCCACACCTCACAGCTGCTGCTGGGACAACCGCTGGTAAACGGGTTTACCGTAGAACCGGACGGTCTCGCCCCAGGAACTTAATGGTAACAGGCTATCCAATTAAGGATAAGCGTAAGACCACTCGAGAGCAGACAGTCCTAAAGCAGTCGGCCTCCGAAATCCTTCGGGAACGGGAGCATTTCTCACTCCCTCATTACCATGCGCTCTCACTGCGACTATTTTTCCGGGGTTTCCTACCAAAACTGGAGCATGTTACGCTAACATTTTTATAATTTAGTAAAAAAGAATGATTGCATCTAAATATTGTTTGACAAATTAATTAGTAAATTAATTATTTAACTTCCTTCGTGATGAGTTAATTAGAGTCTCGTAAAACCGGGTGAAGAGAGAGTGCATGGTTCACAGATATTGGAAACCTTGGGAACTGATCAATGATCTCTAATTAACTTCGCTTTAAGCCAACACTCAGTGCTACCAGTTTAATCATATGTTAATGCATCGCAACCGTGGCAAATGGTTGGTACGAACAACTCGACTTCCAAGTTAATTGTTTGGGAATGACTTATATGGAACCAGGTGGATGTTCCATGTCGACCAAGACTTTGCTCGACATCAGTAATGAGTCATATTAATTTGTAGCAAGTACTAGTTTATTTGTACGAATGGCATTCGTTAGTTTCACAGCTGCGCAAATTGGACATGTGTTTGGACTTGGTAATTAGATGTTAGGAGTTTTCTCCTCCCTCGATTGATCTCCTTTTGCCTCTCAAAGGTACTAATGACACTTTGCCATGATCTTTCGACGGGGGTCGGAATCACAGCATTAACAACGTGAGAAGCGAATATTACCAGCAGTCTGGGTTGGCGTATTACTTAATCCTTGATTGCAGGGTGAAATGATTGATAGTGCCGGTTAATATTAACTCTCTTCCTCTCTTTCATTTACAGCCACGAGCTTCAGACGTGCGATTGGCCACGTAATGTAGGCTGCCCGGACGCAGGTGCCTCTAGCAAGGAGTCCGATGAAGATCCACTTCTGGAAAGGTGAGACACTGCCATTATATCTATCAAGGAATGACCCGAATGCTTTGCACCGCAGGGAATCATGAACCCGTGCAAATATTCCGATCGTTCGATTATTTCAGCAACCTTTCGAGTTAGAGAAAAAAAGAAGCCACAGGAAATTCGCCCGCGGTCTCCTTTGAATAATTCATAACGGCGCTTACGCAGCCTGTTGTAAGACACTGCGCTAATATGAATAATGCAGAGCGAGCAAGACCATTTGATAATTCTCTTTTTCTATGGATACCGAGTAAATCAAATTTCCTATCGGACTCCCGTTGCGTCTACTAGACAACTGCATTTCAGTCTTTCGTAACTGGAATCAGTAGAATGAGCTATTCGTATCCAGCCGCGATTTTTCATCGCGTTCCAAATGTAGGCTTTCTTTAATGACAGTATCGTTCGTATACGGGACACGCCTGCCAATATATCAGAAGGATCATTTCTCGAGTATCTATCGAACCAATCGCCGGACGTCCGGCAATTGTGCAAGAACGAGAGCCAGATTGCTAAACAATGACAGGAGAAACGCGAGCGAGGGTTGAAGCGAAGGAGAGAAACGTGGGTGGAGGTGTGAGGTAGAGAAAAAAATCAACACTTCCGTCTTGACTTTATCGAATTGGTTGAGAGCAGAAAAAATTGGGAAAGTAGTACACTCGACTGTTGGTTTTCATTCTCGTGGAATGACTCCCACTTTCACGGCGTGGCCTCCTGCGAGAACATAGTGGGAGTCCTCCCGAATCGGGTAAGAACGGAGCTCTCCATTATGCAAGGGCCGCTTGAGCAATCGGGTAGTCAGCGAGTAATCATTAACGTATTGTGTGCGAGTAATCGGCGAAACAACGCAGTTTCCCAAGAGTTTCGTCGCCGAGACACTATAACACTGTACTGTGTTTCCTTCTGCTTGACAATGAGTATCTAATCCCTATGGGATTATACTACCTTCCTATAAAGCCTCGTTAAGACTTACAATCTATAACATTTTAACATTTAAATACTCTCATTACCGATGTTGTAAACCACTAACTATTGCGTACAAGCAACTATGTTCATAGTTGAATAAAAAATGCCTGCTCAAGGATATTTTAAAAGTTGAAGCATCGACAACCTCTTTCAGATCGGCAAAGATCGAAATCCAGGAGCAACAACGAGAACAACAACGAGAACAGCAACGAGAAGAGCGACGAGAACAACAAAGGGAACACCAACGAGAACAACAGATAAGAGAACATCAACGGGAACAACAACGAGAACAGCAGATCCGAGAACAACAAAGACAGCCTCCGCAACGAACAATCCAAAGACAGCAAATTGCTGTGACTTCCACTTCAGCGCCAGTGTCACAGATTACTGAAAGACAACTGCGACGTCAGCAGTCCCGAAATTACCATGAAGATGAATATGGACCAGCCTCGGAAGTAGAGAATGATCGGCAACAACGTGTTTATCGTGGTCAACCATCCACCATTGGTCAAGTCCAAAGGGATCGTGATGGTCTTCGTAGAAACATCATTTCGGTTCGTATAATAATTAACTTCCAGGAATTTCGATCGATATTTATATAACTACCAGGTCATTATCGTCATTGGCATGCGACAGTGACAGTCCGGTAGACACAGTCTCCAGCAGAGTTAGTCGCGTGCTGGAGCGACACCTGGAACGTGACGGAAAGGATTCCCTATTGTACTTACGATATAGAGCAATTTAGGTGAAGGCCACGCCCAACTTCTTGCTTATCCAACTTGTCAGTGCAGTTCACTGCTCCATTTAACATTTTTGCCAATTTCTTTCCTCCCGCACGTTCCAGGTTTAAGAGTTTTTCTTAATTGATCGGAGAGCTCCTATGAGTTCAGTGTCAATCGAATGAAATGTCAATGAATGGTTCTCTCTGTTAGGAGCGGGAGAAGGAGAGTGTCGTGAATGCCCGCGCCCAGGTGGAATCCCATTATAGGTGTGTATGGTTTTTCACTCGCCGCAATGATTTCTTAGAACGAGGATCTCGAAGACATTGCTTCCAACGGTGATCATCCCGCTGAGACTTTTACCGCGATTTCTCTTTCACTCAAGGTCTCACCGTTCCCGCGATCACGTAGACTTCTTTACGTCATTACCATTATTATTCAGAAAATGAGAGTTTATCACCGATGGAGTTATTTCCGTCTGTAAATCATAACGGCGATCGAGTGTTGGTTGGATGTCGAAAGAGACACTGGTTTTACCAAGATTGTTTATATAATATTAGGACCCAAGTGCCTTCCTCGGAGTCACCGAGGATTGCGAAGACTCTGGCGTCCACTGTGGCTCCTGTCATCTCGAAATCATACTACAGCGATCCTGATCAGAGCTACCCTTACTATACCATTTACGATGATGATGTGTCCATTTACAAAGATGATGGTAATCATTCATTATTCTTTGTAAAACATTTCAGATTTGACTTATCAAAGATCACTAGTGTCGAAATTCAATTATTTTCTATTTCTTATCATCCATATTTAATTTGAACTAGTGTTAATTAAATCCAAGGGATCATTAGATTATCCCGTTGATGAGTTAATCAAGCTCACGCTGTCTTTTTCCAATCGATCGAACAGATTACAATCAGTACACGGTGAACCAAACGGTGCCGGTCCAGCCGAACGTCAAGATCAGCGAGGTGAACACCAAGCAGTATCAGAAGCCGAAGAAGGTGGCCGTGAACGAGGCTGACAAGTACAACCTGAATCACGACGTTACGGTTCAGGATTACGATATCTACGAAAATCAGGTACGAAAGACGAAAGTTTTAGGCGACTGCCGCCCGCTGGAGAGCCAATTTAGAAAGCAAGATCTTCGATCGATGTATTACACTTCTCTTGCCTTTTTCTTCGGCAGGCACAGCTCAACAAGAACAAGTTCCGGATTACAGAGACCCAACCGTCCTATAGGTGAGAGTCTTTCTCCTATTCAGCACTCTCATTCGCCCCAACTTCCTAAGTCACATAGAATTGATAGAGATAGTCTTAACCCGCTGTGATCGAAACAGACTCTTTGATTTACGAGTACCAGAACGTTAGATAAGACAAGTAAATAAGGATGCTAATTCGAACTGGAAAGGACGCTTGATCATAGTTGCGTAAGAGTGCTGCGAACTCTCTTGGAGTGACATTTATCGCCGCAGGTCCTTCGAGTCCTGAGACAGTAACTGTTCCCTGGTTACATAGTTAGTTAACTCGGCAATTAATGCAACTGTTCGCATGCTGGTTCAATTTGTTACGAGAAAATCTTTGATCAGTTGTCTACCAAGAGAAATTTATAGAATACAGTAGTTCCATGGTATTTCTATGGGAATAAAAATCGTTGGGATTTGCGTAACAGTGGACGCGGGCAGTCATTGATCTTATCAGCATCAAAATATCCAGGTAACCGGCTGACTAAACCATTGAGAACCAGCAATGACGCAAAGAAAACAGTTGGAATCGTTACGAAAGCAAAAGAGGAAGGTTTGTCGTGCAACGGGACTTTAGCAAAACATGTGTATCAGTTCTTCTCGTGCCGGGCGTGTCGAGTGGCCGCTGTTGGAATCGACCAGTGATTCTGGTCGAGCGTAGTCAGCCACTCGGCATCCGACAGCAGTAAATGCTGTGTACCCGGCGATGAAAATAAAGTGAAACCACCACGGCACACTATTCAGCTCCAGTAAAACGCCCATATTGTCCAGTCAGCCTTTTTCCACGTTATTTCTTTATTATGCTTATTTTGCAATACGAACTTCTATAGCTTTTTCGTGATCAGAGAAAGCGCAATGTGTAGAATAGGATATTTTATTTAATGTTAAAATCGAATTTATTATACTTTCAATCAGTTAAGTACATTTCTATGGGACATTATATATTAATGAATGGGTTCCTGGTCCAGGCCAAATGTACTCAGCCACCCAGTGGTCCATGTGACAACACCGAATGCGATCGTTGATACCTTCATCCCGCTGACCACGACAACACAGCCTCCTACTACCAGTAGCAGGCCTTACACGGTCAATGCACCTAGGTACAGTATATATATATCTATCTCCAAGAGCCCGCACGAGTCAATCAACTTATTACTTAATTATGTAACTCAACGCGCCCGCGGGAATTCGCTTCTGGAAGACTGTAAATGCCTCTCGAACGACCAATTTCACTTTGTACTGCTCGTTACCAACTTAATGGGGCCTTTCGCGAGAGAGCAGTATAATTAGAGGAGTGTTTGCGGCCCCTCTTTCAAAGCAGTAGTTGTGCCAGTAATAACAATTGTCTTGGTCGCCGAGCTTCAGAAGCAATTAGAAGTTAAGGGACGCTCGAGCGCCGATTTCCGCCGCGACCGAGACCCGATTTCGCCTGGGTCGCTGCCGTCTGCCGTCGCAGACCGAGTTAAACCAACTGGCACAACACACCGTGGTCGCTTTCTCCAACGACAAACGACCATTTTCCATTTGTCCTCTTATTCTTTTTCAACAAATTTATTTAAGTGTTTGCTATTCACTTCAGAATAAGTGGCAGTCTTGATTTAATGTAATATGCTTTGATTGCAGTCGAGGTCGTCCACAGGTCAATCGAGGCACTGCTCCACCGTAAGTATCTATTAGTTTACTAGTATCTATTAATTGATTAGTTCCTTACGATTTCAATCGAGATAAATTAAAAGCCGTTGAAATATGTGACAATTTGTCATTGAGAAATAGGAGATATCGAGCAATAAAGGAACAGTTGGTGTCTCCAAGGAGGCACCTGCTCCACCTCTCTCGTTCTCTCCGGAGTAAGCGGGTCAACGAACGTGGCAATGCAGCGATCTCGAATGAATGCAGCTAGAAAGTCAATTGGCGCTTTAGTTATGTCGCAGCCACGTTTAGGGTCGGTTTAGAAGCGTGCCACGCCACTCGCGCACTCCGAAAAACCTTTTTCCTCTGTCGACTTGCGTAAGTCTCTCGAGTGTTTTCTATGAGTGTTAGCCGATGCGAGGAGGAAAAGTCGAGCAATAGGCATTCAAGAGCGCAGCATTCGATTTGTCAAAGTAATTGCAGCGACAATCTCATGATTGGTGATTGGATAGTAGAAGAGAGACTTTGTTAATAATTAGAGGTGGTTACTTTCCAGGCGATTGCGGCCGACTTTGAAGCCATCGACCGAGATTGTCTCGAAGGCACAAGAGTTCGTCGACATCTACAGGTATCCCCCGGTGAGACCAGCACCGATCTACCCAACACCGCAGGTCGACAAGCCGGCTGCCAAGTGCCGCAAGGACGTCTGCTTACTTCCGGATTGCAGCTGTGGTGGCGCCGATATCCCAGGTAAAGTAAATCTCCCTGATATCGAAAAGAAAAGAGCCAACTGCTCACGTGTCACATGCGAATAATAATAGATTGACTAGTAGCTAAGAATCGCCACTGTAAACTCGACTAGCTAAGTGTAGCACGTGGCACTAAACGCAGAAGTCAGTGCACTCGAAAAATCACTTTCTCCTGGGCACGTCGGACCCGCCGCTCAGATTTGAAATATTCTCCTCGCACCAGCTGAGAGTTAAATAAGCACCAATTATATAATTGTCGATGCTTCCTGTGAACATCGATAAAAGTGGGCGGTCAATAATTACTTTAAAAGCTCGCCTGTGATCTTGAGTTATGACCATCACAAAATTTAGTAATCGAATCAATGACAGCGGTAGTTTCGAATCGAGTAGTCGATTAACAGTAAATCACTAGCGTGTATTCGACCGTTAGAAGTGAAATGGGATCCTGAATTTACATTCAAGTCCGATGGCTTGACCGGTAATTTTGAAGTTACGAAATCGAAATCACACTTATCCCAAGTGGTATCGTGTCCAAATGGACGCGTGACAAATTGTCCGAAGAAAGCTTCTCTTTTCGGCTGAACGTGATCGATCTAGTCGATCGAAACGGGTCGGTTCCAAGGTGACGCAAGATCGTCCGGCGAATGTTAAGTTTGACGATCCGCTTTTAGCAGGAGCGGCTCGTGTACTTGCACACACGCCCCCGAGAGTCACTTTCTCCGATTCTAACGTTACACGCCGAGCATGAAAGTGAAACAGATATATCCGGCTACAGCGAGTGTGTCGCTCGCAATTTTCGCAGAGGCGCGTGCCATGCTCGAAATCGAAAGTACACACGATACATGTGTACTATAGCGGATGTAAGTGTAAATGTAGGCAGAGAGCAGTGGTCTCAGCGACTATTTTCAAATGTAGCCAGTTGTTCGACGAGATATCGCGTGTCGACGCCTCCGCTGGATGTCCCGGAGTTAATTACGCCTGCGGTCATTAACTCCTCTTCGAGATAAGTCTGATTATCCCGACGACACCAGACGCTAATTGAAATCCCCCCTGGCACTGATGTAATCACGTCATGCCACACACAAACACACATTCTTATCTAGAAGAAGCTTAGAGATTTTTCAACCGAGTTTCTTAGACGCTGTTCTTAAAGGCGAATATTGACATACAAGATATCGGATAGAATCTTAATGACACTTACAATTTAGGTGGCATTTCGGCGGAAAAAACGCCTCAAATCGTTCTACTGACTTTTGATGATGCCGTGAACGACCTTAACAAACCGTTATACGAGGACCTGTTTGAAAGGGGCCGAAAGAATCCGAACGGTTGTCCGATCTCGGCTACGTTCTACGTGTCCCATGAATGGACCGATTACAGCCAAGTACAAAATCTGTACGCGGACGGTCATGAACTGGCCTCGCACACAGTCTCGTAAGTTCTCGAGAAACGCGATCTTTCATTCTCTTTTTCTCTCTTTGTGTCATCTGCAAGTTTCTGTTGGGCAGTTTTACGCTAAGCAGTTCATGGACACGTGCAATTCGCTCATATCAATCATCGCCTTGTGTGGTTTCGATAATACTACCGATGCGTTTCGAACTTTTTCTGATCTTTGTGTGCTGTTGGTATTTGGAGCCGAAATTGGAAGATAATATATCCAGTTTCTGGATCCAATCGCTCTAGAAATAATACAGAAAAATCTCTATCGTTCCGATTAATTTATTTTCAAGACAATATCAAACTTTTTCCAATTCTTGAGGAATGATTATAAGATGCATCGGAACGAATCGTAGACAATGGATGTAATTAAGTGATCGAGCGATGGAGATTCAAGCGTCTAATAATAGAAGCTTTCAATGTCGAGGGATCCTCTGATAGCAAGTCACTTCCTAATCAGCTGACACATCAGGGTCGTCGATCCAATATTGTCGCTGGTCGAGCAGCAATTATCTCCCGGAAGGGAAAGGTAGCGAGACATGTTCGATTGAAATCCGTGCGAAATTGTAGTGGCAAGCGAGAGTCTCGACGGGAGTGCAAGCAATTAGAGGATCCCGGGACGATCACGATAAAGCGTGAATTACGGCTCGCAGCCGGTGAAACGGGGATGGCCGTGTCTTATCTCTTGGAAGATGAGGGATAGCAACGCGCTGTAAAACAGTTTCACCGTGTTGCCTGCGACACCTGTGCAGTCTACTAATGACGCATACTAACTCCAACTTTTCTTTTTTCCTTTCTCTCTTTCTCACTCTCACTCGCTCTCCGACGTAACGCATCTCGAATCGTCATCTCCCCGCATTCCCATCACGCATTCGATCGAATCTACGCACGCGCGTTCTTCGTATCTTTCTCTTTCTCTGTTTACTGATCTCGCACACATTTCGATCCAACATTTGCATACGCCCACGATCTACCATTGCCAACTCTATATAACTGTACACTTACACACGTGAAACAAAAAAAAAAAACGTACGCGATCACCTCGAAATCGGACCCGTTACTCCCACTTCCGGGCTGCACCCGTTTCCACGCCTGGTAACTACTTTCCCTTTCGACAATCGATGTCACTTCGATGCCTGATCGCGCTCGACACTCGACTGGAAACAATTGGAATCGATACTCTATCGGGAAACCACGCTGACTCCTTCCTGAATCCACTTCCGTCAATATCCTTCGCTTACCGAAACCTAGGTGACTACCTTCCGGAGGAGATCCCGCAAATCGTACTCCTGACCTTCGATGATTCCGTGAACGACCTGAACAAGGGCCTGTACTCCGACCTCTTCGAGAAAGGGCGCAAGAATCCAAACGGATGTCCGATCTCAGGGACGTTCTACGTCTCCCATGAATGGACCGACTACAGCCAGGTTCAGAATCTCTATGCCGGTGGTCACGAAATCGCATCTCACACGGTCTCGTAAGTACTGTGTTGTCAGGCTTAAAAAGGTTGATGCCGGAAATCAAAATAATGAGATGGGACTGAAATTTATACAGAGTGATTAATTAAAAGTCGCCGCACCTCTCTTCAACATTTCAACTTATTTGTCTGTATAGTTTTCGAGTAATCAATGTCCAAAGAGCTAAGATTACCGTTTATGACATTTACGAATAATGGGGCTATGTTTCAAAGGCTTCATAAAATGATTTGATTTGTAGAAATAACGCGATAGAGAGTATATAAATTAAAGTAACTTATAAAATGAGGTGTACTACAAATTGAATTTTCGTATTCGAAAATTGGTTTTATTATAGTTTGAAAAACCCTCAGAATTCTGAGTTAGAGCACACATGTTCCCCTCTTAACACCACACCAAATGACGGCATCAACCTCTTTAATCAGCCACTTTCTCTCCCTGAGGATCCAACACTTCTTCAGCTCCTCACTGACATCAGTATTGAGACCTCGCAGGTCATCAATGCACGCCGCGACAAATTGTCACGCGAGAGAATTATCAATCAATCGTCTGCTTCATACTGTAATTGAACTATTCTTATACCCCTTTGTCAGTTAATCATTACCGCGTCACTTTCTTTACTGGGAACATTGACTAATTGTGCCCACGATTCTATGATCACTGGGTTATCATTAACATTTTTAAATCATGCCAACAAGCAGTCAATCATTGTCGTTCACGCTCTGTCATTATGCTGATCAATTAGCTGCCTCACGCCAGCTTAGAGCTCGGTTGGGTGGAAACCGGCTGATGCTTTCGCGCCTTTATAATGCTTTTTATGATTGTCCAAGAACGATTACACACTTAATGTTTATTTATCTTTGAGAAAATATCACTCTTTATATTCACTCTTTACATGCTGTCCAATAAAGCTGATGAATAATCGTTGTTCGACGATATAAAAATTCAAATTACATTAGTGCCAAGAAAGATAATGACACGATGATGAAATAAACAGGCACAGCTTCGGAGAACAGTTCTCCCACAGAAAATGGGTACGAGAAGTTGCAGGACAACGAGAGATCCTTTCGGCTTATGGTGGTGTGAAACTGGAAGATGTCCGTGGAATGAGAGCACCTTTCTTATCGGTACGAATGATTTACATCACGTAAAACATCTAATTCAGGATTATCAAACTATCATCAATGTTAAATGATTAATTCTATCACAAAGGTTGGCGGTAACAACATGTTCAAGATGTTGTGGGATACAAACTTCACTTATGATTCTTCGATGCCGATTTACGAAAACCGTCCACCAAGCTGGCCGTATACATTGGATTACAAACTTTTCCATGACTGTATGATCCCACCGTGTCCCACTCGATCCTATCCTGGATTATGGGAAGTTCCTATGGTGATGTGGCAGGACCTCAATGGTGGAAGGTGCTCGATGGGTGACGCTTGTAGTAACCCACCGACTTCCGATGGTGTTTACAAGATGCTCATCAAGAATTTCGAGAGACACTACACCACCAACAGGTGCGTCACTTTTCCAAAAAACTCTGCCAAACTTTTCTCATTTAAATATAATCAAAAAAATTGTTAAATTAAAGGGCTCCATTCGGATTATTCTACCACGCGGCTTGGTTCACTCAACCCCACCATAAGGAAGGTTTTATTTCCTTCCTGGATACCATCGTCGCTATGGATGACGTTTGGGTAGTAACAAACTGGCAAGCCCTTCAATGGGTGAGGAACCCAACGCCCCAGGCTCTCCTTCATAATTTCGAGCCATTCGGATGCAACTATGCTGTAAGATCATCTAATCATCAAACAACAATATTTCTTTCCCAAAAAATCATACAATTCTAAAATATTTGTATTGAATTCTTATTACAGGACCGACCGAAGAAATGCAACAATGCAAAGGTATGCAACCTTTGGCACAAGAGCGGTGTGCGGTACATGAAGACGTGCCAGGCATGCCCGGATATTTATCCATGGACGGGCAAGACCGGAATCCGAAGCAGTCGTATCGACAACGAGGTCGAGACCCACGAATGAGGGTGTGGAGGGCCCGGCGTGCGCGACGGGGGCCCACTGGAGCAGCCGTGTGTTGGTCTCGGAGAGTGGCAATCGCAGCAGGAGAAGACGAGAAAGAAAGATCGATCAACGAGAAAGAGCGAATCGAGCTCGACCTTCCATCGTTATTCTCGCGTTCAATCGGATCCTGATTAGCCGAGTACGCCAATGAATTCGGAAGCCGCTCTCCTTTACCCTTTTTTTCCCTCTATCATCCTTTTTCTTTCCCTGTCGAAGCTCGAGGAACTCGCAGGAGGAATTCGTGTGTCAGGCTTTCGACACACGCATACACACACGGGGAACGCGTCAGTGGGCTTGAATGGGAAGCGCATACCTTTTACACACGTAGTTACGTATATTATATTAATGTACGTCGGTAGAATGGTCTAGCTTGGACGAAATACAGTGTCCCTCGATCTCTGCAACTTCTCGCTAAAGACCGAGTTATAATTAAAAGGATGAGTCATTTATAATTAAAGAGATTGCTTGGGATTTCTTTAATCGTCGATGATATTTATCTATGCTCGGATTTCTATTGTCAACATAAGTTTTTGGTAAGCTCGTAAGGAACTGAAGAGGACCGGCAGAGCTACGGAGATGGAGGGACAACTGTAATGAACCGCTGACTCGTGACGATTAGCGACGGCAGTGAGCGGCGAGCTCTTTAAATTAAATCATTAAGTTATGACATAAGTGACTCGAATCGAGACGAGCGTCGGGTTCTCGGGCGCGATGCGACATAGGGCCGCGATGTAGGAGTGCAATTTAATCGACGTCTTTCGCGAGAGAGTGCCGGAACGGAGTCGATCTGGCGCCTTCCTGGATCTGAGAAAATGGATAAAGATAGGTCGCTTGATTGGACGAATCTCATTACCGCACTCTTCTCTTCCTCACTTCGCTTTTTTTCTTGCCACCCTCTCCTTAGCGCGTCTTCCTTGCCTCTGACTCGGGGCTGACCAATTGCTCACTTATGCCTTATACTTTCTTGCTCGACAAACATTCCAGATTCAATGTATTTAAAAAGAGATAATGCAAACTTTAAGTTTAAAATATATAAATTGTATTCCGCACGCTTTTTTATGTTTACATCTTGTTTATATTCGTCAAGAAAATCATTAGTCACCCCGTAGTCCGATGGTAAACTCGCGAGCGTCCTTGGCGTACTCGGTCGAACGCGGTAGGCCGAATCTTAATCAATTGTAAAGTATCATAATCGTAATCGTGATTGCGCGTTAAAATAAATTAATTATAAGTGCGTAGTATCGTCGGTCGCGCTTAAAGAAGTTGTCGCGGAAAGCGGAGCCGTGCTTGAAGCAAGACGAGTGTTAGTTATTGGTAGTCGCAACTTCTGCGCGACTGCACGAAGTATCGGCAGAAAATACGATTGGAAATATGAGATTTTCACCCTTCTTTTTTATTCCCTTTATACCGTGCGCACGAGGGGGATCGTCGTCCTTACATTCTAGATTCTCAATCTGTAATATGCCTTATCGAATAAATATTTCGCTATAAAGACTTCTTCTTCCGCAACCTCATCACAAAAATTGTTATACAAAGATAAGTTCCTTGTTTACATTCCTATTTCTCGACTTATTCTAAAAAGACAAATCAGCAATTGGTAGAGGATAGAGAATAGAAGACCAAGCATCCAAGTCCAATTTATGAATGTCCTGCCAATGAATCGCATTCGATTCTGCTACATGTTCGACCCAATAATCAGCCATATTATTGAACTTCAATTCTTTCCACATCTGCACTTAACACAAATAGTAATCATAGTAATTTAAACATGGGAAGACGTTCGAAAGACTCACCCTTTTATTCTGAATGATCCAACAGATCACTAGTTTGTTCCCTTGCAATAAAGCCCACTTGTGCGACTTCTGCATAGCAATCTGAGAGGCGGATTTCCGGCGTCTTTGTACTTCGACATAAGAAATCATCAAGTAAAGATATGGTTTTATGAATATTGCTGTCCCTGAAGTGATTTCAAGTCGGGCTATCATTTTCTCCACTTGTTCCACGCGATCGGCGAGATCGTTCGACTGTTTGTAATTAGCACGATGCAAGAGGATCATCAAAAAGGCCTCTAGAACCTGGAATTACTTGAAATTAATCTTAGTATATAATTAATATATTAATCTGTCGCACTTTAACACAGCCAACTATATTGGAAATGGTGTCACAGACAGCGTTCTTAGCATAATTGTCGAGAAGTCGTATTGCTGATTCACTGATGGTGGAAAGTCTGGAAATAATTTATTTACTCCTTCGTTCATCCATTTTATATGATACCAGAACCTGTAAATACTCACATTCGAAGTTGCCAGATGGCAATGCAAGTCATTAATCGGTCCAAACTCTCAGAATCACGAGTTACACGACTCTTATTTTTACTCACTGTTTAACAAACATTGTTTATATAGACGTGTAAACAAAAGGGATAATCTCAACTATTACAATGATACTTTGTTTATAATGTGCGTAGCAGTCATCGTAGGTTCTCAGTACTATTCCAGCATCCAACAGGAGCTCCAGGCACAGCGCATAGAACCAGGTAAGTGCAGAAAAATCTGTATCTTCATTTGCAGATGCATACAACTCTCGCATTAGATCGACTGCTTCGTTAATATGTTTAGTCCAGATCTGCAATAATACACATTACAATATTGATTGGTGATGATAATTTTTACTTTTCATTTTACCATTATCTCTATGAAAGTGGGTAATATTATTAACTTGATCCGACTCATTCCGAATTCATTGGACATCCACAAAACTTTACTACCGATTTCCAATGCCATCTCCAGTTCGCCTTGTAGTGCTCTTCATTATTTGTGTACGTTATAGATTTTTCCAATAAATTTTATTTAAAATATATGTTCACTTTTGATTGGTTACCTGACTTCGTACATGACGAGAAAGACCTGAGCTAGTTTCACCATTTCATCGGGATCGCGCCACAAATTCTTCACTTGTACAATTGTCAACAAAAGTTTTTCCAATTGCACAATCAACGTGATTTCTCCGAAATGTCGAAAGATCTCCACTGCCGCCAAGTAGAGGTCGCACTTCTCCAGCAAACCATTTGAGCACTCGAAAGCCAACCTTATACTTTTGAGCATCATTAATTTGATAAGCTTCTGCCTGCCTTCCGTCTTCAATCAAATTATGATGTAATAAGTTGCACTATCAATATTTAGAATATTTATATAAAAGAGTGAAATAGTTGTAAGATCAAACCATAATCATAACTGTCGCCAGTCGCCACAGATAAGAAGCCAGCTCCAATTTGGGAACGGCTGCCTCTCCGTACACTTTGTTCAGGGAATAAACAGTGAAGCCTGTCAGTTTCTGCCTGATACACTCAATGATCAAACTGTAACAAACTGTCTTATGCGTTCTGAACAAACCGCTCCTCAATGCCACCGCCTGAGAGTAATATTTCTTCGCTTGGAGGTAGTTGCCTAGTTTCATGTGGCCATCACCTGCACTAAAAGATATCCTCTTATTTTCAAACAATATAATTTATAATAGAAAAACAAATAGAAAAAAACATATATGTGAGATATCCTTAAATGATAAATTATTGGTGTTTTCACCCATTAAAATTGATATAATTCCTTGGAGGGAGACTCTCTCATCATTGGTCACACTTCTTATTCCACCCATTCCAGATTCCTCAGCTTTTTGATGTGCTACATTCAGGAATTTTACTGCCAATCCTGGTTGACCGATTTGAATAAGACCAGCACTGTATTCCAACAGGAACTTCACTATTTTCATACCATCACCTAATCAATAATAATGCCTGGTAATATTTTTTATTAAGTGATAGGAATTAATTGACGATTACCACTGAAACGTATGTGATGGTAGATATTTCGGAACTGGCAGTTTATTACGGTGGTGCATTGGCAGTTTCGGTAGTCTATATGCCGGAATTCCTTAATACAGGTCTCAAAATTTGAATGGCATGCATCGGAATGATCGTTATCGATCTTCAATAAAGCGCTGGGTATCGATGGATCCATGGAGAATCGATTTCGATTTTGAGTGCCGGGTGATGATACGATAGAGGGATGATTACCACTCACTGCAGTGCGAAATTATGATTACTTAACTGAAAACATTAATCATTCTAACACTAAACTAACTGGAAATATCCTCCGCATCGGTGGCGCCAGTCATGGCAGATATTTTTCGTGCGAGAATTTGAGAACTCATGTGAATGTTCTCGTGTCTAAAAGAATTCCTTTGCTTAGGATTACTGTTCACATTGAAGGAGAAGTTGTGGTGTTTATTGTTCCCTTCGGGACCTTCCGGCATCGTGGATCTTCGGTCAAATGTTACCGATCGCAGAAGATTGATTCCTATCTCCTGAAACAATAGTATAGTAATACTTACAATGTCAGATTAATTAATAGTGAAGAACAATAAGTACTTGTTCGAGATGATCGGTCGAAGGGGATCTCAAAAAATTCGTGTTACCACAAGCAGCACATTTATGAGCTTGTTGTTCGAATATTTGAGCAGCTTTTCCATGATACTCTTCCCTCTCTCTTGTCGTCAATGTTTGATAAACTGATTGACAATAAGAGGGTATTCGAAACTCCAAGAACTTACAGTGAGCATAGGCGGGTAATGATCTGCCAGCGAAGATATCTATAAATGATCAAAAATACAACTATATGATTCTTTGTATATTGAATGATTTGTAACTAACAGGAAGGCCGGCAATCGCAGGTCAACAGATGATGCATGTCGCTGAAGGTAGTCCTCTTCCGCTCAAGGCAAAAAGTTTCATCGTCAGTGTCGAAGTCCTTTCGCTGTAACATCGCGCATTGAAGAAGTCTTATTCTGATCAATTCTGCTATCGCTGGAATTATCAATTTTATTATATTTTTATCTTTTTCTTAAGCATATTAAATAATTCGATTTTTAATATACCTTTAGCAGTGTGCAGAGGAGTATGATTTGGCATAATACTTTGTAAAGTACTTCTCTGGAAGACAGGAGCAAGAGCAGTGGCAGATTTGAACAGGATTTGCTGATACTCGTTCATCCTCTTAAAGATGTTCAGTTGTAATGCTTTAATGAAGATCAGCAATAATTAAAATATCAACACTGATAAAAACCATAAATCAGAAAGTAGTACTTTTGATTTCGTTGCGAGCTTCCATGAATCCTACGAATTTTTCGTTGGTAGTGCAAACATTTAAAGATGACATCTTAGTCCAGTGTAGTGGAGGTGCGAGATCTTCTGGTGTGAGAAACATTGGTATCTTCCTTACAAGAGAGCCTTCCGGGAAAACAAGATCGTAATGACTCGCATCCTTACTTGACATAACTTGAATATCCAGGCCTAATGATTGCAGGCAGGATATTAAGAACATCTCACACCACGCTATGTTACCTTCACTGTACTTCAATAAAAGCCTGAATTCCCCAATAATCACATCAAAACTATTAGTAAATCAATTATCAATGAATGAAAAATAAAAGTTAATTACTTTTCGACACTTCTTGGGATTGCCATGACATTCAGAAACTGACAAGCAAATGGAGCCATGTATTCGAGGCTCAAACCACGTACAAATCGATCGAGGAGCCTCCTATCCTTGAAGATATCATTTTCAACCTGAGACAATTCGTCCCAGGACTCTGGTTCCGGCACAGTCATTGTCAGGACGATATTACAATTATTCAAAGAAGAGGATAAATATTGCCATGACATAAAGTCGAGATATTGTACATCATCCAGGAAGATGCAGAGTCTACCAATCATCTCCTAGATAAATACATCTATTGATAAACAAACACAAATAAATAAACATATAAATTCCAGAGATTTACGTTGCTGAAGATTGATTCAATAATCTTCAGAGTCTTCATGTGCCTCTTCAAATCACTGTCCGCGCAATACTTCGCCGAGAGAGGAAACTGGACCTTCATTAGGGCGTTCAGGTAACAAAATTCATTGGACTCAATGATATTACTCAGTTTATGGGATATAACTCGTTCGCGATCCTCGACAGTTTTGGAATCATCGGCTTCAAGTAACTACGAATAGTTCTCAAACATATTCTCCCTGATTTCAATAGTCGAACTCGATATTTATAGCAGGACTGACTTGCAAAAGTAATAAATGAATGACTGAGTAGGTTTCATCCTCGTAAAACGAGTGCAAGGCAAGTTGAAGCACTCTTATTTCACGACATTCAGCAATGGACACAAGAGCGTCCAATAATCTCGACTTTCCTGATCGCTTTTTACCCTGAAAATATATTTTATGAATGAATATTGATTATTAAAGTATGTAGCTGCAGAAAATGTTTATTAAAACCTGGATTAACATTCCGGAATAGTCCCGATCGGAGACTCCTATATAATCCACGATATCCTTGAAGTTCTCTATCTCCTCGAATCGACCTAATATCGGATAGCAATAATCGAGATGTGATATCGCTTCCATGCTGGTGGTTCTCCTTAAAAAATAATATTTATAATTGTTAATATATGATGTAAGTTCGACAATATTATTAATTTAATTAGTATAACTACCACTTACGCTGGTCTCGGAATATATTCGTACACGTGGCACTTGCCGATCTTCTTCAGAAGCTTTACACCTCGATAGCGGAATACAGTTTTGGATATTTTGCTGTCCTGAATAGTATCATAATCGCAGGATATCTAGGGAAAGTTCGTCCATAAATATTCTTTCTTTTTAAAATCGATTTTTCTACCTGAAAAAGGAAACAAACCGTGTTGTAAGATATTTTAGTCATTGCGATTGATTTGTCGACCGGTGAACCAAAGACGCAGTATTGTCTTCTGGCTACGTGACCAATCACTCCGCAGAAAGCCAAACCTAAATGTTAATTAATTAAATTAATCTTAACTGTCAACTTCTGGACTGAAAAGTTTATAACTTTACCAGTGGAAATGCCAATACAAACAGATTTGATTGCGCTCATGTCTCGCACAGTTTGACGCACTTGAGCGGCTGATTCCACTGCGTTTTTCGTGATATTGTAAACAATATCGTCGCTTCCTGACTCGTATCCTTTTATTCCAAATGTAATTACGAATAAGAGCGTTCTGTCGTAGAGATTTGCTGTGGATACGTATCCACCGCACTTCACCACCACACTATCGAACAATAAGTCATTAATGACTAAATAAAAGGATGGGAATTAAGAGTTTTACCTGAGTAAAATTAGGTAAACACGATCGGCCAAAGCAACAAGATCATTATCGGGACATTTATGAGGAATAACATCGATGGACAATGAAGTTACTCTTCTATTCTCAGTCAAATAAGACAAACTCTGACTTCGTTCAATCTAAAATCCAATTGACAATTATTTCAATATTCAATTTCTCACGATTGAGTAATAATAACTGGACGAAATGGTACTTGTCGTAAAACAGGCTTGACTATGTACGTTCTTAATTGGTCGGTTAATTGCCGCTCGGCTGTCTTGTCCACCGATATTCTACCTGATGTGTCATAAAAGACATTCGAATGTATGCAAATTATAATTGGAGGAACTTTATTAATTTACCTGCTATTGCCCTGCGAGTCACTGTATCGTCATCAATGGAAATCAAATCCGCAGACATTGTTGGTTGCAAAGTCGATGTTTCTCTCTTGCCCGCCTGAGTTCGACCAAACTCGCTCTCAGGGAAGTATTGTGATGCTGAACTTACAACATCCGAACCCTTCATCGAAGGACCTAACACCTTTGTAATCTAGAAGTTATTTTCAAGAACTTTGCCTTTTTTCAAATAGTTTTACTTGATTTAACTTTATATAATTTTGTATAAAACTTTACTTTGATATTATTGGAGTCCTTTATTACGTATTCATAATGACTGGGCGAACAATGCTCCCAAGCACTGGCTGATAATACTAGATCATTACTTAGAAAACTCCTCCTAGTATTCTTGAGGTCAGTAATCGTTGGACCAGCCAGCAGAATGTTTTTCGTAGAAGTGTCACCAATTACGCAAAAGATCATGTCTCCCGATGATATAGCTATATTTACTGGAATATCCAAATTCCTGTCATGTAAATTTTCACCCTCTAAAATGTCTCAATATTAAATCAGTTTTTAATATCTACCACTCGGAATTGTGTCGACTATCGGCAGCATTAATACTCCGTTCTGAATGCGTTGGCCGCAAAGTATCGCATCGTGAATTATTTTCACGTTATCTTCATCCTTAGAGACTTTCCACATCGCCAGAAGAGCCACCGCTAAGTAAGACACCATCAGTTTTAATCCTTTCGAAAATGGATAAGTAGAATTTTAATATTTTACTAGAGAATTTGAGGATGTCTCCTTCGCAAGAATAAACTTCCTCGATTATAACGTTCATAAAACTGTTCAATGTTTCAACCAAGGCAACAGTGCCACCATTCTGACCACATGCGAATTTCTCGTGGAGGGTGAACAAACCTGCTCATTAAATAAATTATTTTATAAGAGTAGACAGTTTCTTATTGCATAAAATCAAAGTATAAGTACCGGAAATATCAATGAGCGTCATGACAACGTTAAGTTTCCTCAAATTCTTCTGAGATAGATTGATTCCAGATATCAGTTCGTCCGGGACAAAAGTAGCCATCATCCTGGTCCATTTGTCGTGTCGATGAGCAGTTAAAACCTAAGAATAATCTTGCCACTATTTTATCAAATCATCAAATAATTAGTATTAGAGAAATTAGTACGACTAACCTCCCTTAATGTTAGGCTCTGTTTTTTATAAACCACTCCGAAGAGATCGGGAGTCCAAGCAATCTCGTACAGATGTTCCTCGTCTTCATAAGACATAGTCTATATATTTAATATTTTATAATTATATTTAATACTTGTAACCAGTGGCTTAAAGAATTGATTAATATTTTGGTTAATAGACGTATTAGTAACGCAGTGAACGTTGCTAATTATTAAATAGAAGGGATGTTGGGGATGGAAAAAAAAGTCGAATTATTTACATAAATAACTTATGTATTTCCCGATTACATTAGGAAGGAATGTCGGAACATTACGTTACTTATAAATTAGACTATTCTACAGGTAAAGAAACCCTTTTCCCCTTGGTATAAGGCTTCTCATGATCGTCCGAAGTAAGCGTGTCCTCGTGCACACTTCTCTCGGTGACTTTGCTTTCATGATTGATGATTCGGTGAAAATAAAGGAAAAATCGACCTGCTCGAGTTCAAAGAAACTTAAAGAAACTGATCTGTTGGGTGAAGCGTTCAGCATGCTGGGCCTTCATGTTGCCAAAGTCTTTTGGGATGCTTCCCACTTGGAAACATGAACGCGCACGATGCTCAACGCATTCTCGGTAGGAAAAGAAACGCTTTTGGTTCGATTGGTAATTCAAAAGTGATTGGAAATTAATTGAATGATTTAATCGCGAGGACTTTCCAGTCGAGACTTCGCTCACCTCGTAAAATAGACGAAAAATAGACGAGCCTCTTCCATTACGCTCGCATTTTTGTCGACATACACACGATTAAACTTTCTCTCTTCTCCGCTTTTAAGGACGGTTTCCGCTAAATTCATTTGCTCTCTTTCTCTCACACGCATTTTTGGCACATGATAGTTTTGCACTTTGGCAGTTTAAGACACGCGGCGGCTTCGAACACTCACACACACACTTCTCGTCGAGATCACCAGTAAAATCTATACAGTGTGATCCAAGTAGACTGGTCCTTGGTTAAAGAGATAAATGAAAAGTACGACGACACGGTTTTGGTAAAGGACTGCTGAAGGAAACCGAATGAAATCCTTCTGTAAAACTAAAGAATCCATCTTGAGAGGAATTTCACTGATCGGTAAAGCGAGATCACGCGAGATCTCGGGCGAGCAAAAATTCGGCATCGCGCTAAAGTCTAAAGTTCGTTCAAAGATCTTTGGTCTTGTTATTCGATGAGCAAAACGAAACTTAAAAGTAGCTTCTAATAAATCTAAATCGCTCGTCGGCGCCCAGCATCACACACTTTCTCTCCCTGTCTCTGTGGTAAAGCAAAACTAAAAGCGAATCGTGGCAAAGGAAATAAAAAACAAACTCAAAACTGTCCTAACATTAGAAAATGATAGCGGAGATACTTCGGCGCGCAGTGCTGGAAAAAGGGCCCGAATCAAACCGAGTCAAGATCAATCGCTCGACGCAGAAGTTTCTTTCTCTCTTTCTATCTATCTATCTATCTCTCTCTCGAAATTCCGGAAATCTAAAGAGCAAAGTTTTGCTTGGCAATCTAAAAGGAAAAAAGGCAAAGCTCTCAAAGAAAACTGAAAGAAAATGGGAGCCAAAATCGTCGCCTTCCGTTGAAACTTTCTTCGAATTGCACACCAAGCTGATCGACACTCACAGCGTCCACTCGGCGTTTTTCTGACTAGAATCGAGAGATTATATTTTTCATATATCATCGCGCAGCCTCTCTCTTTCTCCTCTCTTTCTCTCTCTCTCTCTCTCTCTCACTTTCCTCTTAAACTCTAATCCCGCGTCCTCCTCCTGATCGTTCGTCATATCTTACATGAGCTTACTAATTGACATAGTACTTAATTTAGCCTTTATCCGCTTCTCGACGTACCACATCATCATCTCCCCCTGCCTTTCTTCTTCACGAGAAGTTTTCTGGAACGAGATTACTTCGGGAGGCTTGAGCCAACTCTCTGTCATGCGGGCAAAAGAGAGCGCAGTCTTATATAATACAGTATAAATAAAAATGTCTCGCAAAGTTGGTCTCGTTCCGGTAAACTTGTCGGCGCTTGAGCGCGTGTCCTTTTTACAAGGACACGCTGGCCGTGTGCGATGTATAAGGAAACTCTCCGAAAATATATAATATGTATATCTGTCTCATTCATGTGAATTACGAGGAATATAAACAGGGCGGCGCCCTCTTCTCTGAGTCCATCTCTCAGTTTGGATCTTTGTACATTAGCAACACTCGCGCATTAACACTCCTAGCACTCTCTCTCTTTTCCTTCGAGTGCTAATCATCCCGCACGCGAGATGCACTCACACTCTCTCTTCCACATGCAGTCATTCGTGAGTCACTGGCGATTCCATCGATCACTCACTCGTCTTCTTCTTCTTCTTCTTCTTCTTCATTTAGTTCTTCTTTCAGAAAGGATTTCGAGTGCTCGAACCTACGAGTGCTTGGAGCGCGCAATGTGCAGGAAGAAGGACACTTTGTCGGTGGATTGGTGGCCGCACATGTTACACGTGTACGGGTCTTTGTAACCATGGTAACCCATGTGAACGGTGTACATGACAACATTGCCAAAAGCGATTTCGCAATATTGGCAAGTGAACTCATTGCTCATACCAACACCACCGAAATTCTTCTCGGAGCCATCCTTCGACTCCCTGGAGCCCGGACTGCTCGCCGCTGGAGGCTCAAAGCTCTCTTCGGGCTCGTCGTGAGGATGATGCTCCTCGTCAGACTCATTCTCCATCACGCGACGTTCCAGTTTTACAGCTCTGCCTTTGCGTCTACTTGTTCCAGTCGCTCTTGGAGAATTCGAAATAGCTCTCTGTTGTTGACTACCCAGCGTGTCCGGCTTGCTGAGGTCCAATGGAGCAGCTTTTGCTTCTGTGGTTGGATCGACACCGTTGAAATTCGGCACAGAACCCATCACATCGATTATCTTTGGAGTACTTGGGATTCCTGTTGGAATAGCACTGCCTCCATTCATCCCGAAACATCTTACTGCGAGATCCTGAGGGAAATCGTCGATAATCCTTTCGGTGGTAATGGGTCTCGAATAATCGAGTGTGGAGGTCGTCTTCATCTGCTTCTCGGCTTCTTCAGGTATAGGGAACCGATGAGCCATGGGAAATCCGGCGAATATTTGATTATAAGGGAATGCTAATACCGCCGATTGACTTTGTGTGACACCGTTGATAGTAGTAACAGGTGTTACACTAGTCACACCATTGATCGTAGTGATCGCTGTCATCGGACTAATCCGACTCATAGGACTCATGCTGCTTAAAGGAGTCACCGGTAGGTGATGACTCACTGGAGATAGTTGTGGTGGTACAACTAATTGATTGGTATTAATCGAAGGTGAAATATTATTATTGGTAAGTGAATTCGGAGGTTGATTGCCGTCCTCTTGTGATTTCATTGGCTTCTGTTTGGGACCGCGTCTCGTCCCGTAAACATCAATGATTGGCAGTGGATTCGGTGAACCGTCAGCATTGAGAACCATTGCCGGTTGATGACCGTATTTCCTCAGGTGAAGTTTCAACGAATGACAATACTTGGTAGCGTATGAACAATTGGCGCATCGGTATTGGTAAACGTTCGAGTGAGACTTGAGATGACTGTTCAACATCGACTTGTTCACGCACGAGTACGAACACTTGTCGCACTTGAACGGTTTCGAGCCGAAGTGGTTCCTCAGGTGATATTCCAAGTGGTGCTTGTACTCCGTGACGAACGGACACTTCGGACAGGTGAGCAATTTCTCGGCTTTGATGTGTCCACGACTGTGCTCCCAGAATTCAAGTTTGGTGATTGCCACGAAGTTGCATTGCTTGCAACGGAAGGTTTTCACTTTGCCTTGGGAATTCACGCGTGGTACACGCAGACCTGGTTCGTCGGCTTCTTCTGACTCGTGTTCCGATCGTTCACCTTGAGTCGGTGAAGCTCGATTATTCTCTTCCTGAATAGCATTGGCATTCGTCAATTGGTTCAGCACAGCCTTCATGAAGTCCGGCGTCTCGCACTTGGTGGTACAATGGGTCGCCAGATGCTCCGTGAACTTTAGCCTGAAATAACAATTAATTATTTTATTAATTAACTGATCCAAATATTTTGAGTAGACATAATTAAATCATTTATTTAAAGTATACTTTACCTATTGATTGTGGCAAAGGTGCAGATTGGGCACTGAAGAGTATCCTGAACGACTTCATGATCATCATTAGATGGTTTCATTGTACTCGAAACGACATCCATCGCCTGATCCTGCTGATGATCATCCATCGCTGGATGCCTCGCGAATTCCATAGGCGAAGCGCAATTCTTGTACACCCTTTGGGGACTATAGTCAAAAGTTGTGCACTGCATATTGTTCGAGTCTTGTGACGTCGCACTTCCTGGTGATAAACTGCAATTCGCAGTGGAAGATGATCTTCTGCTCCTTGGAGAAGCTGAGTTGCTCGTATAATGATCGGGTGAGACTCCTGAGTCGTTGTTCTTGTCCTCGACAGGTTCTTCTTTCTATATAATAAATAAAACAAGCAAACATTATTTCTACTATTCCACAATAATCCAACATTACACAAATAAAATAAATATTCAAAGACAAAGTCCCTATAAATTTCTCCAAAACTTTCTTAATCATTCAAAACTAGTCATTTTTGGGCGAAAAAAAGCTATAGAAAATTCTGCAGTGCAAGTACAATGATCGGATCGAAACATAAAAGCAGGGCCCATTGAATCGTGGAGTGGACGGACATTTTGTCGATGTCGAAGGGGGATGAAAGTGGCGGGGTTGCTATAGCGAGGGAGGGTGAGAGGCTGAACGGAGGCAGTTAATGGCCGATGAAGAAGAGCGAGAAGTCGAGAGGGAGAAGGAGGGAGAGACGGTGGAATATGCGATGAAAGAGGGGTGCTTCGCGGGGGATTACTCACCACGATTCTATCTGTGATCCCCCAGGCGGGCGTGGTTGGCGAATGGAGGGGATGTCTTTGCTCCTCGACGATGGTCTGTTGCTGCTGCTGCAATTGCTGATTCGGCGCGTGTACCAATGGCTCCGCCGTATCCCAGTTCCCTCTCATCGTGAAGCTCTGTTGACCAAATCATCCAAAAAATTATCATCTTCGTTCATCCCTTTCTTACTCAAATAAAAGAAATATCCGAAAGTGTATTAATTCTCCGTTTCAATGTAATTGCCTTAATTTCCATCGTTCAATCTTTTTTGGATTGAAAGACTGCTGAATTATTATAAACATTTTGATAGGAACATTATTGGTAGTTTGGAATAAGTCGCCGAACAGGTGAAAAATATTGGCAGGGCTCGCGCCAACGAGGGATGAAAGGGGTTGGCAGTTGAGGCGATTGTACGGAATTCTACGAACAAGGGTAACCACGACAAACAGGCAGGACACCTTTGGCAACGACATTCTGTATATCCGGAGCGGGTTCCAAGAAAAATCATTTGACAATCGGCTTTCCACGAATGCTAACGTCGACCACGCTAGGAAAAGGTCTCTCATCCTACTGGCTCATTTAAATAGACAGGATCCATGCAACAAGAATGTAACTCTTCCAAAAGAAAACTCTATAAACATGTTTCGTAAAATTATTATTGATAAAATATTCCTGTATTATTATTTGACTCGCTATGTTCCAATATCACAGTCTACATTTAAAAGCGATAGTCAATCGATAATTTTCTATTTCTTTAATTTATTTGTATGGGTGTAAAAGGACCGATAGAAACGAGTTCCAGGAAAATGGAAGGACGAGCGAGCCTTTGGCCGAGGAGGCTGGTGAGAGCGAGCTTCATTTATTCAACTGGAGCAACGAGCCAGATTTCTCGTGTTCGGCACGGAGAGAAGAGCCACAGCGGGTTGTTGGGATATTCCACTTTTGACTTCCGACAAAATCTCATTGTCCTCTCACCCCGCTGGATGCGAAGCGGCGGCCATAAATAAGAATCGACGACAAGTTTCGTAGACGGACCGCTCGTCATCCGTTCCTGTCTTTCTGTCTGTCTCTCGCTTAACTCCTCGTCCTCGGAAAACAAACAACCCTTGCATGAACCAGGAGAGAGAGAAAGAATGAGAGTAAGAGACCCCCCTTGGCGAGGCACGTTTATAAATCCATCGCAATTTTGCAAAAGTACCGCAGCCTTTACTCAATAGCCTCTGCCATTTTTCACGAAGTCGACCGGGTTCGTTTTCCAACGAAGCTCGCAATCCTTACCCTTAAACTCTTACCCTCGCAAATCCAATTGCCGAGCAATAAACTTCTATTTATTCAAACCCATTTAGACTGAATTCGTCCAAAGATTGATTTACAATCGCGCGCGTGATCAATTTCGAAGAGTTCAAGGTGGTACGACCGCATCCATTACTATCTTAATTTTTAATTGTTTCCTCAAATTCTATGTTGTAATATTTCGATAAATTATTTCAGATAAATCACTGACTCGATAGAAAAGTAATTCAAACAAATACAGAATTCATAGGACGAGTAGAAACTCAGAAGTCGAAAGTTTTGACTTTCAGTGTATACTGCGCCTCTGTCTTACGCAGCGAGTGTAAAGTCTTACGAGAGATAGAAAAAAGTCTTTGAGGGAAGGTCAAAGGATAACGCAGCGATATCGAAGCTGAATTTCGAGGCGCGTGTCGACAACAGTAAATACAAAACCTAGTCGACGAGTCGAAGGGACGACATGGTGGTGTACTGGGAAACGAGATTCGCCGAGGTCGCAGAAAAAAGGGCAAGTTTGTAAGTCCTGGCTTCGAAGGAATGCCAATAATGTCATTTCGCCAAGGAAAAACAGGTCAACTATTTTAGTTTTGGTGTTGAAATGGAAAAGGATCGAAATACATCGACAATGTTATGCGAACATTGAGAGCATTCCGAATGGCGAACGGTCATACCAATTCATAGTATCATTCTCCATAGTAATCAGTAAATCAATAATACAAATAAAAGACTATCACAATTAATAGTCAAATGAATACCAAAGAAACTGTTTCTCTTAAATTATATGCAATAACTCGTAATAGAAATTGCAAAATATTAACGATACCAAATCCTGATTCGCAGACTTACGACTTCTCTCCGTGCATACCGTTCTTCCGGTATAAACCGCACATAATTCGCGTTCACAAAAGACAATAAATAAAACTATCTCTTTAGTATGAATAAGTTAAACTTTACACTTTGAATAAGTTAAATAAATACTAGAGATGGTAGTAGATTACAGGTCGATCGGTTCAGATCTCGAAATGTACTACTGGCTAAAGTCGAAATACGAAGGTATGTGGCCCGGCTCGGCGGTGGAATTCGATTTTCTTCATAATGTTTGTTTCCCCCCGAAAGTCCGCATCGTCGCGCCGTAATACACCGACACTTTTCGAAGCACGTACACACGGATATAGCCGCGCATATAGACACCGATCACGCAAATACCATAGCAATCCAATGCTAGGAAAGCTCGTTGTTCTTAGAAGACAATTAGTCAAAAGAAACTCAAAACTGTGAGTCGTTACGAGTCGTTCGAGTTCAAGAGCAACATCGGCCTGCGACGTAAACGAATTTTCAAACAAAGACAGTCGACCCGACGATCTACTCTTGTAAAACAGGAATCCCGGAATGACAAATTGCAACATGCGGTGATTAACAACTAGAAAGTCAAACCTTTAAAATTAGACCTATGATTTTCAATTTTGATTCTTTGACACACGTTAAAAATAAGTTGTCTCAGAAATATAGAGATTCTAATTAATCTTCTTTACACAAACTTTAATTACTTATCTTGCCAATAAAATACCAGAATTTCTACTTGCAAATCAAAGTTTTCTATCCAATAAAACATATGCGGAAGACAAACCTCGATCGTTCCAGCTCCAGTTTCCCCGTGTACTCCGTGGTCCAGTGTTGGTCGGATGCTGTGTCACTTAGCACACTGATTCAGGGATCAGTTAAAAACAAGCAAGTCGCACTGAGCCACCGATGTATCTCGTCAACAGCACTTTAAATCGTCCTGAATATGAAACAATCTTCTTCCGAACTTGATCTGTCGATTCAATCTCTAAAACTCGTCTCTCTATGAAACTCGTGGCTCTCTCAGGGGAGAGCCGGATTCGAGTTACGTACACGTTGTGTGAATGCCCGAGCTCGACTGACAACTAAAGTCCTAAGTCCCAAAGTGGAATACCGGCTTATTTGTGGCCGACGCCGCCGCCGCTGGGGAAACTACCCTCACTCTCACTCACTGCCCCCGTACTTCTCTCTCGCTCTCTCTCTCTCTCATTCTCACTCCCTCTCTCTCAGCCCCTGTGGCTTCTCCAATCGCTGCAGGCCTGTCCTCCCAAACACGGCCTAGGATTCATAGACCCTTTTGCCTAGTTACCACCACCACCACCATCCAATACACACGATTCCACGTAGCTGCAATTGTAGTTTACTGGATTCCCTCACCCCTTCTCGCACTTTCTCGCACCCTTTCCTTTAAATCCTACTCCCCCGCTCTTTTTGCAAGGAAACTTCAACACACACCCTCTGGCACCCTATTTCTCGTTGCCAACCCTTGCCGATTGATTTGATTTGTCATTTTGATTTTAATGAAAAGTTGTCTTATTCAAGATTCATTATTCAAGGTACTTATTTCTTGTTTGTAATAATTTTTTGGTTGTAATATAGGAAGTGAAAATGTTGTATGGAAGGGAAACATAGTGATAACCCTTTTTCATTAACGCAGCATCCCTCGACACGCACCCTTTTCTTGGCTCCCCCGTATTTCCTCGATTAACAGATAGACATGGTTTGTTGGCCGGAAGAGAATCTTGTTAAGGTGGGTTTTTAATTAGTCAGATTCATTAGAGCCGAGGGCTTAAAGGGTTCGGTGACAATTCGAGAGGTGGTGGGTGCGAAATGGCAGTACCAAAAATACGAAGGCGTGCGCGCAGCCGTTTCTTTTTCCGGCTGGAGGCGATCTATCTGGCAGTGTGTTCCCTTAGTCAGACTGCACCCTTTCCCTAGTCCCGGAAAAACACGGCGGCGTCATCCATTAGGAAAACGACGCCGCCGTATGACGCCTTTTCCAAAATTAAAAGAAATGAACTACGCCTGCCGAGGGATTCACTCCTGTCGGACTAATTTATTGTTATCTCAGAACTTACACGTTACATCTTATAATTGTTTTATAGAAAGCATGTTACGTGCATGTAAATTAATAATAGTGAAATTGTTTGTTGGTACATCGAATTCCAGGAACTTTTGTTTACTGTACTTTGTGTACGTAAGAGCAGCGGGAGAAAGTCAACAATGGTAAGAGGGAAGAGGTCAAATGAGAAACAGATGCGTGCAAATTTGAGGCCACCACTCGAGGAGGTAGTAAGGTAAAGAGTAGGCGGATTCTTCTGGCAAATTCGCCAGGATGCCTGCTTGAACAATGTGTCGCGTCGACGGATTTTTCAAGAAACTAAACTTGTGGACTGCGTCCTTTTGGCGATGCCTTGGGACCCGGAGCCGGTGGGCCTTGACCGACAGGTACACAAACGGCCACTATAAATCGTCCTTCAACCCTTTCGGCCCGTGGGGCGGGGGAGGAAAAAATCTCGAGTCCCGCTTAGAAGGTTCTCTCATCAAAAAATCCCCTTTCAACCCTTTCCCTCTCTAATCTCTTTTTCCACCGAACGCCTGCAACTTCGTCACCGGCATTTACGATGCTTTTACAGTTAAACACGCGTGTTTCCTAAGTGCGAGCGAGAGGCAACCAAAAGGACGCAAGACTTCCTAACTGTTTACCTCCATTTCCCGAATTTCTTTGGCCCCATTAAGTAGGCTCCGGACAGCGACCCCTTTTTTAATCTGCCATTCCACTTAATCTCTACGGTGCTTAATAGCCGCACTCACCACCAATGCGGATGCAACACTTTTTCCTCAACTGGCAAAGACGACAAACAAAAAATGTAACTTACAACTTTCCCCGTCGAAGAGACGATTTTCACGATCCGTCTTATGGAAGGCTTTCTTCGCTTCTTGAAGAACCTTTAAGGTATCTTTGCAACCAGGACCAAAGGATTTAGAAATATATCTAGGTGCCATTGGCCCCGAGTGAGAGAATGCAATAAATAATAATTGGAGTAACGTTCGAGCGGGTTTTTCGGAATCATCGGATCTGACGTTTTTACACCAAGGCACCCCTTTTGCCCGGGTTGCACCCCGCGGCTTTATTGGCGTTCCCGTTTCTCCTCGTAAATATGACGAAGGGAATAGAGGGCGGCAATATGCGCAAACATTCGCCGAAAGTGTAACAGGACGATCGTGTGCACTGGCAATAAATAATGCGATTAAGGAACCACGGAGTTTCAGATCTCGAAGATGACACCGGTGCAACCCCACCAGTTTACCCCCCAAAACCCTAGCTATTTCTCACTCCTGATGAATCTGTTTACAGAACTTAAGTCGTCCGGTAAGATTTTTCATCTATTGTTTAGTAATCCTTCCCCTTTGTTTAAACTTCTGGTGCCGAACGCTCTTCTTCGCCGAAAGACATTTTGGGACTCGTCTGCACTCTTGTCAAGAACGTTGTTGATCCCTCATTGGGAAATTAGATCGATTGATTGACACGCTTCCGCGGAACTTTGACGCAAGGATCCTCGAAGGATGGTCTCGTAACGCTCGAGTGGGTTGTGGGCGGATTATCCCTTTGCGTCTGAAATTCAGGCACAATGAGTTTTGCATAACAACCCTAGGGACTCCATTGTAGACCTTTATTAGGATCTCCAAGTATTGCATCACTTAACGCATTGTTGATTAGTTATACTAGTACAGACAAGTTTCGACAAGCCCAACCCATACAACTATTAAACTTCAAAATTCTGTAAGTAGGTCAATCATTTATAAATTACAGTGCTGCTTAATATAAATAAATTATGTACCAATTTTGTTCCACATTTTTCTATTCTATTGAATTACGAAAAATATGTAAATCTTGAGCATTAAATTAGAATATATTTCGAATCATTATAAATAAAAGTATAGTTTGGCAATTGTAATAGCATGGGAGCGCAATGCTCAGATGGCGTGACTAATACCACTGGAGTATCGAGACACGAGGTAGAGACAAAAGGGTCTCACAGGTCTAGACCATTGCCGACCATTCCAGGAAGGCGCGATTATTTTTATTGTACCACCACCTTCCATGCGCACAGTGCGCCGGGAGGTAACTATAATTGGATTTCGCCATTCGACCAATGAGGAGAAAAAACCGCAATGGTTTACGAGTGGCCGATGCCTTTGGCCGGGACAATTTCGGGAGCATTCTCTCACGCGAATGCGTTCACGCAATCCAATTAGTGAACCGAGAGCCGAAACGCTTTTCCCGACGCGTCGCCCACCCCATCACCACACCCCCAAAACTTCCCTTTCCGCCACCTCACCCAAGCCTTATCCACCGGGTTTAATCGATTCGCAATAACTCTTTAATGTTCCCTTAATTACCCGACTTTCCGAGTTGAAGAGTGCATTCCTAATTACATGATTTTGCGGGTTAAAGAATGCCCATTTAGAGGGTAATTTGGAAAAGCGATCTACTTAAAAATGACTGGACTTACTTTCGCACTCGTTGCATCAGCGATGATGGTATTCCTCGATAAGACTCATTTACTATCGAATGCTAATTGGAAGGAATTGTTGGAATACCTGTCTCTACGAGTAGTTCGAGTTTTAGCATTCCAGGGAAGAAATTAGATTGATGGTAATTAGTGGGCTATTAAGGAGAAAAGCTGGATGATAAGATGACTTACGGTGTCATACTTCCATGGCCTCAAGTGTCCTGCTAGATGTGAGTCCTTGAGGAGTGTATTTCGAGAACCCGTTACTTCAAAGGGCAAGGACTGTAAAGGGCTCCGGAAGGAAGAAGGATTGCGCCTTCTCTCGATTCGGGCACATTTTGCGCATTCGACAGATTTGGGGTCAGCGTTTTCGAAAATTTACGAGCAGCCTAGTTTTTATTGTCGTCCCGGTTTGACTCGGTGAAGGGAAATACTGTTATGTGCCCTGCTAACGGGGTTGAAGCCGCCACGGAGAAAGTTAGCCTCTTGCTTCTTCTCTTCGTCCTGAGATCCTCCTCTTTTTCCCTCTTTCCCTTTTTCACCCGTGCCCTAATATTCCTCCTTCGACACGCCGGTCTTTCTCTCCTTCTTCACAGAGCTAGTCTGCAATCTGTCATTTGCTCGAACGATTTATTACTTTATTAATTCGCCCGAACTATCCATTGATTTATTGATCATTGCAGTTTTAATTACTAAAGGGATTGCCGTAGAAAGCAGTCTCGGTTAAACACCTTAAACCACGCGTTGCTAGTTCCAACTGTTTAAAATACTGATCGATTTAAATTTCAGAAAGATAATTCTACAATTTCACAATTTCATTATGCAACTTTTTTCACCTCGCAATAGTTCCTCCGTTGGAAATTTCCTTGGATAGAATTATCCAAAGAGATTTACTCACGTTGACAGGAGCATGACATATTTTCAAAAAGTCTCTAATCCGCCCGGATACTTTCCGCGAAGGGATTAAATCTCCGTGCAACTTCCGCACGATTTTTTCCTTGGAAAGTTACCCGGAGGCGTCGCCGCCTCCGCTCCAGGTAGTTGGTTGGTGTCGCAGCCATAAATCCAGTTAGCAATTATACAATAACTCATTATCTCGTACCAAGAATTCGCCGGCTCAAGGGCGAATTTCCGCAACTTCGTAAAACTGGCCTTACAACATTAAGTTAAAGCCAAGTAAGCAAGATAGCCTTGCAAGGCGAGGGTGGACTAGAAAGAGATAGAACAAGACCTAGAAAAGTTACGTAGGCAACTATGGAAGGGTGAGCACCCTTGACCATCCTTCTTAGACAATAGGAAAGCCTACTCCCTCGAATTATTGTTACCATTGGGCGTAACAACCACCCAGGAGTTCCTCGACCTTGCTTTTACTCGCACACCCTTCGATCCTCTCACATTCACTACAACTCTTGCATCAATGCATCGGCACGTGGATCATTCTTGTTAACCCTCGAACAATCCTCACTCATCATTTACTATAACACACATGAATTCATTTCCATCCTTTCCTCTAACATTATTATCACACCTATATCACGCCTATTGCCAATTTGCATCGAATACTGCCAATTTTATTACCTACCCCCATGTGTTTGTCTGCAAATTTTCTCGCATTTGTTCTCCGTCATTGAGTGGCCAGGTATGGGAATGAATCGGTGGTCGGTGGTATGCTAAGCAGATGACGAACACAATGGGCAGGGGTTGCAGCGGTTGGGAGGGGGTGGGTTGCCGTGGGTCCTAGGTTACAGCCGATTGAAAACGAATAAGCGGAACAGTCGCCAGCTTCTGTTGTCCTCTCGATGGTGGAAGAGAGTGAGAGTGAGAGAAAGAGAGAAAGAGTGGTAGCAGGAAATGGTCGCGCGTGTATTATTAAGAGGTCCTACATTGTTGTTTATCCGCGATGACTGGCATGGGGCGGCGGCTTGAGGACACGTGCCCCACCCCTTCTTTCACTCCTTTTCCCTCGAGTTGCCATTCTGTTCGCCGACAGAGTCTCTCTCACTCTCTTCTGTCTCGTCCTTTCTTTTATTTCGACAAAAGCTTCTGTGGCAATAACAAACTACATTTCGAAAACAGATGAAAAATATTTGCGAATGTAAATCATTTTTACGGTGTACGAGGATTGTATCAGGATAAATGATTAGTCAGTTTAAAGTAAGACATAATAAGTTTGGTGTAATTATTGACCACAGTGTAGGGAATTGGAATAAATATAAAGAATATGATTTCGAACGATTTTTGAAAAGCGAAGAGTTAACGGCTTCACGCATTCAGCGTGGAGAAATAACGCATACATCCTTGTACCTGGGCGGGGGTGCGTCGACGCACGTTTAAACAGCTGCTCGACTCTAACCCCTTTCGCACCCCCGCGCCAGCCACTCGAAATTTTGGCAGAAAAATATTTTCCCGCATCCGCCCTTGGCGCGCAGCCGCGCCCGGCAAATAACGTCTTTCCCCCAAAGAAGAGAAAATTTCTCTATTGATCGAGGAAGAAAAATTTCGAGTGGAAATCAATTCCTATCCAGTTGCTTGTAAGTGCGTTGAACCAGAGTTGCTTTGAAACTAGTAATGGTTTACTTTTTACTCATAGAGTGCGACCCTTGTTCGTCAACTACTCGCTATCACCGAATCATTGACGTCAGTAACCATTTCACGATAGAAATATATCAGCCTTTTTTTTTATCAAGTCGCAAGGAAACAAAGAAGACAAGGGATTATCGTAGTGTAATGATAAATAAAGAGCTTGGAGAGGAAAAGCGTCACGTTTTACGTGGTCAGTTTGAGGATGAAAGGCAGACACTGAGTCAGGAGTTCAATATTTTCAAGGCGGCAAGGTGGTTTTTTCTAGTCTTCTAAGCCCCGCTCGGCCTCCTGCCGCACCGGCTATCCTTCTCCCTCTCTCTCCCTCTCTCCTTGGTCCTCTCACTCCACCATATTATTTCTCTGTGCAGGATTAGCCGAAAGACCACGCGGCCGTAATCTGGAAAAGCCTCGAGACAATGGCTCGCCCGGTTGTTATCGTGTTTGGACGTTCCTGTTTACTCCCCCGACTTTCGACAGGGGAAAAACAGCAACAGGAATATCATCGCAGTGCCTGCAAAGCTGTTTTTTTCCCTTGACAATCCGAATCTTTGAAAGCCTCTTCTGGCAGATCCTGCATCCCCAATTTCAAGGGTTCGCCGGCTTAAACCCCGACTGTCCTAAAATTACCAAAAACCAGTTGGGCTAACCCTTCAATAAAATCATAACAAATCGATCCACGAAAATACTTTCGACTCGTACATGAAAACAGCACAACACCGGTCTACAATTTAACAATGCACAGTTATAATCCTGATTTCGCAGTCTATCAAAATGGTATATCAATGGAAACAGGATTGAAAAAACACGATGGCAGATTATTGGTATGAGATTTGAAATCGGGTATCCGGATCTGCTTCTTTTTCATCGGTGAAGAAGTCTTCCTTCTCGGACAGCGAGTCTAGAGGGGGGGTTTAAGGGCGAATCGATGAATGAAAGGTCGACTCGTGCCCCGAATTCTTTGCGTGGACAACGTGTGGCGTTCGTCTCTGTCTGATGGGGTCCGAGAATCGAGGATTCCGGGCTCCATAGAAAGGGCAGGAAGGATAGGGAAAAAAGGAGGGTGTCGTGGTCCATCGGTGGGACGAGATCGCTCGAACGATCTCGGTGGGGCTTCTGCTGCTGCTGCTGCTGCTGCTGCTGCTGCATGGCAGCCTGCAGCAAAACGCACAAATGGCGCCCCTTCTCGAAGGACAAACAACTGACAGCTGACCCACGCTCGTGCGCTGGCTTGACCCATACTTATGGTTCATCTGCTGACACCACCCCTGCCAGATACCCTCCTCCCAGCTTTTTTTTCATCCCTCACTTTTTAAACGACTGCCGTATCCCTCACGAACGATCCATCCTCATCCGCCGCATCCTTCCACTCTTATTTTTCAACCACTAATTGGCCTCCACTTTGGGAATGAGCTCTACTGTTATTCTATGACGAGTTGGTCCATTGGAGATCTGCTTATGAGATGTGGCACGTGCCGCTGCTCTTCTCCTAGCATATCTTACTTGTCATTATAATCAACAGCCAGTCTTTCTCAGGGTTTGTATTAATAAAAACGAATAACTTCATCATACGTAGAGAGTACAATTTATTAAAAAGTGTTCAGGTTCGAAAAATGCCCGAATTTCGCCTTTAGAAAATACCGTTTGGAAACGCACCGGTGGCTAAGTGACGATTTGGCGGTCAGTTGCCCGGTGGCGTAGTCGGCCGTTTTCCGAAATGGATTTTTTCTTCTCTACCCCCTCTCTCCCGCGCTCGTAAGTCTTCTGGTTGTCTGGGAGGCTGTGTGCATGGACCCTCGCAGGAGATTGAAGGGCTCTCGATATTCAGTGGCCGAATCCACTCGCCGTGGCTTGGTCCACGCCACAATCCCGCGCTCTCGCTTCTTCCTTTTTCTTCCCTTCGCTCCTTTTCACTTCGCCGCTCTAGCCAGTCTTTCGCAGCCCTCCTCTTTTCTTCCTTTTTTCCCCAGCCTTTTTATGCGCCACGTCAAAACGACCGAAGGGAAGCCACCCTCCTTTCCTGGCTTCCTTGGTCCACATCCCTCCCGGGAACTCTGCCTCCTGCAGGCGATCATTCTGAATCTTTCTCCACGCGCAGCTCGGCCACGTGCCGGTAATTAAGAATTCCGAAATCTCTATTCTAAGCCCTAATAGTCGTTATCCACCAATACAAACATCTGCTTTAAAGCAGTGAAAGAAGAAATAAGATAATAAAAGTATAGAATCATGAAGAATGCTTTTTTACTTGTCGTTAATTAATTAACATTTTATCGAAGTTCGATAGAGAGTTCGTTTCTCAAATAATGACAGACTGTAAGAGTCCTGGCAGCTCTATAAAGGTTGGAGCCACCCTTTGCACTCTGTCAGCGTGGACGTATCAATATTTTCCCTCTCCCTCCTTCCAACCTAGATTTCCCGTGCGCGTGTCCAGGCTCACGTTGCTTTCAGTAAACACACATGGTCCGACGCGTGCTCTGACTTCCCGAGGATCCTTATACCACTATTTTAAAAAAAAGGGCTCTTCATTCTATACAGTTTCCTTCCGAAAGTAAACGAAATGTCGATCGAACAAATTACATAACTGGTAACATTTTAATATAATATTGCATTTTTCAAAGGTTTTTCGAAATTCTTCCTCACAATTGTATCGAAAACAGAAGGAGAAATCCTCCTGAATAATTGATCTCGTCTAATTTCGACGGTATTTTCCATGTTTTTAAATCTTCCTGACTTCGCATTGCCGCGATCCGAATCTGGAAAATCCTCGTATTCTCGAGTGCGCATAATGAACTCCCTGGATGACAGTGGGTCTCTCGACTACCGGGTGATTACAGGAATGAAGCGTAAAATCGCCTTACCTGGAGGCCGATTAAACGGCGCCGGGGAGGGAAAACGAGGTGCAGATTATTATCCGGAAGGAACAGGTATGGAAAAAACGGATGAACCCCTGGAGGGTGTGCCGATGGGGAACTATCGACGCGTGCGATTCAATAACACTTTTTTCAGCACTTTTTCCTACCGGCGCCAACGTCATTCATGATTGCGATCTCATACGAGGGAAATTGTCACCTAAACGTTTTCGAAGGGCGCGTTTTTTTCCCTCGAACTTTTTGCCCACTCGATGACAAGTGGTAAGGCGCGACCCCATCATTTTCGACTAGGAAAATCAAGTTACTCAATGAGGACAACAGGTTGATAAAAACAGGGCTATTATTAAATGGATATTTCTCTCACTTTAAATTCCCAAGCCCTCCATTTTTTTCCCAGTACTCCCGTGAGAAAAAGTTGTTGAAAAATGGTCACAGTAGAGTCTCCATTGAATCGCCAGCAAGTCGGAGTAGTTGGATCGATACTGACCGATTCTCAGGCGAGTGGAAGCCGAGAATTCAGGCGCAGGGTGTCGAGAGTCACAAGTCCAATTTTCGCGAAGGGCAGTTCGGTCACGCTGGCTGTCGAAAAACGGGGTGGAACGAGAGGGGTGGTGGGACAGCCGTCCAGCTTTCGGATCGGTTACGAGTCCAAGCTCGTAACCTGATAAATAAGAAGGATGCAGGGGTCACTGTGCCACGAGAGGGGTCAACCATTGAACAATGCCGGGTGCGCGGCCTTTCACCCCCAGGGTTAATATGCGGCCGACTAAACATCGGCACCGGACAATACAAGATTTATAGTTCGACACATACGTGACCATTGTCCAGTACTGGATCCAGCATCCCTTCAAACGTCCTCTCTCTTTCTGGCAGTCAGCTTTTCGAGAGATTTTGGAAAACGAGCAGCAGCCGTCTCTCGAATCCGCGACGATTGCCGGTGAGAAAGAGGCCGAGCCAGACAGAGAGCACATTTTCACCCCCGGAAAACTGGCCACCCCATAAGCGTGTGCGGCCTTAATGACCAGACGGCCCTAATAACGAAACCTTTCCTGCCGCCCGACGTATTTACGCTACCAAAAGGGAAAGCTGCGAAACTCGAGCACACTACTGTGCGTTCAGTTAAATCGAAAAATCGGTGGTCATTGCCAACAGTGTGAGAGACCGATTGCAAAGCTGTCTCATATTGCCAAGGGAATCGACATAAGGTCTCGATAGTAAACTTCACAGGCCGAGTGCTTATGCTAGTCGCATTCACTAGTAATATATTTTATCATAAATTGACAGGGTGTTATACTTAATGTGTACGTAAAAAAATTAAAGTTCTGAAGATTCAGAAATGCTAAAAGTACCACAAATATATATAGTGTCGATCTATAAAAAGTGTAAAAATATAGGCGTGAAAATATTTTAATGGCTGGGAAAGCTAGACTGTAATAGTTCGGTTTGGGACACGTGTCCCAACACAAGATCAACAACAGAGCTTTTCTGATTTAAATGAATCGGATGATTCTCAACGTTAACACGCGTAATCCCTGCTTATTAGCATAGGTGAGCCAGTGGTTTCCGGGCGACAGATCTGATAATCGGCTTTCGTTTCGCCGGAAAGCGAGAAAAAGCGGTGGAATCGGAGGCAGAGCGACGGCCGTCCGGTCGACCTCGATCATTTTCATTTATAGGCTTTTTTTGTATCGGCTCCCGAGGGGCAAGTTGGTCCAGGAAGGGCGGAGCGTGGGGCCACAGCACCCTCCTGCCTTCCCCTGTCCTCTTCACCCTCGGCAGCCCCTGCATCAACACCCGAGAGAACTCCATAGATGAAA